>JAQJVL010000069.1:590345-817845 GCA_035578905.1 Stictocephala bisonia
AGAAGATAAGGTGCAAGGTTAGATTCTAAAGTAAGCTAACAGTTGGTAGGTGTACTTAACTCGTTGAATAAAATCACACGCCTCCATACCCTGACAGGTTAGGTTTTGTTAAATAAAGGAAACTGTATAGTTTGTGTCATTAAAGAAATTTGCATACCAAATTATTTACTTGCTGAAATCATGTTGTCTCAGAATAATATGTCTCAAATAATAATAAAATTCGTTAACATATTCCATACAGGCAAATTAAACGGTCGCCCATTAACTGAGCGAAGATTACCTTAATTGAGCGAAAGCCCTAGAAGGGCCCCCAAAAACGTGCCTTAACTGAGCGAAGTCCTAACCTAACCTAACCTAACCTAACCTAACCTATATGCTATGTAAATGTTCATAGTCAAAGAGGGCCGCCGGTTCGCTCAGTTAAGGCACGTCTCTGGGGGCTCCCTGGAGTGCTTCGCTCAGTTCAGGCACCCAGGCTACTTGACTCAGGTCACTTCGCTCAGTTAAGGCCCGACCAATTAAACATACGATAATCCCCTCTCACACTATGAAGAACATTTATTTAAAGTCTCTTCCCAAAATGCTAAAATGGAATTTCCCTTCTGTGAAACAAAAAGTTAAAACTCGCGTTATTTCGTTACACTTTTGGGACGTAATAAATGAAATAATACGTAATATTATAAATACTATATTACATTAGTTCAACTATAATAATTATATTCTTGACGAATAAATCAATATTTTCCTATTCAAGTTAACTAATTATTTATACAATATGCACACATTTGATTTTATTAATTTAAGTGATTGTATTTCCGAATATCGTCAACTTGACTTCTTCTCATCTACTCTATGATTCTCTGCAGGCAGTTTATTATTTCATATCTCTGAAGCAGGATCCAACTCAAGTGGATTAGGCATTAATTATTAACAGTGACCAGTGAAATAGCGTTGAGGAAGGGCTTTGAAAGCTGAGTTTTATAGCCTCCTCGGACCAAATCGAGAGACCTGGAGTTATACTTTTGTTATTAATATATAAAATTTACTCTTACAATTAGGTTAATATAAAGTAATCAGAATCAAATAACTTTATTTTGACAGTACAACCACTGTATAGTAGCGTCATTAATCTAAACAGAACATTCTTACATAATATAACTAAATAGTATCTATTTGATTGAAGAAGTCCTTAACCCTGTAATAACATTTACTTAACAGAAGACCTTTCACCGCCTTCCCAAAGCTAACATCATCAACATTCTCCTTAACAGAGGCAGGTAGAGCACTAAACAACTTTACAGCATTGTAATTAGTATGTCTCTTTAAAAAATTAAGCTCTATGCCGTGGAATGTCAATAGAATGATTTCTAAAATTGTAACGAGCATTGTTTTGTGAACGTTGTGGATGAAGTTTAATACAGTAAAAGTTCAGCGTATTAAGGATGTATATTGAGGGAAATGTTAAAACCTTGTTATCGACGAAAAGTGTCCTTTAAGAAAATCTATGGTGTTTTTGAAAACAGTGCTTAATACTCGCTTTTGTAATTTAAAAACAAAATTAGTTCTGACTGACTCGTGATCCCAGATTGTAACAGCATGTGTCAGAAGAGTATGAATAATACCCTAATAAGCTGAAAGTAAGACGTGACTCTCAGAAAATTTAGAAAGAGTTTTTAAAAGAAAAATACCAGTTCAAATCTGTTTGCAGATCGAATCAATATGAGATTGGAATTTTAAGTTACTATCAATTAGGACACCCAAGAACTTTACTACTGTGCTGGGTATTACAGATTCGTCTGCAATATAATAAGAAATCATACCTGATCTTTTACTGTGGCTAATTTTGAATTCAACAACTGTTGTATTAGAACTATTGATTTCCAATTTGTTTTGATTAGCCCATTGTAGAACATAACTATATCTTGTAAATGCTTTGACTTCTAACTCCAGGCTATTACAAGCTTTCAGAGCAAGGGTAGCATGATCTGCAAATAGGCATGTTGTTGCCCCATTAACTCCTTTGGGAAGATCATTAATAAAAAGGAGAAAAAGAACGGGCCCGAGCACTGACCCCTGGGGAACTCCCTTGGTCACAGTAAGGGAAGAGGATTTCTTGTTTATCAAATATTCATGGGAATCAACAAAGGATATTTCAACCAACTGACTCATCAGTTAATATAAGTTCTTACTCATAATTTCAGGACATTAATTCAATCAAAACATGTGTTGGTAAAAATGTTTTTTTTTAGAAATAATATAAACGTTTCATTTAGTTCAATAGTTTAATAAATGCAAAGGAAAGGGGATTTCATGTAGCAAGTACGGTATAATTTAAATTGATTTGCGAACATCTACATTACATTTATAGATTTTTTTATGAAAATCTCTAATAAAGGTTGTATATCAAGCCTGGATATAAAAAAAATTATGAGACACTAATCGGGTTGAAAAGAACTTGTTCACGAACTAGGCCGGATATTACTGACTTGTAAAGGCTGCAGGAAAAATTATTTTTCATTTGGATGTATTTGAAAAGGTTTTGTGACTTTGCTATCGGAAGACTTCACAAAAAGACTTTTAGTTCACTCATATAGGAAAATGGCATTTTATTGAAATATATACATGCCAGTGTCATGGATTCTGAGGAAGTTGCACTTAAATGCACATATCTCCAGTAGGAAACTATTAAAGAATAAAAGAATGTTTAAATTATGTTTCCTAATACTTCCATTAAGCACAACGTCTATCCAACTTACATTAAAAAAAATATATTTCAAGATATATTTTTACATAATTTCTGTAATGTGAAATGAAATTAAATTATGTTACAATAACTTTTAACGTTTCCAGCCCCTACTTCCACACCAACTAAGTCTTCCTGATCACGATGCATCACTGAAGTTCACTCACGAATAAATCATTGGAGCTACAAAACAATACTTCAATCCGTCGCTGTTATTGACTAAACAATCTACTTAGGATTGGTTATTGGTTGGGGGACATGCACGTTATTCGTTACATAAATAAATTGCATTGAGCTATTGCGTGCCTGTTTCCAATTACCGGTTTAAACGTTAGTTAAGGGATTGCTATTTATGTAGTTTTAGGCTTATTTGAAACACATGGACTCATAGATGTTTCTTATACATGTTTAATCACAGTATTAGGCAAAATGTAACTCCAAGTAAAAATATGAAACAGTGATTTGGAATATTTAATATTTACTTATTATTTAACTAACCTCCAAAACTACGTGCTCGTTAATGATGGGGTAGATACTTTTGATTTGGATCTAAAATCTATATATTCAATTTTATAAGAGTCAATCCTCATGAAATATCTTGAGTTAAGGAGAAGATAAGATAGCTTAATTTAAAAACTAACAAATTAAGGGTAGTTGGATAAATATCCGAAACTTACTTACCCTTAAATATCCAAGGGTTGTGTCTATTACTGGCTTATGATGTTTTTATTAATACGTGTACAGTACAAGTAATTTATTAAGTAAACGTCACACAACGCAATTTATTAAAATATAAGCACAAAATGCACAAATATATTATAAGCACAAAATGCACACATATTATGGTGATCAATTTCCGTGAACCACGCTCACCTTCCTCAGACTAGAGGGATCCACAAATGATTCTGCACCAACACGTATTATGTTAATTAAAAAACTATTAATACATGTAATGACAACCTTTTGTTATAAGTACACATTGACTATATTTTACGTGGAATACAGTAAAAGTATCTATTAAAAAACAGTGAAATTGATTTTGTCCATTTTAATAATCCTGATAAAAAGATTAACCAAAATTATACGTAGCTAGTTTTCTTTATAAGACAATTTTTAATAAGGGGTGAGATGATACTTGAATTGATCAAATAAGAAGTCCTCGTATAAAAATAATTTTTTCGTGTTTAGTGTGGAAGAAAATACTCATCTGAATGGCCTTAAATCAATTAAAAGAATATGTATATATTATTGAACTAAATTTGGATTCTCAAGGATGTATAAAAAAAATGAAAAAACAAGGCCGGGTGGTGTTCTTTCTGTAAAAAATTCCCTCTAAGGCCTTTATATTTCCTTTTAAAATACTCTCATCTACTAACTTAATATTTTGTGTACTAACTTTTGAACGAGTAATATTATTAATGATGTCAGGCCATGTTTGAAAAACAATTTTTTACGTCAAAAATTTAATGAATTATGTCTTTTTTTTAATGTATTTTACGTCTAACTCAGGAGTAGTTTTTCTTCCATAATCATTATAGTTTAAGATAGTCTTATCAATAAAGTTACTCATTAGATTGTCTTATTATGTTACTCTCTTAAGAATAAAAGTCCAAAATAATTGAGTTAATGTTAAAATATAAAACAAAATTTAGTAACTCATTTTTTATACATTTCTTACACTATTATAATACAATTAGAATACCCTTGGTCTTAGGATATTAAACGTGGAACCTTAATAGTTTAACATTAATATTTTCTTGTAAAGGTTTTCATACACACACATTCGGTTAAAATGTTTTCAAATTGTACTGTTTTTAGCTTTACTGAGTTTTTTGATGATACGTGTCAAATTTATCAGGCTTTATACAAATGTAAGGGTGTACAGTAGTTTTATGTATTATGGAACCATATAATCATCCATCCACCCATACATTACTGTGGTGATAACCCACCCACCCTCAAATACACGTCCAGTGAAGATGACACACCCATACACGTATGCTGCTAATGACTGACACACCCATCCATACACGTATGGATGTGCTGACCCACACAACCACCCATACACACACGTGCGGTGGTTATGACCCACTGACCCTCCCATACACGTACCATGGCGATAACCCACCTACTCTCCTATACACGTACAGTGGTATGACCCACCTTCCCTCCCATACACGTACAGTGGTATGACCCACCTTCCCTCCCACACACGTACAGTGGTGATGACCCACCTTCCCTCCCATACACGTACAGTGGTGATGACCCACCTTCCCTCCCATACACGTACAGTGGTGATGACCCACCTTCCCTCCCATACACGTACAGTGGTGATGACCCACCTACCCTCCCATACACGTACAGTGGTGATGACCCACCTTCCCTCTCATACACGTACAGAGTTTTAGTTGTTGACATTATCAAGATATTAAGTTTATGAGGAATCTAGTATACTTCCTAATTCTCCCAAGAACTAATATATAAATATTTTTGTTCTGTTGCTTTTAATTGTTCTAATGGTGTTAATGTAGTCACGAGTCACATACCGAGGCCGAAAGCTGAGGTGACGCGACAGCAGTGAATTGTGGGTTTGACATATAAAGCAATGAGTTTAATTTTATTTCTGTAATTATAGAAATTACAGCATCAAAATTTTAAGTAAAAAGGAATTCATCACACGAAGTTAGTTTCAATATATATTTACATAAAAGTGTATAAGACTGTGTATTTTAATATGTAGATGTGTTTTACAACTGATATTAGACAATTTTGTGCCCGATCTGTGCACTTTCCATATAATTCATAAAGTGCACTACTAAATGTAAAGTTTTCGTTTATTTTTATTTCAAGCTTCACATTTGTAAAAATTATGTTTTACCAACGAAAATTAGTATATTTTGATATTTTTACTATGTTTCTAGTTTTAATACTGAGATTAACTTTTATAACCATTTGTATGTTTTACAATAATAACAAGTATTTCTCCAGGTTTCTCAGTTTGGCCAGAACAGGTTATAAAACTAAGCTTTCAAGGCCTTTCCTCAACGCTATTTCACTGGTCACTGTTAATAATTAATACCTAATCCACTTGCGTTGGATCCTGTTACAGTGATATGAAATAATAAATTGGCTGCAGATAATCTTTGAGTAAAGTGAGGGATGTTCAGGATTAGAATTACGCCAAAAAATGATATTAATTTTGTGCATATTGTGTAGTTATTAGTTATTAGTTGACTTAGATACCAAATAAGGTACATGACATAAATATGAAGAATATAATTCATTACATAAAAATAACTAGCTAATATGTAAAATAAGTAAAATATAAAACTAATAATTATATGTGGTCTGAAAATACACAGGAAAAAACCAGTGGTCTCGTAGTAATCCAACAGTGCGATGAATGGCTGTCGAGTAGTTGGTTCTCCATTTCGCGTTTCGGGTGGCCAGCATCGTTGTCAGTCCCCCCTCCCCCTGATTAATCCCCCACCCAAAACCCTCAAGGATAATCGTATTAACTAAGAGTACATTTATAAAGATGTTCATTAGTTCTAATCTGATTAAAGGTGTACACTACAGCCATAAGAAAGCGACAAATATTTCTTTTTCTGATGTTTGACTTTTAGACGTGTACTAAAATTACTGCCAGAAAAATATTGATAAATAATGAGTGATTACCATGTTACACGGTTATAATACTGGTATAATAGTGCAATATTTATGTAAATAGAGGTTTGTTTGAACAATAAAACACTAGATAACTTTAATCTTGTTAGTATTAAGAACTGATCAATATGTCTTAAAAGTGAAACAAAGATAACACGAGTGTTTGTCTTTTCATTTATGGAGGGAAAATTCCATCTTAGCATTACGCGGAGAATTTAAAATAAATGCTTTTTATGGTTTGAGAGGAAAATTATTTGTGACTATTTAGGATTCTAATAAAGAACGATAGTTCATCATTTGGTTTCTGCATGTTTATTTAATAATAATAAAAAAAAAAAAACTATGAAGTTTAATTTGTTCTAACAAGCATTCACTCCAAAGAACATATGAGCCTGCAGGCCTGTGCTTGACTTTATTCAACGAAGGAAGTATTGACCGACAGTTCAGTTAGGCATTCGAATCTCTGAACTGTCTTCTAAAGTCAGAGGCTTTAGTCAGTGAGTCACCACGCTGGCATACAATTTACACTAAATTAAAGTTACGATAAGCCTAACAACTGCATAATCTATTTTGGTTTTTCGTGTTGGGTGGATATTAATAATTACAGACTGCCGCAGTGGCGTGAGAACCTGGCTGATGCCAGACACTCATAGTACTTGTTGCTGAGGAAGACCTCCTCCGGAACTTCCACGAACTTTGCTCAATTATGGCCTTGCTGAAATTATTAGGAAGGCAATAAATTAATATGAAATATTGGCGATGTTGGCTTAAACAACTAGGCTTCTCATTATATACTAGTATAAAACTGCGGGTTTACAGTTTCAATACAGTGTTTTTTTGATTTCAAAATGTTTCCAAAAAGTTTTCACAAAATCATGTTATTACATAAAAGACTTAATTTATTACTAAGAGACTTATTACATGTTATCTCTATAATTTTTATTAGTTATTTTTTTTAAACATATAGTTATTGAATAAAAAAAATATAAAATCAGTTAAAATTTTTATGTCAACATGTTTGTAGTAACAATATCAGTTTGGTTAAATTATGTTTTATTATTTAACCACAATACCCACGTTACTCATGAATTCTATACCACTTATATTAGCCTTCGTGTATTTTTTATTTGTACAGCATTGTATTAATGGCAATACTACACCAACGTTACTTGAGTTTTTGTTAGTAAATTAAATACTTAAGTAATTTAAGTAAATTTGCCAGTAGCCTTGACCAGGGGGTTCTGACATTATCACAAGATAACGGAGTCAAGCAGCGTCGACCGTGGCTGTTCCTTGGATGGGTGCTTCGGAAGTCGCCCTTAAAAGCCGTTGGTCCCCAGTTTAAGTGTTATATAGGACTGTTAGCGCTGGTAAAATAAGAAGATCTTTAACTGTTAACTTTACTATCCTCAACAGAGGTTACTTTATTATTAATCGTTTTTAGTAATGAAACAAATATTGAAATATCTCCAAAAATGAATACATCTCTCATCCTCGGTTTAGTGCTGCTTCAAGACAGTGATAAACTATCTAACAATTATTATAAGATGTAGAGGACATTTTTACATATAAAATCTTTTTATTTTAAACTTTACTCGAAAGGCTAAGTGAGCCTGCTGTCCTGTGCGTGAACTTTATTGAGTAAGTGAAGTAGCCTACCGACCCCATTAGCTCAATTCGTACAATGTACGTTAGGCTTCACTGTCTGGGGTCTTAACCATTGAACCACCATGGCAACAAATAATCAATATTGTTACAGAAAATTATATTTTTAACTTTAAAATGTTTTCTTATAACACATTATCTACTATGATGTGGGTTAAAATTTAATTGACTAATGCATAAACGAACTTCAGCTTGGAATTTTCATGCATCTTTGAAAGACCCTCCATCATAATGAAAAAATATTAATTTACTATCCAGGGTGTGGATCCTAGCACACAATTAAGCACTCCAAGGAATTTAGTTCTAGATTTCACGCAACTGTCGCTAAGAGTAGCAAAGAGCTCACTAATACACATAAAATGCATTTCCTTCCCCTTCATCTTCCTCACAGTTCGTACCCTCCTATCCCACTAATTAGTTAAAAGTACATAGATCCTCATTTGTAATATAATCTTGCAATTAAGTTTTTATTTATTATTAATATAATCTTTCAGCTAATTATATTTTAGCTGAACTAAAAGTTTAATCAACTGTAATTTATAGAAAAATAAATGGTTACACTTTAAAGAAAATAAATGTTGTTATAAAACTTTTATTTACACTAGTTTGATTAGCATACCTACTATTTGCCCACAAAAACTCTCAACATGTATTTATTCTTATCGCAATATTTTTAATGAGCTATGTACCTAGTATTGTCAAGTTGGTAACTTTTGGTAGTCATATTTACATAAAAAATGTTTATTGGTTTTTTCCTTCAACACATTTATTTTTTGTAAGAATACTTAAACCTTAATGATTTACCGAACGTCCTTAAAATTTGTAGTTCATTAATTGAGTAGGCGAGTTTGCTAACAAGTCTATTATTTCGTAAAATGTGATGTACAACGTTTTGTTGTAAATTGTCGTAAATTGTTCTTCTTAGCGAACAATATTAAATTCCTGTTAATAGCTGAAATATTCCTTTACAAACACCAGTCTTTGGCGTCACATTTATCTAATGACGTAGCAAAAGCTGACTGCAGCTACGAGAACAGATCACACAAACCACATCGCCATTCCCGCTTGGTGGTTTCCATTAAGAGGATTATAGCAGGGCTTAAACCCTAGATTTATGGTGATGTTTTATTTATAGTAATTTTGTTTGTAAACCTCATCATTGCATTTGAGTATCCATCATATAACAAAATTAATAAACCTGGACTTTCCCTTTTTATTTTTTAAATGTTTAATGAAGAAAATTAACTAATTTTGAGCAACAATAAGACGTAAGTTTAAAAATTACAAAAAATGTTATTTACAGTTCCATGAAGTTATAAAAACACTGTAAACGTTAAAAATACAAATTTTAAGAGGAATGTTGTCAATAAAAAAAAAACGTATGTACTATATTTATGAAATAATAAGAAATAATGTTATTGTTAATTTTTTTTATATTTTACGATTTTAATCGCTGGCCCATCAAAAGCTAAACAAAAACTGGTGCGTAACTCCGGAGCTAAACTAAAGTTAGGGCGAGATTCACATAACGCTGGGAGTTTGGCCATTGACATGGAGCAGTAGTGGTGGTCAGAGTGGGAGGGTGGGAGGGGCTGCCTGCAGTCGTAAATTACAGCAGACAATTAAGGGTACATGTTCTGTGTGCGGGGAGGGAGGGAGTCACAGACGGATGTGACGGCGAATTATTTGGCAATAAATCACACGCTACTGTAGGCTGTATAAGAAGATTCCCAGTGTAAAATACGGGAAAATATGTTAACTTTTGTATATTTATTGATAATATTGTCAATTATTAGATGAAAGACGAAAATAAACATTACTTATTTATTTATTTTGACCTAACGAACTGCAGTATTTTATATGAAAATGGAATCAATCTCAAGATGGATTAAAATAATAAAATATAAATAGTAAAATAAATATGTTGTTGAAAGATACTGTAAATGAAAAAACACACAATAAAAACCCAAAAGCAACAGTACAAAATCCACAATACCTAGTACAACGGTAGTTAAAATGACCTTCATTAGCAGTTTAAACAACAATAATAACAAATAAAAATAAAACATGATACTAAGTTACCCCAATGATAATATGAATAGTAATAATAATGGATAACTATATATGAAATTTAAAATAACAAGTTAAATTTAATAATTTAATAGTAATGGTTGAAAAACAATGACAGCAAACATAAATTATATACTATACTCGTATTTCATAAAACATAAGGAAATTCAATATTTTTATCGATGACTCAATTGTAGTAATATGTTTATTTAATTAATCTGATTTGATTACCTTTGTAATCAAATAAATTTTATATTATTACATTTTATTGTTTGGGAAATGCCACTGCAGAGGAAGGGACATTGCTGCTAATCGAAATAATTATATTGTTTAACCTGTGTTTTTATTTAACAATATTTAAAAGTAACAATTTTACTTTCCTACAAGTTAAAATATTTATTCTGCCATATATTTATGCACTGTAGTATCTGAGTTAACTTCATCGAACTCTGTGTTTAATCAATACTTACAATTTAAATTATAAAACGTACAGAAATTACCATCATATATTTGGTACCTCTATCCATTGTCAAATGAACCAAGCTATTCTTTGTATTTATTTGTTTTGATAAACAAAACGCCTTAACACTTAAAATGCTTTTTAAAAATGCATATTATATTTCAGTTGATATCAAGTTAGACAATATACGAGTATGTTGTTCTGACATTTTAATTGATCATTGTAACAATTTATAACCTTATCAATAAGAATAGGTCTATAAACTCGATCCTTGCACTACTAGAGAGGATCAAGTTTTGGAGATGCCTCGCGTTTGCCGTGGATTTGAAAGAAAAAGATTTGCTACTATGCTCCAAAATTAAATAATGAATTTTCCTCCAGTTTAACAGGCCAGGTTGTATCTGAAACTACATATAAAAACAATGTATATAAATATGTAATGTATAATACAAGCTGATATATCCACATATAACTGTACTGTATACATAACTATATGTTTTAATTATGAATAATTAAAATTAGCTTTTAATATTTTAAATAGTTTTAATATGACGAGTTGTTTTGTAAACCAGCATTGTTTTTTTTTGAAAACTGTTCCAAAATAAAGACCTTATTTATTTATTTAAAAGTAAATCTAACTTGAACGTGTTTCATAAATGTAATACATTTATACTAAAAATCTAGTTTTGATTGAATGAGTGCCTATTTTGAGTTCTATAGCATTGAAATACTACTGTCATAGATATAGTTACTGTTATAGGTTAAATTTTACAAAATAATGACGGAGAAGTACGGAACTAAAGTGAATAGTGATTTATGACATAGAAATAAATTAATAAACAAAAATAGTTGAATGAAAATAAAAAAATATATATTTACATATATCGAAAATTAAGTTTTTAACGTAAACTTTGAAAGTTTCTTGATTAATTTAGAGCACCACTTTCCCCAGTTCAGCTGAACTATATAGTAGTACTTAAAAAATTTTTGATTTTAATACATTTGATTTGAAGTGGATTAAAAATATACAGTACAATTAAACGTCACACAACACAAATTTACTACAATATAAACACAAATATACTATAATATAAGTACATAATGCACAAATATTATGGTGGTTGATTTCGGTGAACCACGCTTACCTCCCTCAGATAAGAGGGATTCACAAAATTATGGAAAATGGTGTTCAACAACTTAATTTATAGGCCTATGATCACGTGACTCCCTTGGCTGAAATCGTCAAAATGGCGGCTGTTGCGATATATGTACCAAAACGCCTATCGTGAAGTCTCACTTCCCGCTCTTGAGCAAGAATTTCTACTTCCTACTCTGGAATGCAGAAGAATAATGTTTGATCTTGCCTCCCTACAAAAACTTATCAATGGAGTGATTGATTCATCGGAGCTTCTTCGTAGGATATCCTTCCTAGTGCCTGCTAGAACCAGGTCCAGGAATGTATTTTCAACCTCCCACTACTCAAATAACTACAGCTACCATAGTCCTATCGCTAGACTCCACATGCACAGCAACACATTCCCTTTCGAGGTTGATTTAATCTCCGACAGCGTCGTACGCCTAAAAAAGAAACTGCAACAGTAATTTTTGATTAGGACCTTTAATACTTGTCCTCTTTAACAAAGCATATATACTACTAGATGTTAGATGTAATTTATCATTACTATTATCGTATTTTCTTAGTTTTCTTTTGTAATTATCATGTCTTTTTATTTTTATTACTACATTTAATTTGTTTGTACATTTAATCACTTGTTTGTTGTATTTAATTGTTATTGATCGTATCAGATCAATTAACTTTAGTATAGCCTGTGGTTGTATTCTTTAATATATCTCATTGCATGTATTTATTACTATCCAACTCAACTCAACTTATCATTAGCCTTAAGCAATAGCTGCAATGTCTATGTGATTTCATTATAGATCAATTTTGCTTAGTGTTTCTGTTCTCAGCCGTCTTGCATTGTTTTTTGCTGTATTTAAATATTGTTGTATTGTACGTTTATTGTAAAACATTGTAGATTGGCGGATGTCGTTGAAATAATAATAAATAAACACGTATTATGCTAATTAAAAAACTATTTATTAAAAATATTGAAGAACGAATCACATTTGAATAAATGTAATACATAGTATAGTACAACATGTATAAAGTTTTATGGGTCATGTTGAAATTATTTCGTATTTAGTATAACTGAATACTAACACCTCAACTTAACTATACAAACATTATTTGTTTTCAGTTAGGTTCTTTAATAATTTATCTTGTATTTAACAGTTATGTCATGTCGTATAAGTTTATACTGATTATAGGAGATTTTGTGTAACTTAGGAAGTCTGTGTGGTACACCTACGTTTCTTTAACTTAAAACGTAAATATTTTTCTACCGAACTTTATCAGTGGGCGTTAGTTATGTAGATAATTAACAATATTGCACTAGAAAAATTGACGTGCATACCCACAAACATACGTACTGTGTTGCATTGTACATGAAACTGATTTCACTTAATTAAGATTGTGTTTTGGCTTTTTATTCCTCTGGGAAATCGTTGGTAAGAAAATTGAAGTAGGCTATAATATTATGTTTTATAACTTAAATTAATATTCAAATTCTTTATTGAAAAATTATTTTACAAATTATAAATATGTTTTCTACATCTAAAAAATGTAAATACATGTTATTATTTATGTATTTTTCCAAACCCTACAGTTAAAACATTACTTATACTTTAATACATTTTTAAGTAACGAATTATGTAAATTCTAAGAACATAATTTTTATTTAGGCTTTTATAAACAACCATTTTAACTAAAATTTTACGGCTTTCACCTTTTATAACCAGAGGGTTATAAGGCTATGAACTTTCAATTATTTTCAAGCTATTAAATATAATAGTAAAATACTTAAAATCCTTACAGAAATAAATTATCACACATTTTTACTTCTGTAGGTAATTGCACTAGTTTAGGTAATCTAGTAGTGTAAAGACTGGAATATGAGATATAGTTCTGTCATATGGTTCTTTGTTGCAATCCTAATAATAGAAATAACTGGAACCGACTCAGATCCTCACTCAAGTGTATTAGGTATTAACTATTAACAGTGACAGGCAAGGAGCAGTGAGAGAGAGGATAGTGACTTTAAGTGCTCAGTTTTACGACCTGAACCAATGAGGGAAGTTAAAGATACATTGTGTGTATTTTTAATTATTTTTTTAAATTCATTGCAAACGTCTATTATAAATCATTTGTTAAATAAATTATAATATATAACACGTTAAATATTATCATGCTGATGGCCGAGTGGTATAAGCCATCAGGACTCTGTATCTGTGTTAGAGATAGCGCAGGTTCGAATTTGGCCTTGACCTGAAATATATATCAGTTACATTTAACTTTTACTGTACTAGTTCGCTCCCTTACTTTACGTGAATACTATCTCCGCACAGATAAATTTTCTATGGGGACAAAGCAAGCCTATGAAGGAGAGACATAAATATTTTTTTAAAAACTGTCTACACGATATTAATAAATAAATGTTATTTTTATATAAATTAAAGGGTACATAAATGTACAATTATAAATTCAGTTTTATTTATGAGACTCGATTTACAAATGCAAACATTTTATTTACCTCATTTTTCAATTCAGATGAGATTTTATTTTTTCCAAAACATTTATACGATGCTTATCTACCATATAACTTTAACATTACATATTGTATTAATAATACTTTATTTATATTTGTAATATATGATTACTACTACAATTATTTACTATTTTTTGACTTATCTTTGTAACTCAAAGTTGGACACAACAAACTGACGTGCGTAGACATCTGATTTCCGCTTATCGGCCGTGTTTTGTATCCAAAATAGTTATTTGGCTAAATTGTAGTAGATATGGATTTCCCCTAACACTTTATAATGGAGTAACTAGTATTTATTTTTCTCGATGTAGTATAATGTTGTTAAATATATATTAATTATACTTTGTTTTTAGTTAATGTATATACATGTGTGATTGTAACAATTATCATACATATAGTTCATTTTATTATATGGAAGAAAAATAAACATTATTTCAAAATGTGAACTTCAATGATCAATACAACCTCATTTGTATTGGTTACAAAACAAGTAGAAATGTATACTGTCATTATAGCACTTCATGTCCACACGCTACACATTGTTACTCTAAATTACACATCAAAGTGAGCAACGGCTTTGGTAAGCCATGTAATTTTACCTTGACGCATTATTACATGTCCCACACTAAGTGACGCATTTACACCAACTGTACAGTAATTGTGGGGTATTTCACATTTCAGGTTGTTAAACAACCACTTTTTGTGATCGGTCATGTCAAGTGGTCTATTTACTGTGTCTCACTAAACATAACAATTTTATTTAATAATGAGTAATACTTTGTTGTAAATTATGTGGGACTTATATTTATTGTAATTGGCAAGATGGTAACCGTATAATAGTTCAAGTGGTGAGCTGGTAGCCAAGTGGCGAACTGGTAAACAAGTGGCGAGCTGGTAACCAAATGCCGAGCTGATAGCCAGATCGGCATATACCAGGCGAGCTGGTAACCAAATGGTGATCTAGTATCCAAGTAGCGAACTGATAGCCAAGTGGCAAGGTGGTAACCAAATTGCGAGCTGATAGCCAAGTGGTGAGCTGGTAAACAAGTGGTGATCTGGTAACCAAATGGCGAGCTGGTAGCCAAGTGGTGAGCTGGTAACCAAATGGTGATCTTCTAACCAAGTGGCGAGCTGGTAGCCAAATGGTGAGCTGATAGCCAAGTGGCGAGTTGGTAGCCAAGTGGCGAGCTGGTAGACAAGTAGCGAGCTGGTAGACAAGTGACGAGCTAATAACCAATTGGCAAGCTGGTAGACAAGTGGCGAGCTGGTATCCAAATGACGAGCTAGTAACTAAGTGGCGAGCTGGGAGCCAAGTTGCGAGCTGGTAGACAAGTGGTTAGCTGGTAGACAAGTGGTGAGCTGGTAGCCAAGTGGTGAGCTGGTAGCCAAGTGGTGAGCTGGTAGCCAAGTGGTGATCTGGTAGTTCTTAATTAAGCATCAGAACTTTAATCCCAGGTAGTATAGGCTCATTTTCGACTGGACTGGATGTATTTACCAGTAATATTCACTTTCTACTGGTTCTCTCTACCTTACTAAAGTATATGTTTATTAAGTTGCTTGCATGGATAAATAAATAGTCTATGGGCAATAGACATAGTAAGCTTAACAAGACTCGGCTTTTCTGAAATGAAGGCATGTCTGCATGACATAAAATAAACCAAGGAATCTGAATTTTCGGAAACAGCCATGAGTTTTTGTTTATGAATATTTAAAAATATGTTGATGAAATTAAGATATAATAAGCAATCATACATAATACTATTATGTTTGTTATTTATATTTTCTAAGTAAATGTTGTCATTGGATTGTCCATTACTGTACATTTATTCAAACTGTTGAACGTTTCCAATGTATTAGAAACATACACAGATGTTTGAAAGACATAATACTATTCAAATAAAATCTTTATTGCAGATACAGTTGACATTGCATCGTTAAAGGAATTGTATATATTTTAAAATGTTCTTCTTTAGATCATTCAACAGTTTACTGATTCAGGCATTTCAAGTGTTACATTCATTCACCAGACGCTTCCCAGATCTAGTCCAGCTAAATGTCAACAAAAACTTGTCTCCTCCGTTAAATGCTTGTGACACTAAAATGGTTTAAGAGTCTGAAGAGGCTGTTAATTTTAATCCCATAAGAACAATGTTATTTTCGAACCGGACGTACGATCACGCGTATAAAACAAAACAGTTATTTTAAACAGATTTTTCTAATTAAATTGTAATTGATCAAAAATGAAATTGCTTTACGATTCCATAATTAGTTTTATAGAAACAAATGTTTAGTTTGAAGCATTTATTTTCACAAAATTTCAAAAGCAAACCGAATGCACAAAATGATAACGTTTAAAATGTCACCTTGTAATTGTTGTCAATCAATAACGAAAAAATATAGATTCACAAATAACATTGTTGTTACGGGATTAAAAGCATCACGGCCGACAGCTTCTGTAGACTCTTAAGTTGAGCTTGTAAATTCCTGGAGTGTCGTAGCGTTTTAAATTGAATGGACGATCTTGTTAATAAAACGAGCAACTGTTTGCAAAAGCAAGTGATCGTAAGATGCTGTTTTGTGCTTCCCAGTTCGACAGCTCTCATCGATTCTCGTATGATGATTATAGACGTCCCTATCCCGATTTTTACCACATTTTGACGTACAAGCATAGTTGTTTTAAATATATTAAGGCTGGTTAAAGTGAACATTTGTAATTTTATTAGAGCTGGTTTGCACAAATATCTTTTTTTTTTTGTAATGTAAATATTTTCGAATATGTTTTGTTTGCACAAGACACCTACACATTCAATCTGCAGAAAAGTTGTAGATTAAGCCACAATAAATCACATCTTTATTACATAGTAATTTATAACACTATCATATCGAATTCATTATGATTATGATCTTATCAAGTGGGATGCTTGTTTTGATCACATAACCTGCTTGATCAGTAATGATGAGTAGATAAAAAGCCACCCCTAAACACTTGTTATTAAAACACACTCCCTACGCAGCAAGTCGTAAGTTGTGCTGTATTACAACGAAGGTAAAACAGTCTACTCTACGATGTCCTTAAATGCTATTCTACCTTAGTTTATTACCACCCGTTCTCCTGACATCCTGGCTCAATAAGGTTGAAGGGCGTGACGACGCATCATGCAACGAGAGCTCACCAAACAATAAATAACGCTTGCGAACTGTTGATTCTTCTTCCCCTTCTACAATAACGCAATATCAGCTAAAAGGGGGTAACTGCTTATGCTACTCTGCTGATCGTTAGTAGTCCAAACAGTGCTCAGTTTTGTTTTATTTATTGGACATTTTATCTTTTATTAACAGGTTATCTTTTAGTTAGTTGCTATCTTTTATACATCTGTTATAGTTACGTGAAAGTGCTGTAGTTTATAAACTAACAAAATTAAATCATAGTAGAAAATGTTTTACGAGTATACAGTATTTCTATTAATATTTAGACAGAAACTAAATCACAACTCCTGAAAAACTGTTTAGGGTAGGTTTGCTATTGTAGACCATATCTTTGGGTTTAGAATTCGTACAGAATTTAACTATATTTTACGGATATAATACTGACACTTCTATAAACCATCGATTTATACAATTATAGTAAATACAATATAAAGATAAATATCGAGTGAGCATAATATTTACTTTAAGAAAATAGGATTGTGTCAACCTTAAACCTAATATTACTCATTGAATCTATTTTATTTATGATATATAAACAAATAAAATATATTATGTGTATTTTTTAAAGTAAATACGACACATTAAATTTTTTAAACATTTTATTTAGTTCACGGAAGACCTCCTTTATCGTAATGAAAGGTCGATGTTAAAATATATTAGGTATTCAAAGTATAGTACATTGAGTCATTGGATTAGGTTATCAATTTTAAAAGGAAGAATAGTATTGCTAAACAAAAAGTTGGATCTATAAGTTAGATTTGGTTACATGCGAAAATCAGTAAGGATACGGATAAATTCAAAGTAGAATACTTGTATAACCATATACAGACATATAATTTTGTTAACCTATCCGAAAAGTACTAGACACAAGACATTTTCGTTGTTAATTTATTTTTAACTAATGGGGAGCGTACATATTTCAACAATACTAATAACTAAAGCTTCCAGCAACGACCGCGTCAAGGCGCTATCTACAATAGTTACATCAACAAACTTTTGCCAATGTTGTGATGTGTCATACTCAGTGGTACCAGTCTCAGAGATACCACTGAGGATGCCACATCTCATACAAACGCATGGGCGAAACGTTTGTTAATGTAAATATTGTAGATTACACCCGGTCTACCGTGTTACCGGTCTACATACAGTATTTACATATGATAATGTAAATATTTTATGACGTGGTCGTTACCGGAAGCTTTAGTCATTAGTAATGACACCAGCCGCTTATGCCTACAAAATAAACTTTTTCAACAATGTTTTTTTATATTTTTTTATATTTTGTAATTGAAAATAAAAACGAATGAGTATACATGTGGTGGTTGAGGCACTGTGACAATTATTTTAGACTTAATTTTCTTTAAATATAAGCATTAAGTAAAACAAAGTTCAAAAAATATACTCGTATTATATCATAAATATTACATCTTCATCCATACCTTTTAAGTTATTCATCAATTTGGCACTTTTTTCCTAAAAAAACTTGTTATCTTTATATTTTTTATGAAAGCATACCTTGTCTTCTAAGCAACTTTGAGATGGTACATAATACTATAAACACTTTAAGAGATGAATATTGTTTTCAAAATGTTATGAAGGAAGGTTGTTATGTTGAGAATTTAACTTTCTACATTCGATAATGAGGAAACACATTTTACATCCATGAGCTAAAATATCTATATATTAGTGTTTATTGTCGTCAGATTTACATTTAAAAACCCAATTTAAACTACAAGATATAGTATTTGTAGGATTTGTTAGGATAACAAATTTCACAAACTATGTAGATAGGTTGTTCATTATAATTTTGCTCGTAGGAAGGGAGGATATGACATGCAGACAATAGTTCACGATAGACGAAGGGACGTAAGAGATAAGTATTGGTATTTTGTGGCTCCATAAAGTCACATATTTACAAGTGGTTGAGGAAAGATCGATAACATATTTTATGACAGTAATAGAATTCCTATTCCAAAGAGCAGCGCTTATCAAGTGGTGAAAGAGGGTGCCATCCTCTTTGAGGCTGTAATTTCATCTTTTTTGAACACCGAAATTAAAATAATAATAAATACGTTATTATATATATAAAGAAAAACCCTTAGCAATATTTTTTTGGTGTTTTTAATGTTCAAAATCGATTTCTGTCTCGAAAGACCATCATCAGTTGAAAACAGAATAGAAAAAAGACTTTTTTTATTTATTTTTTTTAAATTCTGTTTTCAACTGATGATGGTCTTTCGAGACAGAAATCGATTTTAAACATTAAAAACACCAAAAAAGATTGCTAAGTGTTGTTCTTTATATATATAAAAATATTAAGCAATCTAATAGCTACAAATGTCAAACAATAAAAACGTGTTATATTGTTAAATATCACATACAATAAGGATTAATAACGAAAACATTACTATCACGAAGCAAACATAAATTACCTTTTAATATTTACAAGGAATAAAAGTGTCAATTCAAAAACAATACATGTTACATTTTTATATTTATATATTTACATTTATATATATATATTTATGTATTTATTTATTTTTACGTAATGAGATATTTATTATTAATCACTAAATCTTTAATTTAATCATACATTTTAAAGATACTATGTTGTATGTAAAACATTAATTTGAAAGTAGCAAGTACCTTTTAATTGATAAAGTGGACACTGTTAGCTGAAGTACCTTTAACAAAAAATCTACCCTGGAAAATACAGTGTTTATCTCTCATTAAAAAAACGTAATTTTCATTGAAATAGTTTTAACCAAAACGTAAATATTATTTATTAAAATTAATAATAGCTTATTAAAGCTATTTATATTTACTTTTCATACAACACATTTTGTTTTATCTTTGAAAGTCTTTGACGTCACATATATCTAATGACGTAGCAACAGCTGACCACAGCTAATACAGATCACACAGACCACGTTGCCATTCTCGCTTGGTGGTTTCCATTGAGAGGATTACAGAAGGGCTTAGCGCTTTTACTTTGAAGTAATTTATGCTGTTTCGTTTGAGTATTCAAACCAAAATATATGTTATTTTACTGTATACTCATACACGTATTCCTACAGTCCACAGAGTCCAAAATAATACGGCGTTACCACTTTGTGGCTGCTTACTGTACTTTTGATAAAACTCTCTAATTAACTAAATTAAACACTTCCAGATATTTACAGATTTATACTATCAGACAGGCACTATTTAAGACTTGAAATAAAACATTACTATTTCTAAGAATAAATACAGTACAAATAAAAGTCACACAACTTAAAATGTATAACAAATAAGCATAAAATTAACAAATATATTACAATACAAGTACAAAATGCACAAATACTATGGTGATCGATGTCAGTGAACCACGCTCACCTTCTTCAGACCAGAGGGATTCAATTCCACCACACTGACTCGTCGAGTGAGCGGTCATATATAAGGTTAAATAAGGTGGCGGCGTAAGCCTAGAAGGTTTACAATCTATGGTGGAGATTGTTCTGAAAGTGTCATCTAGATCATTTTGGATGCCATCTTGGGAAAGTTCTGACTCCCCTTACTGGAAAATTAACTACAATTCCATTATCATCTAGGAACTATACGATGTGCAAGAAGTACTCCACCCCCACAAAAGGAGGGACCGCAATCACCTAGGTGGTGTTTCTAGTAACTGTCATGATCTGCAACACTATAATACGTTTGTTTAATTTTTTGTGTGTGAATAAATATGATGTAACGGTAAATATAAATACCAAACAATAAGTTGTGTATAATAATCCTTTTGTATAATATATTTGTATAATAATAAGTATAATAATAATTGCTCCTTAATATTAATATAAAAGATCCAAAAATGATGAACTCACTCATCACGAAATGTCCAGAACCACTGAACAGATATTGATAACATTTGGATGGAAATTATCTTTTATATCTTTGAGATGCACTAAGAGAAAATTTCTCGAAACTCTATTCCTAAAGGGTAAAGGGTACAAACAGCCCCTACGTCTACGAGAGTAACATTTATATTAAATTTAATATACAAACATGGGATACAAAATCACTAACATAGCAAAAAAGCTTGACTAACTTGGTTTTCATTGTGAAATGTGTAAGGTTACTTCTATAAGTCTGAAATAATTTATCTACTTTTAATCCCCCTAAAATACACTTATAGGGTTTTCTAGACTACAAAACTG
This sequence comes from Stictocephala bisonia, assembly GCA_035578905.1. Lineage (NCBI taxonomy): Eukaryota > Metazoa > Arthropoda > Insecta > Hemiptera > Membracidae > Stictocephala > Stictocephala bisonia. The sequence continues at coordinate 612,021 of JAQJVL010000069.1, forward strand.
TGTTATCTACGGGAACGGCAGTGGGCTGAGCTTTTATTTATAGAGAATCACGAAGGGAAGTGTAAGCAGGATTAGAGAATCACTCCATAGCAAAGCAATATGTTACAAATTATAGTATTACCAATAAAAGCCACAACACAGTAAAGTAATGGTATGCTACACGTAGAAAATCAACGTAAAACGTAGGGAAATTAATTGTAAACAAAAATACTAAAAACATTGCCTTAGGTTTCAAATCAAGTTCTAAGTTCCAGCTAGTAAATAATACAGCCCAAATAAAACATCAATAACCTGTTATATTTATGTAGCCATTAATAATAAATCTAATTATGTTTTAATGCTATATAAATCTGTGCCATCGCCATCAAGTAAACAAGTAAATATGTGTCATAAAACGATCACCGTATGTACTTTACGTGTCAGAGAGGGTACTAGCGACAAGTACTCTGACTTAGCAGCTTTACCCACGCCCCTAGATAAGGTCTGTAATGAAATCCAACAAGTAAACGAGTGATTGTGTGTCATAACCTCGAACACCGGTTCGTGCTGTACGTGTCAGAGAGGGTGCCAGTGCTAACTACCCTGGCTCAGCACCTTTTTTAATGACTTTTAACCACCCTCACTTCCACCTTTATGTATTAACTGTACAAACTGTACGAACTGTATGATGTATAAACAATAAAGTGTCAATGAGTGTATGTCACAGCTTCGAACTATGTTATACGCTGTATGTGTCAAAGAGGGTGTTAAAGGCAAGTACTCTACCTTACACCTCTACCCACCCCCTTAAATAGGCCAAGATCCTGTGAATGTGTGTCATAACATCGTACTCCAATATGTGGTGTACGTGTCAAAGAGGGTGTTAAAGGTAAGTACTCTACCTTACACCTCTACCCACCCCTTAAATAGGCCAAGTTCCTGTGAATATGTGTCATAAAGAGGGTTTTAAAGGCAAGTACTCTACCTTACACCTCTATCCATCCCCTTAAATAGGCCAAGTTCCTGTAAATGTGTGTCATAACATCGTACTCCGATATGTGGTGTACGTGTCATAGAGGGTGCTATACGCAACCACCCTACATCTGCATACTTACTATATTGTAATACTTATTGTATATTTAATAAAGCTTTTTAATTGGGGATCCTTTTATTAAGATATCTGGATTTTTAATTGTCTTATCTAAAACTGTAATGTAAAATAAATAAAACCATTTTCATTTGAATTACTGTAATTAAATCGTTAACCGTAGTATATCTAATAAAATATATTGGTTAAATTTATTAAAGTGAATCGATTTGAAAAGCGCCTTTCACCAGCAGGCCATTCAAACTGTGTTCACTATGAACATTTCCCGATTGAAAGCTCCCCTTTACTAATGAATAACAAAGTACTCCGCTGATTAGATTTGCTTTAGGAGTATCAATGTTTATTAAGTCATGTTTGTCAAGATTAATGTTTCTACTACAAAACATCTACTGTATTTTCCAAATAAAACCTGTTTTTAAGTGTTCTATCGTTATTGGTTAGTATAGTAGTTGGATAGGGCCCGGCATCATAAGTTACAAGTTGTAAGTTCGATGCTAATCAGAATCATAACAACTTTTTGACGGGGATCAGCTGATAACCACCGGCTGCTCATTTTTCATTGGGCTATTATTTAATGGACCCTTTCTAAGGAATAGTCGCTCTTAGTTTGCAATAATGACTACATTCATCACACTCATTCGAAATCCATATTTGCCCATATCTTGGCTACCAGGTTCTTAAGAATAGTTAAAAAAATTAATAACAACTGGTGTATTTAATACAAATATTTCTTATCAATAACATTAGCTTTCTTTGGGACACTCTTTGCATTGGTAGATATTGGACAGGTCCTCCAATCCACTCAACTTATGTCTTCATTGGCCATAATATGTTTTGATTGGCCCTCTCACCTACCCAACTTACGTCCTAATGAGTCCTCCCACCCACCTAACTTACGTATTGATGTGTCATCTAGCCACTCAACTTATGTCCTGATGATACCTCCCACCCACTTAACTTACGTCCTGATTGGTCCTACCACTCACTCTACTTACCTCCCACCTACACAACTTACATCCTGATGAGTACTACCACCCACCCAACTTACGTATTGATATATCTTCCCAGCCACCCAACTTACGCCCTGATGAGCCCTCGCACCCACTTAGCCTACGTCTTGATGGACCCTCACACCCACTCATATTACGTCCTGATGAGCCTTCCTACCCACACAACCTACATCCTGATTAACCCTCCCACCAACACAACTTACGTATTGATGTGTCTTCTCAGCCACCCAGCTTACGTCGTCATTGAACCTCCCACTCTGCCAACATATGTCTTGATGGGCTCTCCCACCCACCTTAGTTACGTCTTCATGGGCCCTCCTACCCACCCAACTTATGTCTTGGTGACTTATGCTTTGCACTTCTAAATATAAACAGGCTGAATTTCTCCCTTACATTACCATTTTCATAATATGGGAATAAACACCGGCTGTTAATTTATCATTGGGCTATTATTTGAAGACACTTTCTAAGGAATAGTCTGATTAAAAACTACATAAATATTATGTCCTAAAATTACTGGTACAATTAATGTACTATTATTGAGGAAGATTTAAAAAAATGGCAATTATTTACATATTGTACAATATAACAACTGATTCGAACACACACCACCGTCAGAGCAATTAATTATGGTTGTGATGGCTTTAGTCACTAAAAAACATTACTATCACAAGAATTTCATAGCCAATAACTGCTTGAAAAAGGATGGTTTAAACATATCTATTTAGACTACTCTTAGTTAGATATTCTTAAATCGTATAAAATAGACAATATATATTTTAAAACCAACGCCTAATCCAATTGCTAATGAACCACTAATTATAAATTATTTTCAAAATTAATAAGTAATATCCAATCTTAGCCAATAACTATATGAAATTAAACCACACTAAGGGACATTTTTACTAGAAGAACGTTTTCAATATAAGTTCACCATTACTGATTTAATTAATAATGAATAAACATATGAATAAACTAATAAATAAACATTTTTGGCAATAAATCCACAAATGTAACAAATACAGTGCAAGCCAATTATATGATAAGGTCTCGCTTTGCTTACAGAATAACACGGTTAATTTATTTATAACATGATTTTAAATATCATGTTTTACTCCATAGGATTTATAATCTTCTTGTAAAACCAATGTAAAACCACCAGTATTGACAAGAAACATAAAATTATACAGTGATAAAAATAAAATGTTAAAGATAACTTAATAATAAAACATACAAGCTACGATTATAATAAGTATTAATATTATTTGTAGGTAAAATCTAGTTTAAAAATTATACCCACTGTCTTATGACACTTACAACAACTCTCTAACTTCATTAGCAAAGCCAACAGTATGTACTTGAAATATAAACACAAAAGCAGAGAAACAAGATTACCTAGGAGTGGCAGGTGGCACAAGGGACTAATGATCCCAGTTCATTAGCGAGTGGCTGAGGATGGCAAGGGGCAGTACTTGTCACTTCACCCTCTTGGACACGTCCAACGTGACTGGGAGTGATGAGAAAGGTGGCACAAGGGACTAATGAGTCCTGTACATTTGCAAGCAGGCTGAGAATGGCAATAATGATTTACTTGTTACTGTTACCATCTTGGACACGTCCATCGTGAAAGTGAGTGATGAGGAAGGTGGCACAAGGGACTAATGAGTCCTGTACATTTGCAAGCAGGCTGAGAATGGCAATAATTATTTACTTGTCACTGTTACCATCTTGGACACGTCCATCGTGAATGTTAGTGATGATGAAGGTGGCTCAAGGGACTAATGAGTCCTGTACATTTGCAAGCAGGCTGAGAATGGCAATAATGATTTACTTGTCACTGTTACCATCTTGGACACATCCAACGTGACTGTGAGTGATGAGGAAGGTTGCTCAAGGGACTAATGAGTCCTGTACATTTGCAAGCATGCTGAGAATGGCAATAATGATTTACTTGTTACTGTTACCTTCTTGGACACGTCCATCGTGAAAGTGAGTGATGAGGAAGGTGGCACAAGGAACTAATGAGTCCTGTACATTTGCAAGCAGGCTGAGAATGGCAATAATGATTTACTTGTCACTGTTACCATCTTGGACACGTCCATCGTGAAAGTTAGTGATGAGGAAGGTGGAACAAGGGACTAATGAGTCCTGTACATTTGCAAGCAGGCTGAGAATGGCAATAATGATTTACTTGTCACTGTTACCATCTTGGACACGTCCATCGTGAAAGTGAGTGATGAGGAAGGTGGCACAAGGGACTAATGTGTCCTGTACATTTGCAAGCAGGCTGAGAATGGCAATAATGATTTATTTGTCACTGTTACCATCTTGGACACGTCCATCGTGAAAGTGAGTGATGAGGAAGGTGGCTCAAGAGGAAAATTTGTCCTGTACATTTGCAAGCAAGCCGAGGATGGCAAAAAATTATTAACTTGTCACTGTTACCATCCTGGACACGTCCAACGTGACTGGAAGTTACATGGAATGTATTTCAAGGGACTAATAATTCTTATACGTTAGCAAGCAGGCTGTGGATTGCAAGGGGGCAGAACTTGTCATTTCTACCATCTTGGACACGTCCAAACTTACTGAGAGGAAATTGGCAGTTGGCTAATGGGACTAAGGAGTTATGTTCATTTCCAAGCGGACTAAGAACAGCAAGGAGGGAACACTTGTTACTGTCACCCTCTTGGAGACGTCCGAACTAATTGGGTGTGATGTGTCAGGTGGCACAAGGGACTCACGTTCATAAGCAAGTGGGTGGAGGATGGCAAAGGATCAGTACTTGTCACTTCACCCTATTTGACATGTCCAACATGACTGGGAGTAATAGAGCAGATGGCTCAAGGGACTAATGAGTCCTGTTCATTACCAAGCGGGCTAAGGACAGCAATGAGGGTGAACTTGTCACCGTACAATCTTGTACAAGACCGACGTGACTGGGAGTGATGTGGCAGGTAGCTGAAGGGACTAATGAGTCCTGTTCGTTACTAAGTGGGCTAAGGACAACAACGAGGGAGCACTTGTTACTGTCACCCTCATGGACACGTCCGAACCGATTGGGTGTGATGTGTCAGGTAGCAGAAGGGACTAATGAGTCCTGTTCATTACCAAGCGGGCTAAGGACATCAATGAGAGTGAACTTATCACCGTTACAATCTTGTACAAGTCCGACGTGACTGGGAATAATATGTCAGGTGGTAAAAGGGACTAATGAGTACTCATTACCAAGCGGTCTAATGACAACAATGTGGGTGCACTTGTGTCCGTTACTATCTTGTACAAGTCCGACGTGAATGGAAGTGATGTGTCGGGTGGCTAAAGGGACTAATGAGTCCTGCTCATTACCAAGAGGGCTAATGACAACAATGAGGGTAAATTTGTATCTGTCACTATCTTGTACAAGTCCGACTTGACCGGGAGTGATGTGTCGGGTGGCTAAAGGGACTACTGAGTCCTGTTCATTACCAAGCGGGCTAAGAACAGCAATGAGGGTGAACTTGTCACCGTTACCATCTTGTACAAGACCGACGTGACTGGGAGTGATGTATCAGGTGGTAAAAGGGACTAATAAATCCTGTTAATTACCAAGCGGGCTAGTAAGGATAGTAAGGATGGTGCATTTGCCACTGTTACCATTCTGTACAAGTCCGACGTTACTAGGAGTGATGTATCAGGTCGTAAAAGGGACTAATAAATCCTGTTAATTACCAAGCGGGCTAGTAAGGACAGTAAGGATGGAGCATTTGCCACTGTTACTATCTTGTACAAGTCCGACGTTACTAGGAGTGATGTATCAGGTGGTAAAAGGGAATAATAAATCCTGTTAATTACCAAGCGGGCTAGTAAGGACAGAAAGAATGGTGCATTTGCCACTGTTACCATTCTGTACAAGTCCGACGTTACTAGGAGTGATGTATCAGGTGGTAAAAGGGAATAATAAATCCTGTTAATTACCAAGCGGGCTAGTAAGGACAGAAAGAATGGTGCATTTGCCACTGTTACCATTCTGTACAAGTCCGACGTTACTAGGAGTGATGTATCAGGTCGTAAAAGGGACTAATAAATCCTGTTAATTACCAAGTGGGCTAGTAAGGACAGTAAGTATGGTGCATTTGCCACTGTTACCATTCTGTACAAGTCCGAAGTTACTAGGAGTATTGTACCAGGTGGTAAAAGGGACTAATAAATCCTGTTAATTACCAAGCGGGCTAGTAAGGACAGTAAGAATGGTGCATTTGCCACTGTTACCATTCTGTACAAGTCCGAAGTTACTAGGAGTATTGTACCAGGTGGTAAAAGGGACTAATAAATCCTGTTAATTACCAAACGGGCTAGCAAGGACAGTAAGAATGGTGCATTTTCCACTGTTACCATTCTGTACAAGTCCGACGTTACTAGGAGTGATGTATCAGGTGGTAAAAGGGACTAATAAATCCTGTTAATTACCAAGCGGGCTAGTAAGGACAGTAAGTATGGTGCATTTGCCACTGTTACCATTCTGTACAAGTCCGATGTTACTAGGAGAGATGTATCAGGTCGTAAAAGGGACTAATAAATCCTGTTAATTACCAAGTGGGCTAGTAAGGAAAGTAAGGATGGTGCATTTGCCACTGTTACCATTCTGTACAAGTCCGAAGTTACTAGGAGTATTGTACCAGGTGGTAAAAGGGACTAATAAATCCTGTTAATTACCAAGCGGGCTAGTAAGGACACTAAGGATGGTGCACTTGCCACTGTTACTATCTTGTACAAGTCCGACGTTACTAGGAGTGATGTATCAGGTCGTAAAAGGGAGTAATTAATCCTGTTCATTACCAAGCGGGCTAAGGGCAGCATAGAGGGTGCACTTGCCACTGTTGTACAATTCCGACGTGACTGGGAGTGATGTATCAGGTGGTAAAAGGGACTAATAAATCCTGTTCATGACCAAGTGGGCTAAGGACAGCATAGAGGGTGCACTTGCCACTGTTGTACAAGTCCGACGTGACTGGGAGTGATGTATCAGGTGGTAAAAGGGACTAATAAATCCTGTTAATTACCAAGCGGGCTAGTAAGTACAGTAAGGATGGTGCATTTGCCACTGTTACCATTCTGTACAAGTCCGACGTTACTAGGAGTGATGTATCAGGTGGTAAAAATGACTAATAAATCCTGTTAATTACCAAGCGGGCTAAGGACAGCATAGAGGGTGCACTTGCCACTGTTGTACAAGTCTGACGTGACTAAGAGTGATGTATCAGGTGGTAAAAGGAACTAATAAATCCTGTTCATTAACAAGCGGGCTAAGGACAGCATGGAGGGTGCACTTACCACTGTTTTACAAGTCCGACCTGACTGGGAGTGATGTATCAGGTAGTAAAAGGGACTAATAAATCCTGTTAATTACCAAGCGGGCTAGTAAGGACAGTAAGGATGGTGCATTTGCCACTGTTACCATTCCGTACACGTCCGATGTTACTAGGAGTGATGTATCAGGTGGTAAAAGGGACTAATAAATCCTTTTAAATACCAAACGGGCTAGTAAGGACAGTAAGGATGGTGCATTTACCACTGTTACCTTTCTGTACAAGTCCGACGTTACTAGGAGTGATGTATCTGGTCGTAAAAGGGACTAATAAATCCTGTTAATTACCAAGCGGGCTAGTAAGGACAGTAAGGATGGTGCACTTGCCACTGTTACTATCTTGTACAAGTCCGACGTTACTAGGAGTGATGTATCAGGTGGTAAAAGGGACTAATAAATCCTGTTAATTACCAAGTGGGCTAGTAAGGACAGTAAGGATAGTGCATTTGCCACTGTTACTATTCTGTACAAGTCCGAAGTTACTAGGAGTATTGTACCAGGTCGTAAAAGGTACTAATAAATCCTGTTAATTACCAAGCGGGCTAGTAAGGACAGTAAGAATGGTGCATTTGCCACTGTTACCATTCTGTACAAGTCCGACGTTACTAGGAGTGATGTATCAGGTGGTAAAAGGGACTAATAAATCCTGTTAATTACCAAGCGGGCTAGTAAGGACAGTAAGGATGGTGCATTTGCCACTGTTACCATTCTGTACAAGTTCGACGTTACTAGGAGTGATGTATCAGGTCGTAAAAGGTACTAATAAATCCTGTTAATTACTAAGTGGGCTAGTAAGGACAGTAAGGATGGTGCATTTGCCACTGTTACCATTCTGTACAAGTCCGAAGTTACTAGGAGTATTGTACCAGGTGGTAAAAGGGACTAATAAATCCTGTTAATTACCAAGCGGGCTAGTAAGGACAGTAAGAATGGTGCATTTGCCACTGTTACCATTCTGTACAAGTCCGACGTTACTAGGAGTGATGTATCAGGTGGTAAAAGGGACTAATAAATCCTGTTAATTACCAAGTGGGCTAGTAAGGACAGTAAGGATGGTGCATTTGCCACTGTTACCATTCTGTACAAGTCCGAAGTTACTAGGAGTATTGGACCAGGTGGTAAAAGGGACTAATAAATCCTGTTAATTACCAAGCGGGCTAGTAAGGACAGTAAGAATGGTGCATTTGCCACTGTTACCATTCTGTACAAGTCCGACGTGACTGGGAGTGATGTATCAGGTGGTAAAAGGGACTAATAAATCCTGTTAATTACCAAGCGGGCTACTAAGGACAGTAAGGATGGTGCATTTACTACTGTTACCATTCTGTACAAGTCCGACGTTACTAGGAGTGATGTATCAGGTAATAAAAGGGACTAATAAATCCTGTTAATTACCAAGCGGGCTAGTAAGGACAGTAAGTATGGTGCACTTATTACTGTTACTATCTTGTACAAGTCCGACGTTACTAGGAGTGATGTATCAGGTGGTAAAAATGACTAATAAATCCTGTTCATTACCAAGCGGGCTAAGGGCAGCATAGAGGGTGCACTTGCCACTGTTGTACAATTCCGACGTGACTGGGAGTGATGTATCAGGTGGTAAAAGGGACTAATAAATCCTGTTCATGACCAAGTGGGCTAAGGACAGCATAAAGGGTGCACTTGCCACTGTTGTACAAGTCCGACCTGACTGGGAGTGATGTATCAGGTGGTAAAAGGGACTAATAAATCCTGTTAATTACCAAGCGGGCTAGTAAGGACAGTAAGGATGGTGCATTTGTCACTGTTACCATTCTGTACAAGTCCGACGTTACTAGGAGTGATGTATCAGGTGGTAAAAAGGACTAATAAATCCTGTTCATTACCAAGCGGGCTAAGGACAGCATAGAGGGTGCACTTACCACTGTTTTACAAGTCCGACCTGACTGGGAGTGATGTATTAGGTGGTAAAAGGGACTAATAAATCCTGTTAATTACCAAGTGGGCTAGTAAGGACAGTAAGGATGGTGCATTTGCCACTGTTACCATTCCGTACACGTCCGACGTTACTAGGAGTGATGTATCAGGTGGTAAAAGGGACTAATAAATCCTTTTAATTACCAAACGGGCTAGTAAGGACAGTAAGGATGGTGCATTTACCATTGTTACCTTTCTGTACAAGTCTGACGTTACTAGGAGTAATGTATCAGGTCGTAAAAGGGACTAATAAATCCTGTTAATTATCAAGCGGGCTAGTAAGGACAGTAAGGATGGTGCATTTGCCACTGTTACCATTCTGTACAAGTCCAACGTTACTAGGAGTGATGTATCAGGTCGTAAAAGGGACTAATAAATCCTGTACATTATCAAGCGGGCTAGTAAGGACAGTAAAGATGGTGCATTTGCCATTTACTGCTTTGGACACGTTCAGCCCGACTGATACAGATGTTTTTTTATAGAACGTTCTTAATAAAGCCTGATAAGTTTTATTTATTTTGTTTAAATTCACGTTTGTTGTTGTTTTTGAATAAATGTTTTGAATACCTAGAATTCATACGAAGTTAGAATTTTTTAAGTTTAAACAATAAACTATCATAATATTTATTTTTTTTAGTTAAATCTTTCTCAAAAACGTAATCCATCAACATGTCTGAAAAAAAACTAGTTCAATCAACTTACGGAACTTAAAATTTGAAAATTTCTTAAGGCAGCTACTGTGTTTAGGACATTTTTCTTTAGCCATAATTTGTTTAGTTCAGGTCTTTAGATAACACTTAATTTAAAAAACGAGTCGAGTCTCCTCTCTTTATTTCTCCTCTTCGTACCCTTTTTAAATTTTATAACATCGTGATGGTCCTTATTCGATATTTCCATTCACACGTTTTATGGTCATTTACTAAAGGTTTAGTAGAATCATGTAATGAAACAAAAAAATAAATTTACAATATCATCAATAACATGTTTGCTTCTCTAGCACACTATTTACAAAGATTTTTGTAATAATACGCAACTTAAAGTTTATTTATTTTTAATTTTTTTTTATTTATTCATAATACGCCAATCGTATTTAAAAGTTGGCAGTAAGACATTTTGCAATGAACATTTCGAGATAAGTGTTAATGTAATAACTTCCCGATGTGAAGAACGATGGATTTACAATTAAATGCTAATGAACTATATAGTATAGTCTATTTTAGTTTAATTTTATTACTGGATATAATCACTGAATTTATTATTTTTCAAAAAGACAATTGAGTACATTATGTCATTTTATGTACAATTCCACAGTATTTCATTTTAATATGTATATATTTTTTTCTTTGCTGTATTCCATTACACTCTTCCTGTAGGCGATATTTTAATTAAAATAAAACTTAAAGTTCTAAGAATATTTTCGTTCTTAAACGATTGTACAAATTTTACAACATTTTTAGAATTTTAATGACGCATCCTGAAATATTGTGCCGGTAGATATATTGTTGGATTTAATTGGCAACATTTAACTAATAATAAAATTTAATTAATAGTCTTAAGAAATAAAACAGTAAACTTTCTTTTCTTTGTTGATTATTGATTAAAATAAACTTCCAAAAGCTATGGTATGAAAATAGAGTCGAGAGTCCTTCAGCAATAAACGTTAAACACGATGGGCTAAAATCAAGTGGTTTGGAGAAGATCGATTGTAGATCTCGAGGAAGCAATAACATTTCCATTCCAAAGAGCGAGGCTGGGCAAACAATGGCGGTAGAGATCTGCGGTTTCCGTCTCCCACTTCAGACCTGTTTAATTGAATGCTGGCTTACCAACCCAACTTAAAGGGCCGTACTTAGGGCATTGTTAACCTTTAAACGATATATTCAACAATTTATTGAGTACATTCAAACTATGGTGTTTCTTGGTTCGACTAATGTTTAATGCATACAATATGGGAAAAAATACCCAATTGAATTAGCTGATACAAGCTGATATCAGCAACAGGCTACGTAAGATACAAGCAAATTGTATCTACTACATCAGATAATTCGACTTATAGGCATAGTTTTAAGCAATAAAGTTAAACGTAGGATATCATTTATTGTTTTCATTTTAAATATAATTTATTTGATAAAATATAAGATTATTGGATTATAAGCCGTAAATTAATTTAATAAAAAAATCTAATCCCTTTCATATCTCGAGATATATTGTGGGGACCAATCGCACACGAAATTTGATACATAGATTCCTTATTCCACAGGCTAAGTTTAAAAGTCTTAGCGACAACTCTGTAACTAGTGATACATAATGAATAATGTATATTTAATGACAGTTTTACACGAGTGGTATGTGTATGAGGAGAGGAGGTAAATACCACTGCACGTTTATTGCCTTGTGAGTGGGTCAATACCATTGTACCTAAATGGATGGGTGGGTCAATACGCGTACAGTGGTAGTGACCCACCCGCCCAGTCGTACACGTACAGTCATATTGTTCTACTTGCAAAGCCATAAATGTGCACTGACAATGACCCACTCGCACAGCCATTTAAGGTTTTGGGTCATATAAATAGGTTACCCCTACACTTTATCACTGTTATTTTTGTGTAGTATAATAAAGTTATATTTTTGTCCCATACATTTGTCACAATTGATTTATGGGTTACCGAAAAATTAATTTTCACAGAACTTGTAAATTTTTTTTTAGTTGTTTAATTGATCCACCAAAACACTATCCCATATCTAACCCATATCTAACAAGTAAAGTGGTATTGATCTCCCCCCTCCATACACGTATGGTACGAGTACAATAATTTTAATTACATTTGGATATTAATCATTATTAACTGTTCTATAATTCCCTTATAAATCCCATGATTGATATCTAATTAATGTTAGTTTTCTCCTAAATCCTTATGTAACATCAAATACATAATATGGCTATTTTTGTTAAATACAATTATTTGATATACTCGTACATCAGTATACGTCGATAAATCATGACCTCTTGTGTAGAAAGTTGTCCAGCTTCGGTATTAGAAGTATGGCACTGGACTGGTTCACCTCTTATCTTCGGATGAGGAGCAATATTGTGGAGTTTTCATCTTTATACTATAACGGTCGTCTTAGACGCCGTTTTACCTGAAGTTACCTTTGAGGGGAATCCACAGGGTTAAGTAATGGGACCGATTTTATTCCTATTGTATATCAATAACTTGCTATTTGGTTTGATAGAGGTAACATTTGTCAATTTTCTTATGACACCTCCCTCCTTTCATTGTCTGGCCACAACAGTCAATTTCTAAAGAAATGTTATTTGTTGACTCAAAATATCCTTCAACGTTTTCAAGAAAATCAACTAATATAAAATAAAAAAATTCAATAAATAAAATAAAATAAAATAAAGTAGTTTTAATAAATATTATTCATTATAGTTAAATAGTTATTTAAAAATAGTTATTTAAATAAGAAATAAAAATCAGGTAGCACATATTTATCACAATTTAAGTAAATTCTTTCCATGTATCGTTGATCGATTGCTTGTCATTCAATATATTTATAGTGACCGAAAATTATTCTCGGAACACAGATTTTGACTTCAGTAACCGGTGACGACCCTCCAGACAGTTCCGATCGTCGCATGTTTCACGGTATTTTGAATCACGAAGTAATCTATGTCCCCAAATAATAACACACACAAACCCTGTCAGGGTTATTGATTTAACAATCGACATTGACTTGGTTATTCCGGATATTGTCTAACAACTTTACTTACTGAGATTGCAATGGCCTTTTTACAATAATTTAACACGGAGAATGGAAACAGTGTTAAGAAAAATTTATATATAATTATTGCTAAGTAAGACATTTTAGTTTTGAAGATAAACATTTTGTATTTGAACATATCTTGATAGTTAAGATTTCGTATTTATAAACCATAACCTTGACGTACGTCTAAGATTAAATTTGATCGTTTACTAGGAAGAATATTGACTGTTTGGTAATTAGACAGTATCAATTACGAAATGAAATGTATAGTTAGGATTTTTTCATACACTTTTGTGATATGGTATTTTTTATTATTTATTTATGCGTAATTTTTAATCACTATATGATTGAGATAATAAGAATTACTATTACAGTGTAAGCATTGGTGGCCAGCTCCTTGGGGACAACGTGTTGTGGAGATTGTATGTGATATGTTTTATAGTTGGTCCTTTTAATACTGGCATGGCGTCCTATCAATGGTTTCCATCGACTTAGACACTACTTGAGTAGTCTGGGATGTTCATGTTGGTTATTAGTGTCTGAATGTTGTTTATGGCAGAGAACTAAGTTAATTAGCTTAGGTAAGTCAGGCTTGTTAATTAACTGAAAATCAAGCCACTACTTCGTGGTTCGGATTCCACGTAAAACAGTAGGCCCCTTAGTTGTCCTAGCTAATAATAAATGGCTCTTTCTGAGGAACATTTGAAGTCAGTTAGTAACCAGACTACACATGGCATCAACACACATCCAACGCGCGTGTATTCAATCATATTCGCCTTAAAATACGCACAAAGTTGTGTTGCCGTCTCATATCTAAGAATCTAATCGCTACTACCAAAAACAATTAATTATTCATTACAAGCAAGTGTAGCATATTATTTTAAAAAAGAAAAAAATATTAATACAGGTTTAGTCACCTTTACCCATCTTTCCTTTTTATTTTGGTCTATATAGTAATATATATTTTTTTTAATACTAAAAAAGGTTATTTACAGATCATTGTTGTACTTTATTTAAATGTGGGTTCTTTAAAACTGTCCTTAACAATAATATTGGAATATACACAGTTGTATTTGAGAAACGTGTTACAAATATATTTACGGGGAAATCTTCAGTTCATTTTGGAGGTATTATAATTGTAGAGTTAATTGTGCAAAGGTACTGAAAAGAAATCGTACCTTTTTTACGTTAACTAGTAAGAATTTAATTTGGATTCACCATCATTTACGGACACCTTCCGAATTTAAAATTTAGAAATCTATCTATATATAAAAGTCATTTATCACTCATCAATATTTCTCCAATTAACACCTCCAATTGACTTAAAATGTTGTACATAGACCTTGGCCCCTAGTGACTCACTAAGAAAGGATTTTTCTCTATGACCTCAGCACTACATCCTACTGGCCTCCCAAATTCCCATGGTATTTTAATGGAGCTATATTAATTAATTGATTTATTTATTTGATTAACAGCTTTTAAATAATAACAAATTGAATAAAAGTGTGGTTAAACTTTTATAATTAATTGAATACAGTAGTAAACTATACATAACAACAGTTTTTATAAATATCACATTTCAATTATATAATCAAACTCAATATTATGACCAGTGAAGATGGTGGGTACAGCTAGTACATATATATGGTAGATGGAAGATTATGTGCCCTAACTTCTACAGATGGGTTAGGTGAAGAGCAACTCATCGTGGTTTTTAGGTGTTATGAAGTAAAGATCCTTTTTGTTGTATTTTTGTTACCCTAAACACAATGGTTTGTTAAATTTATAATTGTAGAATTATATTTAATTTTAGTGCAGTTGAAACGTTTCTTTTTATGAATTCATAACGGTACGTATCTGCTGTGAAAGATAGACTAATAAAATTAAATGAGAAAGATATATTTGGATACAGGGTTTACGTAAAGGCAACGTATGTTTTAAACAAAGTACTTTATATAGATAATATAGGGAATAACTCATCAAATTGATTATGACTAAGGTAGAACTGGGAGAGAAGGTAGTCTGAGTGGTCCAAGAGGCCAGGGCTTTGAGGGTGAGTTAGGGATAGCGCAGGTTCGAATCTTGGCCTTGACTGGAAGATTGTTTTACAATAATATTCACCTTGTGCTATAACTTTTCTCTTCTTGACTCTGTCTGAATAAGTTGTTCCACGCACAGATCAACAGTATATGCGTAATGTGTATGGTTATATTAAATAGGATATAGGTCTCTACTACAAAAAAATTAATAAATAAACAAATAAAAAAATAAAAAGAAAAAATATACAGTAGTTAGTAAAAGATGAATTTAGTAAAGATAAACTTTTATACACACCTGCGTCGTATTGCCAGCTAATACAAAGTGGTTTGGAGAGGATCGATAACAAATATCGAGGCAGCAATTTTCATCCCTAAGCACTTTTCAAACATTGCAACCAGGATCTCACTTCAGATTTAATTAATATAAGTTTGAAGTATATATCTCCTGGAAAGTGGTTTTTATTATGTACATTCATTTGATTATGAAATGGAAGCACATCTGATAGATTTAATTTATTTCTTTAAGGGCTTATAAATACTTTTAACTTGGTGTATTTTTCTTATGTAGGTTTATTTTTTACAGTTATATGAAATAACTATAAAATATTAAATGTAATTTTGATAAGTGAACTAGGTCTACTACTCTGGATTGTGTAATGTATTTGAAATTATAAATTATTAGTTGTGGTTTTGGATAAAATCTAAAATGTCAACTGAACAACACATCTATTTAACCAACAATATCTCAGGTGTTCTTAAGTTTAAATTAATTAAAAAGGATTTTTTATAAAAAAAAGGAGCATTTTTAGTATATTTAAAAGAAGTAATGATAAAGTATCTCATATAAATTGGTAATAAGTGATTTTAACTTTGTGTCAAAGACTTGTATATATCTAATGGAAGTAACAGGAATCATAAGGTCATATAGTCATAAGGGCCTCTTGCTAGCCTAGTGTTTAGGTGAAGAAATTTTCATGCGTGGTTTGGAAAGTTGTCCCTTAACAACGTAGGTTATGTATACAAAGAACAAATTCCACTGGAGAGGATAAAATAATTAAAAAATGACTAAAAACTTAGGTCATAATGATTTGACTAACTGTATTTGGATAACTGCAAGAATATTTACAATAGTAATAACATTTTAGCACTTTACACTCAAATAATTTTCTTTTTTCAAGATTTCTGGTATTGACACTATAACTAAAGAAGCGTTAACTGGAAAGAAAAAAAGAACAACTATTTTAAGGATTCATTTTGATTTCTCATTCTTTTAAAATCTATGCTATAAACTTTTGGATTATACGAGTATAAATAAATATGAATTTTCCCCCAAATAGGAAGGTTAGGTAGTACGCTTTTTTGCCAAAATCAGTACATTTATTAATATTTCAAAATATCTAAATTAAAAACAATAATTCTGTACCGTATTTAGTGAGAGGATTATGGGTGTAAAGAGGACTGAATTCGACATTAAGAGAGGAATATAGGAATTATTAGACCACGAGGAACGTAATGCACGATCCAATAACTTAAAGTAAGACGAAATTAGAACACAGGAATTTATTTTCATATTCATAGGGATATAACATAGGGGATGATAATTTAATAAAAACAAAATAGATGGTTAATTAGTTGAAATAATTTGATATAAATATTTGGTTTAAATTATTTTGTATATATTTATCTTAAATATTTAAATCAAACTTGTTATATAATAGAGTCCCAATAAAGCAATTATAGGTTTTAGACCTTAAGATTCCTCATTAATGGAAACTAGATTTTTTTAACAAATGCTCTAATATTATGATACTTAAGTAAGGCATATACTTAAGTTCTTAACACTTTTACTCCATTACCATAAAATAAATAAGACAAATTTAAGAAATGATTTTGCTCTATATGCCTTATTTGGTAACTGTGAAAGAATCGTGATTTATTGTTGTGTAAATCTTGATTTATTTATAAAATATTTAAATTTGCAATAGGGTGAGAATTTGTTTTGTTAGTATAAAAATTTTTATAAATATAACAAAAGTTGAAGCAGCCTAATGATTGATCTCTTAAGTTATTTAACGAGAACAGCAATGCCATGTTACATAGGATTGCGTTAATGAGTTTAGTTCGTTAGCTAGAATGCGGGGGTTCTTGTCCCGGTTACCTCTTGGACCTGTTCACCTTACGGACACTTTGACACGTGTGTTGCGTGTTTGTAACCTTTCATCACAAGCAAATTTGAACCTTTCAAAAGTAACCAATTTGAAAAATACTGTTTCTCCACTATTTAACGGTTTTTTAAGTAATTTATACTTTATTTAACACAATTACTAAAAATAAAATATTAAATTATCTATGGAAAAAATAACGTTGTTGTGAAAGCATTTACATATTTTTTTACTCTGTTTATAATATATTACATATATAATCTGAGTTACTGACACAATTTGGTATACAACATTTGTATACTCAAGTCATTGAATAAATAACTTTATTATTTTTTATCTTTTGAGATTGTCATAAGATCACTTTGTTTTCTGGACTTTTTATTTAACTTTTAACCTCACCAGTACCAGTTCATTCTCACGGATTTCCATTTTAATTCTGCTTATTTCTGTATTTCTTTGATTTATCTTGTGTGTAAATATTAATTGGTTGCTTTGTAGTACTTAATTTATGGAAACTGTTCCGTTAATTTTCTACCACTGTTTTGGTTAAGTTATGTTGAGTCTTTTTATGTTATGTTAGGTTTACTTAGGTTATGTTAGGTTTGGTTTTGTTAAGCTAAGTTATGGTTATGGTAGTGAATTAACAGAAAATATCCTATGTATGTTCTTTTTTTTACTTTCAAAGTATTCATTAGTTAAATTAATTACTTTCTTGTGTGCCCTTATTTATTTACTGTATCAGGTATTCAATATAGTATAACCACAACACGTATGGTATTTATATCGTTTGGGCTTCGTATTAAATTTTTCTTTTATAAACTTTAATACACAAAATTATGTATACAAGAAAATCGTTTTAATTTCATCATTTGAAGTTTTATCAACTTTGAAATTATAAAAGTGGATTTGGCTGACCCATGGTTAAGCCATGTATGAAGATGATGTAAACTTTTATGATGAAATATATTGAAAACAGCCACTAATATATTGAAGTTTTTAACTAGGTTAAACAAAATTCTTACGTTTTTTATCAAATGTAGTAGAAATACATAAATATAATTCCATGTCATCAATTTACTATTACTTATATTGGTTTTTACTTTGACAAATAAAGTACCAAAAAGTAGTCTTAACATTTATCGTTTACTGTCACATCGTCAGTTGAAATAAGTGGTCTGGAGAAGATCGATTGTAGATCTCGGGGAAGCAATAACATTTCCATTCCAAAGAGCGAGGCAGGGCAAACAATGGCGGTAGAGATCTGCGGTTTCCGTCTCCCACTTCAGATCTGTTTAATTGAATGCTGGGCTTTGCAATCTAATGGTTGTAGACTCTTACTACATTTAACTGATTTACCCATTAATAACATAAATACAACTTAAACGAGTGTTTTGGTTTTAATAAGTGGAAGGATTTGCAAATAATAATCTTTCTCATTTTATTAAACAATTAAGAAAGTTAGCACAGTCCAATACACCATCGTGGTACACAGTTTTGGGGAGTCAAAATAAACATTACTGTTAAGTATAAAAAGCTTCTTAAACAATATTTTTATTTAATAAATAGTTTTCTTCTGGTTCTGAAAATATGGTATGAAGAGAAGTAAGTATAAGTTTCTTTTGTTTCTCGTTTTATTTTATTTATTTGTGTTTTTTACTATTTGTACTGTAAGAATCACCAATACAGATATCATAGCAATGTTATAGTTCTTAATTATAAATTTGTTATAGATAAGCAGTAAATTATGTTAGTGATAAGCAGGAGAGCAAGACCTATCAGTACTTTGGATTGAATAAATAAATTTTTGTCTCAATATTGCGCTTTCACACTACTAGAAAAGTGGCAGCGTATATTCCAAGTTATTATGTATCTTTTAAAGGAATAATGTCATTATTTCATTTTATTATTTTCTTTCATAAAATAAAAATAATTTAGTTAAAAATTATACATAAAAATAAGGATGAGTTTATATAAAATTTAGCAACTTCATAAAGAGTTTTACTAATTTAAACAACATTTATCCAATACGTAATATAAATATTACATATTTTAAACTTAAGGGACCGTTGTTGCTTTATGAGAAAAACACACAAAAATATGGCTGGTATTTGTCAAGGATTCCGTCCAGAATAGTGATCGAATTACTACACTTGAAATGCCATTTTACTCAAAAACACCGTACGTGTATGAGTGGGTGGGCGGATCAATACCATTGTACGTGTATGGGTGGGTGGGTGTGCAATAAATATATTGCAGTATACTTCTATTGCAATAACCTTTGGTAATATAGGTAGGCCCTTAGGTATCTTTAAATATTCTCCAAGTTACCATATTAAACTGTTTGCCATTGTAAAATCAAATGATAAATGC
The DNA here is from genome assembly GCA_035578905.1 of Stictocephala bisonia. Lineage (NCBI taxonomy): Eukaryota > Metazoa > Arthropoda > Insecta > Hemiptera > Membracidae > Stictocephala > Stictocephala bisonia. The sequence goes on from JAQJVL010000069.1 coordinate 631,760, forward strand.
ATGTGTAGTCTAGTTTATTTTGTAACTAATTTTTCCAATGAGACGCATTAACAATGCAAATTTATTCCATTCTCATTATTAGTTATGATTGCACCATTCATTGTTTTTAGGGAAAAAGGCAATACTAAATTATATTTCAAATTACTACCCTTTATTTCCAACTTTTAATCTGTCCCTTTCATCTTAAATCTGTGAGTTTCTTAAAATCCACACAATTATTTTTAGTTTCGATTTCACCATTGTTTAGAGGGAAATATTATATGATATGTCATGTGAATATTTTATTTTTTATCCATAATTTTATTACTGTAAAAGTTTGATTTTTTTTGTATTGTTTACAATATATTAAGTAAATACTTAATTAATTGCAATACGTTGTAATTGTAAATAAGGAATAAACCATAATTTCCACTACTGTGGACCTGTAATGAACATACAGCGTTCACTTTAACTGAGTAAAATAATAAACATGAACCGTACAGTAAAAATAAAACAACATGGGAGTAAAACTTAAGGACAGTAGTTTTGACTGTCTACTAAAACAGTCTACTAGTAGCTACAGACTTTCCAACGGTGGCTTGGCTGTTTAGGGAAGCAGGCACCTTAATTAACACTTGGTGACAGTATAGATTATTTATGATAGTATACTATATCGAACTATAAAGTATACTCCATATAGTTGGCGTAAGCAACATCGAAAACTTACTAATGTTCTGTTTTAAAATATCATATGGTGGTAAAATTTGAGATTTTAATATGATATTTTATATTATATACTTTTTTAGTCCTGTTTCGAAGATCATATTTGATTTACCTTTTCTTTGCTCTTTTTAGAATAATTTATTAACGAAGCCCTCTAAAGCAGTTTAAAACTGTTTGAATGTTGAGGATATTAAATCTTCCTTCATTCGTTTAAAATTTACACCTTTAGACCAAGTTAGCTGTAATAATGATATCTATATTAATTTTAGTAGTTATGCTCTGCAAAATGTAGTCTACGATAAGGAAACATTTGTATGCATGTTTTTGACGAAGTTTCCTTCATCTGCTATCCACTAAAAACTCTCAGAAATTGACGTTTCTTTTCAATAAGTAGCACGATGTAGTAGTTTGTAAATCTAGGTTTTCAAAATAAAACGTTCATTTTTAGCTAATCTCAGTAACGGAGAGAAATCGTTAGTCTTCTCTTGCTGGGGCGGGGGAAGGGAGGGGAGGAAGAGTGTGAGAAAGAGAGGATTTTCGTAACCATAAAAATGATAAATCGAACAAAATATTTTGATTTACAAAATATTTTTAATATTTACTCTCGGATTAATTTTTCATTCTGTACAATCCTTAGAAACAGTTTATCATTAGAAGAATGCGCGTACAAATAGTAAGTTAAGAAAGTGGTCTTAACTAAATTTAAAAATTTATTGTATCATTCAATAGATAATAAATCAAAACCTACTTTAAATGTAGTATGACATTATCAAACACTAATACAGATACTAAAATATTATTTTATGTTCTTGTTTTCCACAAATGGCAGCACCAAATGATAGTTGTTAAGGGTTTATGGTTATAGATACTAAATAGTATCTATAACCATAAACCATAAATGTTAATATCGGTAGTTTGTCTTTTATCATCTTAAAACCTGAAAAATCTTATATTATATTTTTATCCTTTACTCGTATAAGCAGCTAGTAGAGTATATTATATACATAGTTTACTGATTCCTAGCTGTGCAACTTTTGTGAAAGTTATTAAGATTTATTACATTTAACAACGTCTTTGTAACAAGTAGCAAATAATATTGAAGCTGTATGTTTCTTTATAATGTAAAGTACTTTAAAAATATATGATAAAATATAATATTTATAACGGTATTGCAGTATCAGTTGTTTCCTGTTATGGAACAGTTAAAGGTGTAATACCACAGGAATTGAATAACAATGAGACTCGCAAAAATGTTATCTATGATTCTTGAGGAATTTCTTATCGGAAGTATAATTTAAATTAGTGCAATCAATCAGACGAATGTTCAGACAGTAAAAATTAGTAACAAACAGAACTAAAAACAAATAAAAAAACCAGACTTCTTAGTACCAACATGGCATCCGCTCAATGATTGTCATCGAAGTGGACACTACTGGAGAAGATTGGAGTGTCCATTTTTAATGGTAGTCAGGGTTCAGATGTTGTGTTGTAGGGAAGAGAAATGATTTTCAGACTTGTTAATTAGCTGATAATCAGACCAATACTTCAAGGTTCAGATTCAATGTAAATCTGTAGGTACCTTAGTTGCCTTGGCTATTAGGCTACTAATAAATAGCTTTTTCTGAAAAAACACTTAACTTTGTTTAGTAAAAATTACTCGTTTATCTAAACTCGTCACAATCAATCACTCATCATATTCGCCATTACTTATTCGACCGGCGTCTTGCTGATGAATAATGAAGCAATCTAATGAAATAAAATTTATTCGTGAAGTATTTCAGTTACAAAGTAATCATTTTCAAATACTCACATCAATTTGCTTTAAATATATTTAGCATAAAAATATAAATATAAAATATATAGAACAATAGAATGTGTAAATTAATACATTTTTCATTAAGGAAACTTTAACGTGATTAATCAAAATTTGAGGTTGCAAAAGTAGATACATTTTTATTTATTATATTTTATTACGTATCATGAATAAAGTTGAGTAATAAAACGAACCGACATGTTTTTGTACATATACTGGAGAATGTAAACATTAAAAAAGAAAAAATACTTTATCGTACAGTAAAAATCTTTGTTATACTGGTAAATTTAAGTATTTTCAAGGCCAGTTTTCATACCGAAGTATCTTATTTTCACAAACTTTTTAATTTTTGCTAAAACACGTTTTAAGCATGATAAATTAAAAGCAAAATTCTTAATTTATCTCATTATATTTCCATATATGCTCATTATATTTAATTATTGGACTAGGCACCTCCCTGAATTAACATTTAAACCTTAAATATTCCTTAGCCTACAAACAATACACATAAGATTTTAAGATGATAATCGTTTCCTTACTATTCAAGGTAATTCTTGACGGTATGTTTTTTTTGTGATGGAGTTCATTACTGATTTATGATAAATAGCTAGACATCACATCATTTTTTTTTAAATATTATATTTCGGCTATACAGTCTGAAGACATTTTCAAACATTTAACATAAATAGTTTTTAATAAAATATAAATTAATTAGTAGATCATATGTTTCTTAAAATATTTAACAGCTAATTTGATCAGTTAAAATATACTATATATCACTGATATAGTATAGTATATACAAAATTTGTATATACTATACAAATTTTTATAAACATTTTATAGTTTATTAATTTTAAATTTTATTTAATATTCTTATTTAATAATATGCTGGTATATTGGGCATAAGGTGGCACTAGGTTGTAAAATGCAGCTTTCTATAGCCATACATGCTGCTTCTTTTATTGTTCTTTCTTCACATTTACTTTCTTTATATACTATACTTACTGCTGTCCATTGCACCAAAACATGATCTGAACGTTTAGAATAGTTTTCCAATTGATTTTTTATGCTGTTTGTATGTTCTTGTATTCTTTTTTTTAATGGTCGAGATGTTTGTCCAAAATAATTTAAATCACATTGGCAAGAAATTTTGTAAAATATTAAATGAAATTCAAAAAGTTACTAAACAATTTTTATCAAAATTTATATAGTATATTTTAAACTATTTTAATTGATCAAATCACCTGTAAAATATATTAAGAATCATAGGATATATAATACATATTTATTTGACTGAAAACTATTTATGTTGTTGAATGTTTGAAAATGGCTTCAGACTGTAAGGCCGAAATATAACATTAAAAAAAAAAAAAAAAAAAAAAACACCATGTGATGTGTAGCTATTTAACACAAATCAGTATTTAAAGTAACTCAATCATCCTACTAACATAATACACTACAAAGTTATAAACATAAATATACGAGGGTACTAATACAAAATCTCTAATAAATAACGGACAGCTCAACTCTCATTGTCCCAGATCCACATAAGCCAAGAAGCTCGTGCGGGTGTAAGAGCATAATTAACAAACGGTAGGTGGGAAGGTAGGGGTGGCTGGAGTGGCTCCAGAGACAATGCCTGGAGTGACAAAGCCTGTAGCTGGAACCACTATCTAAGGGCTGAAGTGTAGGGAGGCCGCACAGGCGCGTGCTGGTAACGAGCTCCACAGCTGTTCTGCGCTGCCTCGGCACTTTTTGTGGCGAGGGCTCTGATTCACTGTCAGTTTTTTGTGATCCCACAAAAACTAGTCCCACATAACGTTACAGTTGTGGGATTTCCGCTCCAGATCTTCCAACAAGTTAATCGCCACTTGTATTATATCCCACAGCGATCTTTAAAAATATTTGTTATGTGCATTTTTTATTATAAATAAGCTAGTTTCAACAACGTTTTGCTGTGACCTAACTTGATATAAACTACTTGCCTACTATTTATTTACTTTGTTTGTTTGAGGTTAACTTCATTTGTCTTCGTATTGTGACTGTAGCGACTGTCCGTTTCTTTATTCTTCGTACATACTAGATAAACCAGGTCATACTTTGCTGTGGATTATTATACTATTAACTATTATTTCTTACTTTTGACTTTAGTTGCTAGAAAATTGATCGTAGAGTTATCGTGGGTTGAATTTTTATTTGGTTTTATCTAAAATAAAGCAACTTACAGTTGTTTTCATAAATATACAATCGTCTGATATCAGTAATAAACTTACAGGATGTGATTTGGATATAATATGTACATAAATCTGCTGGTCATAGTAGCACTTTTTTAGCACTAGCATTTATTTTAATTTGTGAAATGTAGTTAGGTCAGTGACTACATGTAAGCTACAGTTGTAATGGTTATTTTTTATGCTATGCATAAATTGTAAGTAATCCTGACAGTGAATAAAATAAATTATCAAGGACTTAATTGATATTTGGCTATAGACATAACCTCAATTTGCCAGCATGGATAGTTTATCAGAAATATTATTATCATGTAAGATATTTGTTATTATAAGAGAATATTTTTAAATAAAGGCAAGTAAAACTCCTGTTTTTTATAAACTGAACACTACTTCTTTAAGGGAAACTACTATGAAAAAGAATAACAACCGAGTAAAAGAAAAGCCAAAATTCCAGAATTATTTAAGGTTGAGACAATACAGGATTTGATGACGGCGGCAGACAATAAGACATCTATAAGATCCACAGTTTTACTCTTGTTTTCCGCAGATGACAGTTAACTATATGGGCCGTTAAAAATATGGCTGTAGTTTTAATTTTAGCCATCGATCTATCTTGTAATACAATTTCGCCATAAAACCAAAATAAATATCCGTAATTCCATTTTCAACACCCCGCTGGAACTTATACAGGGTGTCCCGTTAGTAAACAGCCTTCAAGAGGATATTCTAAAGTTCGAACCAAACAAAAAAATTTTTTTTGAACATATGGTCACTCTGTGTTCTGTATACCTGTTTGTACAAAGTATTTACAAGAAGTGTATTATCTCAGAAGCAGCTTAAGATAAAATCATGAAACTTAGTATTTATCTACGTCTTAATAATTTACAAATTTCTTAAAAATTTCTTTAGTATCATGATCTTAAGTATCATGATTTTATCTTTAGTAGCTTTTGAGATATTAGGCTTTTTGTAAAAATTACATAAAGACAGATAGAAAAGAAAATGGAGTGAGATAGTTCATATGTAAAATCAAATTTTTCGTTTGTTTTGACCTTTGGTATAACTTCCAGAAGTTTGGCTGCCTAATTACCGGACACGGTAATTTTCATAACGGTGTTTTTTGAAACAATATCTCATTTTCAGCTTTTGTGAATGCTGGATTATGTATTCCACTTTCTAAAGTGGATTTTTGGCTGATCAATGATTGTGACTATGACAATTTGCTATTCAGTTTGAATAAAATACGTCAATTCAGAACATAAAGTGATGAGCTATTTCCACCGTGCGTGTATAGGTGAGTGGGTGGTTAAATACTACAGGGTTGTATGAGTTTGAGCAGGTGGGTCTTTACCACTCTACTCATATTATTGATCGGGTGGGTGTCACTATATTTGTATGAGCTGAGTGTTTCCTCAATAACCCAAGTCGAGTATGGGTGGTTGAATGGGTTATTCATACTTTACGTTTCTTGTGGTTGGGTCAATAACATTATACGTGTTTGTGGGTTATTACTACCATGCATGTTAGGTTAGGTGGGTGGGATTATATTATTGTACCAACCCTAGTCTAATGTCAGCCTATGAATAAATAATTTATAACTCATTGGATTTAACAGCCAATTCGTGGTAACTGATAGTCATTATGTAAAACAACCCTGATCCCACGCAGTACAACAAGGGTGCTCACTCAGTTCCCTCCACAGAGTCATTGTCTCTCGAACAACTAGAGCGTCTGCCACCATGGACCGTGTCGGCACATTAACACAACGACCATTATAACTGGGCGGACCACTGTTTGTGACGTATGAAAGGCAGTTTGTTTGCGGCGGTAGCGGGACAAAGCGGTATCTGCGGCAACACGTGGCGGAAGTGCTCGCGCAGGAAGTCCGCGGATCACGTTGCAGGAAGACTGTCATCGACAGCGCGTGCTGGAGTGGCAATACAGTATAAATCACAAGTACGCAGGAGGCGATAAGGATGGCATTAAACACAGCTGCCTTTTATCGCAGATGTCGGGGAGGACAGTCAGGACAGATCGTACTATCGAGGGTGGCGCCGATTTCTTTCCTCCGAGATGTCTGTTGTCTGCCATATATCGTTATTATAATATAGAGCGGATGTGGAGGAACGTTATATTGTGATGGCAGATTGGCTGAAATAAAAGTCAGCTTTTTCAAAGCGTCTTAGGTTTCTGTTATTTGCTTAGTCAATATCAAGCATCGGCCTACCAAACCTAACCTTACTTAAATAAAATGCTTAAATATTAAATAAGAAAAAAGTAGTTGGATTAAGAAAGTTTAGGAAAATAACATAAGATACGTTTTGAAAATGGTTATTAATTTATTATTAAAATACAGTTTAAAAACAAAATAGACTTAAAATCAGTTTGTTAATCCAAGATAAACAAGATAGCATTTTAAACATATAATCTACACTATTCAACCGTTTTGGAATTGAATACATAAATACATATTGAATAAGCCATATGCTAAATGGAAACTGTAGTTATAAGGGTTTTATGGAATATTATTATATAAATATAGTATAAAATAATTGTACTCCATTTGTATTGTGTTTTTTTTTTAACTTTACATGCTACTACGCAATATATGACACAATAAACTAAAAAATAAAAACATAAACAATTCGTTACCTCATTTGCCATTAAAAATGTATTTTACTGTGAATCACAAAACAGTGTTTATTAGAAAAATGCATATGTATCAAACTTAAATTTAATCTTGTAAGAAAAAATTAGGTTAATGAATGTTTGGAAAAAGAGGATAGAAGATGTTTAGAAAAGTTTTCAAAAATATTATGATAAAAAAAAGTTTTATCCAACTTAAATTTAATTTTGTTACGTACAATTAGGCTAATGAATGTTTGGAAAAAGAGGATAGAAGATATTTGGAAAATTTTTAAAAGTATTTTGATAAAATATAGTTTGAACCCAAAATAAAATAATTAATGACTTTAAAGTATTTTAGTTTTTAACAAAACAAATCGGCATATATAAACAAAATTTAACTTTGCTGACTATGAGCTGCAGCAAAACACTCTACTACGCAAGTTAAATATAATACATTTATATTAATATTTATACGTTATAAATTTGTTGAAAGGTACAATGAGAGTAAGAAACAAAGGTAAGGTAATTTATAAAAATAAATTTTAACCTTATTTAAAACAAGGATAAAGTTACCTTTCAACAATTAATTTTCTTCTATGATTCTTTAACGTCTGACGTGTTTCATTAAGATATATTTTGAGATCCAAAAAATCCTCCTTAACACTTTGATAATTAACATAAATCCTACAAAGGCTGTTTTTAAACAAACTAATAATCTTAATTTGTGTAAATAAAATATAATAAATATATATAATTCAATTTAGAAAAATTTTGATAGTGGATGTTTTGGAAATAAGTGACTTTCATATAAGGTGTAATTGTATCTATGTATGCATATGTTATCAGCAGAGAACGATGAAACTCAGAAAAATGTCACACAAATTCAGCAAAATAAAAGAAGGAAAGAACAAATTATTGTGGATGATTTAGAACCATCTTTATTATTTTCAGACTAAAATACTCACAAAATTTTCTAATAACAATGACTGTTTCTTTCGATTTTCGTAGTTTGAGGATGATAAAGTAATTTAGCGTAACAAATGTACATATTTGAAGTGTCTTTTCTTCTTACACTTAATAAACTTCTGTGACAATCTTTATAGAACTCTGGGCATATTGTTATGTTCAAAATCGTCAAAAATAAGATCTAAATTTGTATTATTTATTTCATTTAATAGTTTAGGACCACATATTAAGTTCCTTATTTAAAATCCTATAAATTAAAAATGACAATTAATTTATGTTTTTACAATAACATTTTAACTAACAAATTATCACATAAATAATACAACAAACATTATTAAGATTTTAGTTTTGCTATTGGCTAGATTAGGTAGCTAACATTGCAACAACAATCTTAATGAGGATATACTCTTCCAATTAAACACAAATCAGGGGGGACAAATAGCTATTCTAAACTATAATGAGAGATTTATCGATAAAATTACAATTTAATTAAAATTAAAATATTGAAAGGCTATCTAGTCAAAAGATAGGTAGTGAAAAACTGTTTTAAAAGAATTCAAAATAAAAAATTAAATGTCTACCAATTTTAATCTACTTAATACTTGTATGTGTAAGGTTCGAAAAAAAAAATAAAAAACAAAAGTTACCTACAAACAAAGAAGAATCAATAAATATGCGTAGTGAAATGTCTTTATATGATTTAATTCACTATAACAATAATCGAAACCCCTAAACTGGCCACCAAAGTGATATGCCAAATGGGTGCTATTCCTTCACTCTCGCCTGCAACAATCCCCTTCCTTTGCAAACAACTGACAGTACATTACTCCACTACCAGCTACTTGTAGCCACTATCGTTAGCCGCAAAGAAGTGATGTGCTGAATGGGAGTTCTCCCTCCGATCCCCCCTACAACCTTCCCCTAGGTTTCCAGTCAGCTGACAGAGCAGTACTCCACCACCAGCTACTTGTAACCACTAAAAATGGCCCCAGGAACGTGATGTGCTGAATGGGTGCTTCCCTATTCATCTAGCCATGATCTCCATTCATCTGACAGTGCAGTACTCTTCCACCAGCTACTTGTAGCCACTAACGGTGGCCACAGGGAAGTGATGTGCTGAATAGGCACTCTTCCTTCATTCCCTTCGGCATAATTTCCATCCTCTCCATACAGCCACTAGTGCAGTACTTCAGCACCAGCTACTTGTAGTCACTAACGGTGGCCACAGGGAAGTGATATGCTGAATAGGCACTCTTCCTTCATCCCCTTCTTCATAATTTCCATGCTCTCCATATTGCTGCCAGTGCAGTACTCCAGAACCTGCTACTCGTAGCCACTAACGGTGGCCACATGGAAGTTATGTACTGAATAGGCACTCTCCCTTCATCCCCTTCTTCATCCTTTCCATGCTCTCCATACTGCAGCCAGTGCAGTACTCCAGAACCAGCTACTCGTAGCCACTAACGGTGGCCACAAGGAAGTTATGTGCTGAATAGGCACTCTCCCTTCATCCCCTTCTTCATCATTTCCATGCTCTCCATACTGCTGCCAGTGCAGTACTCCAGAACCAGCTACTCGTAGCCACTAACGGTGGCCACAGGGAAGTGATATGCTGAATAGGCACTCTCGCTTCATCCCCTTCTTCATAATTTCCATGCTCTCCATACTGCTGCCAGTGCAGTACTCCAGAACCAGCTACTCGTAGCCACTAACGGTGGCCACATGGAAGTTATGTGCTGAATAGGCACTCTACCTTCATCCCCTTCTTCATCATTTCCATGCTCTCCATACTGCTGCCAGTGCAGTACTCCAGAACCAGCTACTCGTAGCCACTAACGGTGGCCACAGGGAAGTGATATGCTGAATAGGCACTCTCGCTTCATCCCCTTCTTCATCATTTCCATGCTCTCCATACTGCTGCCAGTGCATTACTCTAGAACCAGCTACTCGTAGCTACTAACGGTGGCCACATGGAAGTTATGTGCTGAATAGGCACTCTCCCTTCATCCCCTTCTTCATAATTTCCATGCTCTCCATACTGCTGCCAGTGCAGTACTCCAGAACCAGCTACTCGTAGCCACTAACGGTGGCCACAGGGAAGTGATATGCTGAATAGGCACTCTCGCTTCATCCCCTTCTTCATCATTTCCATGCTCTCCATACTGCTGCCAGTGCAGTACTCTAGAACCAGCTACTCGTAGCTACTAACGGTGGCCACATGGAAGTTATGTGCTGAATAGGCACTCTCCCTTCATCCCCTTCTTCATCATTTCCATGCTCTCCATACTGCTGCCAGTGCAGTACTCCAGAACCAGCTAGTCGTAGCCACTAACGGTGGCCACAGGGAAGTTATGTGCTGAATAGGCACTCTCCCTTCATCCCCTTCTTTATCATTTCCATGCTCTCCATACTGCTGCCAGTGCAGTACTCCAGAACCAGCTACTCGTAGCTACTAACGGTGGCCACATGGAAGTTATGTGCTGAATAGGCACTCTCCCTTCATCCCCTTCTTCATAATTTCCATGCTCTCCATACTGCTGCCAGTGCAGTACTCCAGAACCAGCTACTCGTAGCCACTAACGGTGGCCACAGGGAAGTGATATGCTGAATAGGCACTCTCGCTTCATCCCCTTCTTCATCATTTCCATGCTCTCCATACTGCTGCCAGTGCAGTACTCTAGAACCAGCTACTCGTAGCTACTAACGGTGGCCACATGGAAGTTATGTGCTGAATAGGCACTCTCCCTTCATCCCCTTCTTCATCATTTCCATGCTCTCCATACTGCTGCCAGTGCAGTACTCCAGAACCAGCTAGTCGTAGCCACTAACGGTGGCCACAGGGAAGTTATGTGCTGAATAGGCACTCTCCCTTCATCCCCTTCTTTATCATTTCCATGCTCTCCATACTGCTGCCAGTGCAGTACTCCAGAACCAGCTACTCGTAGCTACTAACGGTGGCCACATGGAAGTTATGTGCTGAATAGGCACTCTCCCTTCATCCCCTTCTTTATCATTTCCATGCTCTCCATACTGCTGCCAGTGCAGTACTCCAGAACCAGCTACTCGTAGCCACTAACGGTGGCCACAGGGAAGTGATATGCTGAATAGGCACTCTCGCTTCATCCCCTTCTTCAATATTTCCATGCTCTCCATACTGCTGCCAGTGCAGTACTCCAGAACCAGCTACTCGTAGCCACTAACGGTGGCCACAGGGAAGTGATATGCTGAATAGGCACTCTCGCTTCATCCCCTTCTTCATAATTTCCATGCTCTCCATACTGCTGCCAGTGCAGTACTCCAGAACCAGCTACTCGTAGCCACTAACGGTGGCCACATGGAAGTTATGTGCTGAATAGGCACTCTCCCTTCATCCCCTTCTTCATCATTTCCATGCTCTCCATACTGCTGCCAGTGCAGTACTCCAGAACCAGCTACTCGTAGCCACTAATGGTGGCCACAGGGAAGTGATATTCTGAATAGGCTCTCTCACTTCATACCCTAATGCATCCTTTCCGTGCTCTTCATACAGCCGCCAGTACAAAATGTTATTGAACATGTAGTAGCATTATAGAACGTGTTTAAGGAGTAATATTATTGAAATGTGAGTAATATGAAATGAGTAAAACGAGTATGGGCTTTTAAGTGTATAGTTATTAATTTTATACCATGGTGTAAGTTTGATTTTTATTATTTTTTACTGATTTTGATGTTATTTGGTTTGGCCAGTTTTAAAATTCTTCTGTTTTGGAGCGAACAAATTAATTTATGTATTACTTTTATTTACTACTTATAAGATGTATCTAATTGTGATTTTAAAATTCTATTAACTGATTTTATTCAGAATAAGAATTTAATTTCGAATATATGTCTGGTTGAACATTTTGAGATAGTACATATACTAATTTGACCATTTTGCTTGTCTAGACATTCCAGTTTTACCCCCCTTTCCTGAATCACCCAGGTGTACACTTTATATGTTTGTCTTAATGTTCAATAATCTCATGTCAAAAATACTTTAAAAATTAAACATTACTTAAAATAAATCACTCTAACAAACATATTTGTTTAAGTTTTAATATTATTACAAGAAAATATATTTATTTTGGTTTCGAGACAAGATTTTATTGAAAGCATTATCAATTGCTTCTATAAAAAGTATAGGTATAATTTTTAACGGACCATAACTTTTACTGTCATTTGTGGAAAACAAGCCTATAAAATAGGAGTAAAAGTGCGGATCAATATATGTCTTTCTGTCTACTGATGTCATGAAACTCTACACTGCCTAAACCTCAGCAATTCCATTAGGTGTTTTTCCTTGCCATAATAGTGTTTATAACTTTCTTAATTTTGTAGAATTTTCATTGGGTATGGTAAAAATATTCCACCCTTTTAAAAAGTATCTTAAATGATATATTAATATACCTATAATATGTATTACTTGAAAATATCTAAGAGTTAAGAATAAGTTTTATGTGTGATGGAGAGAGATCCTTATGTATCGTATATTTGATAAATTGTAAAATATAATATAATACATTATCAAAAACCTTTTTAAAATAAAATAATATAAAAAAAATAAATAACAGATTGTTTACACATATATTTATATATTTTAAATCGCATAAATTTGTATTTTCGTATTATTAGGAAATAACAACCAATGTAATTTTTTTCGTGGGATCAAAATTAAAACTCCTCTTTAAAAAAATACTAGGGTTTATTTCAACTAAATAGATAAATTAAACATAATAAAGCTTTTAATATTACGAATGAAATGAGTCTTTCGTTTATTTTTATTTTAAGTAAGGCTAGGGATATGTATATCTGGGAGTGAAAAACTTTGAATTAAAAATTATCTGTTAAATAAATTGTCAACCTATTTGAAATTAAATTAATTAATATTATTTAGTTTTAATAGCTTGTTCTTTTTCAATCACTATAGTTCAGAAAAAACTGTTTAATATTCAAATGTCAATATCATTGTGTAAGCAATCAAATAAATTGATGAATACAAATTTTATAGACTGAAATAAAAGACTAGCAAAGGAGTAAGAACCAATAGGGAAAAGACGAGAGCCTTCAAGTCAAGAGATGCAGGTTTCAATACAGTATCTAGATTGCCTAGCGTTAAAGTGTGACGGCGTGCCTTACACGTTAACTGATAGAAAAAATTAGCATAAATGTTGAAGTACCCAAATTATGCATAAGAGACTATAGAATCTGGTTTTTTTACGAATATTAGTGTTCAGTATTGCCACGAGTTCTACTATGTAAATATTTGCCAATAATACTCATAGAAAGTACCAATGTACGTGTGTTGGTGGGGAGAAGAATTGTTGGTAACAACATTAAAACATAGTTATATAAGTAAATAAATGTTATAAAACAGAACAATTTTGGAAAAATTTTATCAAAATAATACATTATTAGTAACATATTGCTTAGTTTAATATAAATAACGGTATAAATGAAAAAAAAATAGTACGAGTTTTAAAAATATCAAGTACCATTTTCCTCTCAACCACTAAGAAATAAACTAACCAGGGTATAAAAATAATTATCTACTTAAATTAAAATTACCTATATAAGTATATAAGTAAGATTACAAACATTTTGATATGTATCTAATACTTTGATCTGCTTTACATTTTGTTTAGTCAACAAGTGAACACTTGTTGGGAACCGGCAATCCCAAAGTTGGCACACAAACAGACCCATGTTTGTCTTCAACATGTGCTGACCGATATTGCAGTCGCCAAGCTTTGTTTTTCAAAGCCCACCAGAGTAAATAGCCTCAGGCAGAAAGTTCGTGTCAGTATTAACAATTTTACATTTTGCAAAATCACCAAAATCACTCGTTGAAAAAACGATGCCACTTTCAAAATATTTTTAGCAAACAAAGTTAACATATATTTAATAGACGGTAACTCACATTAGTGTTTTTATTTCCTAGTAAATATTTATTACTCTAATTAATAAGTGAAATTTTAAGTTAACTTTTTACAATAATAATATAGTTACAAAAGTTTCAAATTTGCTTTATTATGTTTGTACAGCAGGATGGTTTAAATACTAAGCTTTAGCTTTTTATGCTAATTTATAGAGCAGCTCTTTTGCCAGTGTTGTGGTTCAATGGTGTCGTAAAGTTTACGTACAGGCTCGTGGGTAATAACATGAAAAACAACACAAAATCCTCTACACATATTTGTACAGTGCACTTTAACAAATTTATAAGGCATTATAACAATAATAGTAATAACAATACAAAAAATTAAGGGAATCAATTTATTAGATAAAAACTAGCATATAAGTAAGGATATGGAAATCAAAGAATATAAAAGTATAAGAATGGAAAAGACGATAATGTAATGCCGGTAATAGACAGCAAATGGCATCAGTTTCACAAACAGATAACATCAATCACAATAAAAAAGAAAAATCGAAATAAACCAACAAAGGATATCAAAATCATACAATCATAAACTTTAATAAACAATAAACTTTAAATAATAGATTTTAATAATAATAATTTACTGAAAGTAAAAGAAATAATCAAGTTAAAAGAAACAATGAAACAAAACATATAAGTAACTATGTGTTTCTCCAATCTTAGTGATAAATTACCAACATCTAGAAACAAAATAACGCGGTAAAAGACTGCCAAGTAGGGCAGGATGAATTGCTGGCGGGCATCAGTGCAGTAGAGAAAACTATTTATATAATATAAAAATAAAATTACTTAAAATATTAAGGATATACATTTTGAAATATTTTGTGTAATATAATCAAGGTGGGTGAAAAATAAGTCCAAAATTGTATCATTATATATACGTATATGTAAGTGGTCAATGATGTACTCTTAAAAATAGCTGTATTAATAAACCTAGTATATATCGTATAACTGTCCACACTAATTCATACAACTTAACAAACAAAGCCATACAATTTACTAAACAAAGCCATACAGCTTACCAAACAAAGTCGTATAACTTACCAAACAAAGTCGTGCAACTTACCAAACAAAGTCATACAACTTACCAAACAAAGTCATACAACTTACCAAACAAAATTATTAAACTTACCAAACAAAGTCATACAGCTTACAGAACAATGTCATACAACTTACAAAACAAAGTTATACAACTTACCAAACAAAGTCGTACAACTTACCAAACAATGTCATACAACTTACAAAACAAAATCATACAGATTACCAAACAAAGTCGTTAAAATTACCAAACAATGTCGTACAACTTCTCAAACAAAGGCATACAACTTACCAAACCAAGTCGTACAACTTACCAAACAAAGTCGTATAAATTACCAAACAAAGTCATACAACTTACCATACAAAGTCGTACAACTTACCAAACAAAGTCATATAATTTTTCACACTCTCATAGAATTTACCACACTAATTTTTGTACAAATCATCAAAAACATTTGTATGACATCCTAGTGTAAAAAAACATGAACAAATATCCACAGTGTAAGTTAAAGGCATGTGAACATAAGCCAAATATATATTATTGTCTGACAACTTTTTTAACGCCTATATTATTATTCATTGCTCAATATACGATGTCAAAAATGTATTTATAGGCGAATATTAGGCACGAATGAGTGTCATTATTACTAACTAAGATCGACTGTTACTTAGAAAGAGTAATTTATTAATAGCCAAATAACTACGGAAACTATATACAGGCGAGCTATGGCCCCTGAGAGATTAGTGACCCGCCACCAACGCACGCACATACACCACCAGGGCAGCACTTGTCAACCTTTCTCGGTCGTTTGTCATAAATAATTTGCAACTGAGGTGTCTAATACAAAATTACAATATATTAATTATCTACTTTTTCCTTTTAAAAGTAACGTTTTTTGTAATCTACGTAAAATTATGAATAAAACAACACTAAATTTGAAATAACTAGAACATTTTCAAGTATAAAATTTAAATATGTATTTTGTTAATACCAATATATTATTTAATTATTTGAATATGGTATTTATGATTTAGATTATCGTGTTTCGTATCATTTTCTAAGATTATTAAATAGATAACAAAAATAACAATATAAGAAGAGAAAAATGTTATAGTAGAACTGTAGTAAGTGATTTATGGTAGGGACGGAGTAAGGCCGTTTGCCGCTCCTGAGAGTGTGTGTGTGTGAGGTCATGAGGGCTACCAAATCCTTCAGGGGTCATAGCTCGCTGATCAGGCTGTTAGAGATCAACAGCTTTACGTGGAAACCGAGTAACTTTGTATTGTTTTCCACGTAATAATTTTCAGCTAACTGACAAGCCTGATACTGTTCTCCTCAATATACAACATATGCCTCTACTATTCTAGACACCCCAGTTTTCTCTATTATCATCCATGTCGATGGCAACCATCGAGCCGACGTCATATTGGTATTAAGACGACTGAGAACCAACAACTTATAAATCTATAATCTCCACAAAACTTTGTCCCCAAGTAGCTGGATTACAACACTGCACCACTAGTGCTTATATTATAGTACAATAACAAACAGCAGATTGTTCGTGATTTAAGGTCATAACAGGTCATTGAACTTAAATTGTTCCTGGATAATGGGGTAGTCTACTGACAGGCGTTTGGGATGCACCCTTCCCATTCATTACGGTGCGGAGAATCGATTGTGAAATCAAGACGCCGTAGAGGGGGCAGATATACGGCCTTAGCACACGCAACGTGTTTATTCAGATATCGAGGGTTGATTCCAAGGAACTTTGACTTTCAGCTCAGCCAAGAATACTCACTGAAATTGGTTGAATAATGGCACTTGGACATTGTAGAGATACAGAATATTTACGTATCACGGTTAATAGCTTACTTAATTTGTACGTTTTGACATAATTTTATGTAATTTATGTACATATGTAAAATAATACTAACTAAGTTACACTAAACGATCATTTAGTTAATTTTCAATCCATTAATATAAACTCGACCTCAGTAACTGTATTAAACGATTGAACATTTATAGATTTCATATTTCTAAATCAATATAATCTCCCAAACATTTTGATAAATGTTGATTAAACAATGTAGGGTTCCCTCATTTTGATAAAAGTTCTTACATGATCATCCGGAATTTACATAAAACGCTAAAAATACCTTAAAATTTGATGTAATAAATTTTAAGAATATAATAAATTGCAATTTTCTCTTCCTACAAGAATTCATCTCGTAGCTACTATCATATTTCAGTTTTACTGAATCTGCATCTCGTTCTCTATCAGTTTGAACTTTTTTCATATGACCAGATATGTTTATTGCTATCGTTTTTGGTAGTAGTATAGATTGGGCCATTTCCTTACGTAGGAGGCAGGTCCAAAAATGAAGGCGACTAAGACGGTTCTTGGTGGAGAGAGATGTGGTGACTCCCTCTCCCTCACTCTTATCAACCTCCCCATCTCAGACATTCCCTTTAATAGACAGCTGACTTGGCAGAACTCAACAGCTTGTCACCGCCAGCCACTTGTAGTCGTTATTTTTTTTATTGTTGGACGTTGTGTTGAATACTGTGAGTGATTGAGTTTTATGGATACACTGGTTCTATGGATACCATGGTTATAACAGTTACAGGATATATTTTTTTCACAATAGATTAATCTTTATTATCAGTACTTTACATTGTGCGAGCAGATAATCACAGGATACTATTAATTATATTAAAATAATCATGTAGTTATTGATTTTTTACAAAATTCTTATCTAGTTTGTCCTCTAATGGCTGTTTTGGGCATTAAAGGTGTTCGGATGAGTTATTGGACTGTATGGAGAGTGAAAGAGTAATTTATATTATTCTTTGACATCCGAACAGTAATAATCTTTCATATCAAACTGAAAGTTACTTTTAGGGTTTTGTATAATCAGTAAAAGTAAACGTAACACAACACAAATATATTACAATATAAGTACAAAATAAACAAATATTATGGTGAGCTTGGTTAACCGAAATCGATAACTATAATATGTGTGCATTTTGTACTTGTATTGTAATATATTTGAGAATTTTGTGCTTATATTGTATTAAATTTGTGTTCTGTGACGTTTACTTGTACTGCATATGTACCAACACGTAATATGCTAACTAAAAACTATTTTTAATTAAGTGCAGGATGTCCAAAACATATTGGGACTTAGGTCAAACATTAAGAAACCCACATATCTTTATCAAAATTTATTATAAAATCTGTAAAAAAACAATCAGTTACATGTACGTCTCCTTAGTTGTGTCATAACAAGAGTAGTGAAGATAAACAAATACATTCCTACAAGACACCTTATAACTCTCCCTTACCATGATTTCCTAAATTCACAAATACTTAACATTTTAAAATCGTATTACGTACGACGGACTATTTTACAGCTGCAAAGTATTTCATTATTAATATTTTCAGATAGATATTATAATAAAGTTTATTGTTTATCTAGTTTAAATTTTACATTAAAGGGGGTTCTATACTATTAACTATTATCATTTTTAGGTTTGTATTAGTTTTGTATAGTAAGGTAAACGTTAATTAATATCTTAAAATTAATTTTATTTTTGATGAAACAATAGTAAAAAATGTCGACTTTATAATATATATTCTTCGGCAGTTTATTTTTAACTTATACTGCATAATATCAGTTACCTTTTTAAGTCTGGCTGTTTTAAAGCATTTTTATTGCATAAAAAAAGTACAATTGGTTTTTTACGTAATAACTGTATAAGTATAATTTCTTGACAAATGGAATTATTGTAAAAAAAAAAACAGGTGTTGCAGGTGTTGGCTCTATAGAATCTTCTAAGTATCAAGGTATCTACCGATTAAATGGATTACATTACAATCTAAAAGAAAATTTCTTCCGAATAGTAAATATTATTAAGTTCTCCTAACACTTTTGTGAAACCAATCAACAATGCTAAAACAATAGAAAATGCGTTTGGCATAAATCTTATAGGCATAAAATAACTAAACAAAATTTTTTTTGCTCGTGGTAAAACATTTTTGATAAAGTGATTTTAGAGTATTTAATTTAGATTGAAGAGTTATTACAATCACATTAATTACAAAAAAAATACTACTATTAGTAAGAGGCAGTAACTAAAACTCCTACAACAGCTCAAAATGTAAACGTAAAATTATTATCTGTACGAAAAATATCACCTACAAAGCTATAAATTTACAATTCATACACATGAAAAGTTTTGAAAAAGTAGTAAATCTTAGAAAGTCAATATAATAACGTAAACAGGGTAAAATAAACTGTAAAAGAAGAAAGTAATCAAAAGGTTCTGTATTAAAGTACAGCCTTTATCTCAGGAGAAAAAAGTATTATGCGCATGAAGATAGCCTATTTTTAAACTGTGAAGGAATTCTCGTATATCGAGGAGCCGCCAGTAAATCATATCTGAAAGAGTAGTTTTTACTTCACAAAAAAAAATTACATTTTTGTGACCAGAAAAACCCAAGTACAATACTTCTAATTCCATTTCTTTACGATAGGTGGTTTACCAAATATGTGTTTACACATATCTTGCTCACCAGAGCAATCTCAGTCGAATTAGTTTTATAATTATTTCAATTTTAGTAGGCATTCAAAGAAATCAATTTATTCAACATTTATAGACATAAAACGTCTGACAAATCTGGATACTTGGATTTAATTCAAATCGGAATATTTTTAGTATATTATATCACAATATTTGAAACGAAGTCTGGGGTGTCCATGTTGGATGGTGGTCAAGGTTGTGTAGGGGAGATAACTAAGGGTCAGACTTGTCAGTTAGCTGAAAATCAAACCAACACTGTGTGGTTCGGATTCCACGTAATGTAGGTCCCTTAATTGCCCTAGCTGTTGAGCTATTAATAAATTGCCGTTTCTAAAGAACAGTTAAACTCAGTTAGTAACCAGACTACACTATTATCATTATTAATATTCGCCTTAAAATTCGCACAAGGTTGTGACGTCATCTCATAAGTAAGAATGTAAGAATCTAATATAGGATAAAGAATATGACAGTTTAAAATCAGCTGTTTAATTTTGTTAAATCAACAAGTGAAATCGGCAAACCCAAAGTTGGCACAAATACATCCATGTTTGTCTTCCACATGTGCTGACCGATATTGCAGTCGCCCGCTTTGTTTTTCAAAGCCCACCAGAGTAAATAGCTCCAGGCAGATAAAGTTTGAGTCAGTATTAGCATTGGATATATTTTGAAAATTCACTAAACGCACTGAATGATATACTGATTCATTCGTGTACCATTATCAGATATGACTGGTTAACATTTTAAAAAGAAATGTTAAAATTTCTTTATGTACGTGTTTTACATTTCTTGTTCTGGTAAATAATGACGATAATTTTAATGAATATTGCTACTATAATACCTAAGCCGAAATGAATGACAATTTATTTTGTTTATACTTCTTTTATAATATACCCAGTTATTTAACTTCCAAATAAACATTAATAATCCATTTTACATGTACTGCGAAAAATATTAATCCAACAGAAAAGATTATTAAATAAGGTAAAACACCTATGAGTTATTTTAAATATTAAAGTTACCTTTTTACTTTCCAAGTTAATCTAAACGGTATACATAGGGAAAACATAGATATTCCTATTTATAATAGTAAAATTTTAAATATTTTGAGTCGAAGAAATTATATGATGTATTGAGATTTCAATATCACATCACTAGTGTGATTTACTGTAAAATATGTCATGTGTTGAAGTAATAGTCGAATGGAAAAGGTAATATATATATATATATTTTATTTATTTTTTTTGCATTATTTGGATTAAAAAAGAAATGGAATGTCTCAAAGGTTGAAGGGGTATTGAAAAATTAAGAAATTAAAGCAAATAAAATGAAAAATTACTTTATTGTACAATTAAGTTGCAATTGGCAGGGTTGGGACTAAAAAGTCCTCTTGTAAACCTAACCATAAACGATAAAGGATACACCGAGCCAAAATGATAAAGGAGAACGAGAAAAATAATCTTTATAAATGACTTCAGTGGTCCAATAATGCCCATACAAGTATAAAATATGTGATGTGTTGAAGTAATATTCGAATGTAGGGGTAATATTTTAAATAAACATTAATAATTGTTCCTTTTTTATTTAAAGATACATTTAAATAGCTCAATGAACCAACTCCTAAATACTCTAAGAAGAAAACAAGAACAAAATATGTATGTTGAAAAACAAAAACATTAATGAGTATAGATTGTAAATTCGAATAGTTAATGATGTTAAAATGGACTTACGTCGATGCGAGTCAAGAAGTTCCCACATTTTTCAGCATTTCAGCTGTATTCCCTAATCGTGTGAATGTTTTTATTTTTAGTTTTTATACTCTTAACATTCAATTCGTTATGATATGGGCTAATATGAATTTGAAATTAATGTAATGTGTGCAGCTAAACGAATGTAGTCATATTTATAAACAAATTCCAAACAATTACAAACAAATTACTTAGAAAGTATCATTAATTAATTGGCCAATAACAAATATTGAACAGCATTTGGTTATACATAAACCCACTGTAAATGATCCCTACAACTTGAAATACTCGCCTATCAGGATAATATGTAGTTTGTGTTGCATATATTAAACTCTATCCATCGAAACACATATGTGGTGATAGCCGTATGTATTTCATAGATATATGTTTATTCACTAAGGTTGTTATTTGTAGGTGGATTGGATGTATGCAGTTATTGAGCAAAATATGTTATATCAGCGTTAGGCCACATACCTAAGGGTTATGTGAAGTTCCATAATTTTAGAGTTTTAAATTAAGAAAAACATTGTTATTTATGTTCACGGGGAATTTCAAATGAACCGTAATTTTCAACATTTCCAATCATAGGTCCCTTCTGAGGAAAATGTATGGAAATAATGACTTAGATTAGATATTAAGTGAAGACTGTGTTGGAAAAATACTAAGTTAAGCAAAACATTTTCATATACTCACTTTATCAAGCATACAAATAAAATACGCTTTAGTTAAATTAAAAAAAAAAAATACGTTTAATGGCCAGTATTAGGGACAAAATGGACCAAAAGAAGTCGCTAATAGGGTCCACTTTTAGTCAACACATTACTTTACTTCTTTTGATGAAGTAATTTAAATTTTACATCTGCAATCTGTCAAAGTCTCTAATTTTTATCTGTAAAATCTCAGAAAATGATATATAACCAATTTTGTTTTAATTGTATTACTTTTTATAGAGATATAGATTGTTTTTATTTTATATAGATTTTTTTAATTTTTTTCAGTATAACAAATGATCATCATAATAATGCAGCAGGACAAACCCCAAATCCTCCTACTAAGGTAGCGTAATTGATTGAATGAAGAAAGTTTATTGTTCCAAAAACTACAAACATTTTGAGATGCACAATTTAAATTAAGTGAAAATAAATATATCATACCTGATATAAATAATACATTAAAAAATAATACTTCAAACCAATAATTCTTTAAAATTAAGCTCTCATCTCCTTATAAACATTAAAATATAAACAAACTCAAAATAACAATGTCTAATTGTCAAAATAACAATGTCTATTTTCTAAAGAACAATACCCCTAGGTTTAACCTGTGGGGGAAAATCACGATTTTGCTCATTTTAAAAACTCGGAGAAGAAGGATAGATGGAAGCCAGACGTATAACTTAAATATAAAGATACAAAAGTACAATAATAGATTTAAAAGAAAAAATAACAGAGCTTCATAATCGACATTTTAAAGTACATATATGGAATATAAATAACAAATTTTCAAAACCATATAAATGTTGAGTAGTTATGACTAGATGATAATAATAAAAGTAAGAGAAAGGTCCCTACAAAAAACGACAATAGTGTACCAATAAAAGAAAGAACAGATTAGCTGAATATATCTGAAACCCCCTTAGCTTTGATCTCGGCACAACTGCTTATTTTTTAATTCGTAGCGTTTTTATTCTAAAGTTAAACGGGTCACCATTCCTCATGTCAAAGAAAATCTGCAGTACTATATAAATAACTATGAATCAATGTAATGAATATATGTGTTGTTAAACCACGTCCAATATAATATTTTGTCTACTTAAGTTACAGCTGTAGAAAGTTAACAAAGTTGACAGGACTAAGTAAACGTTGCAGATTGCAGATTGCTAAAATACACAAAGAGTCGGATAATTTACGTCCAGTTAAGTTTGAGAAACTCCTCAACACGAGGGACAGAACCTTTAGTATATATTACTCCTCAATTGAAAAAAATTGTTATTTTTTTTTATATTTAAATATTAATACGTAAACAATACAAACAATTTCCGATTATTTGAAATGTGGCATTTTATATACCGAGTTAATAAAATTTTATAGCTGTTAATCAATTTTATTCTTTTTCAGTTGATTTTATTGTACAAATAAATAAAAATTTTGATACAATAATAGTAATGTAATATATTAACTATTTAAATTAGCAAATACTTTAAAATAGAACCAAACAACTCATATCGTTGACTGTTATTATAGATAAATAATTAATCAAATATATCTGAGGACATATGTAAATAAACTTCATATTTTCAAATTAGATATCATACTTAATGGAAATAGATTTTTTTGGTAAATTCAAGTTACATTAATTGATAATGTTATTGTTCTGAATTTAATTAAAGAAGTTTCACAAAATTATAAATATTATATGAGTAATAAGATGGTTATCAACTAGCAATAAACATAATTTTAAGGCCAATTTATGCATTAAAGTTCATATTACATATTATGTATTTAAAATTATAATTTAGCTTTTATTTTTTAATAACTATGAATGTTTTTGAAACATCAATGTGTATTTTTCAAATTCCTTTCTCATACCAATTTAACAAAGTGCCTTAGTAGTATAGAAGAAAATTATGGATATCATAGTTTGGGCGTATTCTACCGATGCCACATGACAGAATAAGTAAAAGGCATAAAAGACAAATTTACAAGGATCTTTAACAAAAATAAATTGCTAATTGAATAAAATAAATAAAAGAGAATTTGCAAGACAGTCCAAGCACAAGAAGATCTAACCCATCAAACCAAACATTTTAAAAGACTAAACGAAATGACTCAACTTAAGACACGCCAATAGATCAACATGTGGACTTTTTTTTAATTTATTTAGATTAAACAAGAATGGAAGGTCTCAAAGGTTTGAGGGGATATTGAAGAGTGAATAAATTAAAGTAAATGAATTGAAAAATGACTTAATTGTACACATAAGTTGCAATTGGCGGAGTTGGGACTAAAAAGTCCTCTCCTAAACCTAACCATAAAGGATAAAGGATACAACGAGACATAATGATAAAGGAGAACGCATAAAATACTCTTTATAAACGACTTCATTGGTCCAATAATGCCCGTATAAGTTATTAAAATAAACTCAATTTGTTATTTTGTTGGAAATATAAAAATTATACTTCTGGCATAAATCATAACTACTTGTTATGATTACTTGTTATAAATTACATAATTTATACAATTGTCTACATTCAAATGTCGTAAAGCTGTGAGCTTTAGCCTTATGTAACAATTTTTATCTCTTACTTGACCTTAAAACTCAACCATGATAATTCTTACTTCACCTTTTAAAATAATATTAAACACAACAAATATCCTGAATTTACCATTTAAACTTTGTGTTTTATAGAACTTATTCTTAAACTTTTTTTATGTTTTGCTTACGATACAAATAAGTTTAAAAAAAACACAGGTGTGGAACACGTGGAACATATAGAGTGATTGATGAAGGACCTGATATGACAAGATGGGGTTCACACCCCGCCGCCCTTGTGCTGTGTTATCTACCCTTCTCTAAACAGATTGTGAGAATTTACAAAGATATGTATTTTTATCACAAAGTAGACACTATCCCTAATACCATAGCTTAATTCTTTCTTACTTTTACGTTTTTTAAATTGCTACACTGAAAATATCATGTTTGGCTGTAAGCCTACCTTGCTAAACAAAATCACAAGAATAAATAATTTTAGTATATAAAATCCTAAAACTATGTACCAACTCATCACGATATTTACGGAACCACAGAGAAGATTTTGATGTCATATGAAGAGTGTTTGCATCATGGATATCCTTTATTAGAAAATATTTCTCCAAGTTCAATTCCTAAGAGGTAGAAACAGCCCGAAAACATTTCCTTTTTCCAT
This sequence comes from Stictocephala bisonia, assembly GCA_035578905.1. NCBI lineage: Eukaryota > Metazoa > Arthropoda > Insecta > Hemiptera > Membracidae > Stictocephala > Stictocephala bisonia. The sequence continues at coordinate 657,346 of JAQJVL010000069.1, forward strand.
ATCAATAGTATTGGCTTGATTTAATTTAATAATTAATTTCAAACAGCTAATACAAACACCATATACATGACTTGAAAGCTTGGCTAATTTAGTTTTCATTTACCAAGGTCATTGTACTAAGTTTGACTTAATTTACCACTTTACATCTTAAGTATAATTCCCTTATGTATAATTATAGGGATTTCTATTATAATACTTTGTTTTATCTAGGAGAAAGGCAGCAGGTTTCACTCTAATATTGATGTGAAGGTTTAGAGGGAACCATGGAGAGAAGGGTTGGGAAACGTAGAGAACCACTCCGTATAGTATAATATAATATATTGTAAATATATACAATATATAGTTTTACGTAAATATAATTCTGTTAGAATACTTTAAGTAAACTAATCTATCTAATATATAAAATTCTCGTGTCACAGTGTTTGTCTGCAAACTCCTCCGGAACGACTTCACCGATCGTTATGAAATTTGGTGTGTAAATTCTGTAGGTATGCGAATCGGACGTAAACTATTTCCCGTTTCGAAATTCTTATCCGTTTCAATATGGCGGACGAATTCCGAACACACTGCATATAATACTATATTCTCGGAGTTTGGGCTCTACAGAGCATTTGGATGTCAAGTTAAATCACATGTTTTTATTATTTGTAATTTAATATTTATAAACAAAACAAAGACAGCTGTTATTATATTGCTAAGAAGTTATTATTCAGGTTTTGTAATGTAGTTAGTGGTTCACTAATTTTGAAATTTATGGTTAAGTATTTTAGTTTAATCTGTGTTTTTACAGTGAACAATGTCAGCAAGGCGAAGAGGGTCAAATTTGGGCCGTCGAACGGCTGGAGCTATACAAAGGCGAAATCTAAGAGCCCAAAGGACAGACGTCCAAATTCAACAGGAAAATGAAGTTGTGCGCGTGAACATGTCGCAATTGCGCGCATCACAGTCACAAGATGATCGCGCTGAAAGAAATGAAGAAAGACGACTACAACAAAGACAAGCGCGTCGATACGTAGTTGAAGCACGCAAAGAAAATGACATACGACGACAACAAGTGCATCGAGCTTTTATATCGCATACATTCCGTCGTCTAGCATTTGAGTATGAACCCGACGTTAAATATTTTGATCATTCCAAAGTGGCGATTGGTGATATGGACAATGAATGTGCGAATTGTAAGGCGCTTAAATTCAAAAATGAGCCAGCCGGGATGTGTTGCGCCACAGGTAAAGTTCAACTACCAGTAATTGAATCACCACCTGAACCATTGAAAGGTTTACTTAATGGTACGCATCCTGATTCTAACATGTTCCTGAAATCAATTAGAACATTCAATTCATGTTTTCAAATGACATCGTTCGGAGCAACAGAAATAGTTAACAATAATGCTGCAAATGGTCAACAATTTAATACAACGTTCAAAATCAAAGGCCAAATTTACCACAAAGTAGGCTCATTGCTTCCTATTCCAAAAGAACCACATAAATTTTTACAAATTTACTTTATGGGTGGCGAGGACACCGAAAGCGCGCTAGCCAATCGCGTGGATGCACGTTTAAAATACAATAACCTTAATTCACAATTTGCCAGACGTATTCTCGGCGAGCTGGACGATTTATTGAATGAGCACAATGAATTGTTGAATGAGAAAATTTGTGCATGTGTGATTGTTCAAATCACACATGCACAAATTGCAAAGCGACAATCACGCAATTATCATCAATCCTGATAAAACACCATCTGGAGAGCACATTCGTAGATTCAATGCACCTGTTGTTGACGACGTTGCTGGAATTATGGTTGGCGACCGTACAGCTAAGCGTGAAATTGTTATTCGCAAAAGAAATAACAATCTTGAGTTCATTGCTGATACACACCGTTCATACGACGCTCTACAATATCCACTAATGTTTTATAAGGGACAAGACGGATATTACATAGATATTAAACAAAAAGATCCCGCTACAGGAGCCGAAACAAACAAGAAAGTTAGCTCGAAGGATTTTTATGCGTATCATCTGATGATTAGACGCGATCATGACAACGTCATTCTACGGTGCCGTGAACTTTGCCAACAATTCATGGTCGACATGTACGTGAAAATAGAAAACGAACGACTACGATACTTACGATTTAATCAAAAGAAGCTGCGTGCTGAAGAATATATTCACTTGAGAGACGCTATTGTGAACAACGCCGACACAGCCGAAATTGGTAACTCCGTCATTCTACCATCAACGTATATAGGAAGTCCACGTCACATGCAAGAATATATCCAGGATGCTATGACTTTCGTCCGCGAATACGGACGACCATGTTTATTTATAACTTTTACATGTAATCCGAAATGGCCTGAGATTACAAATTTATTATTGCCAGGACAAAATGCAATACATCGTCATGACATTACAGCCCGTGTCTTTAAACAAAAGTTAAAGTCTTTAATGAGTTTCATTACAAAGTTACACGTATTCGGCCCTACACGTTGCTGGATGTATTCGGTAGAATGGCAGAAACGAGGATTACCTCATGCCCACATTTTGGTTTGGCTAATCGACAAAATACGTCCTGAAGAAATAGATAGTATAATTTCTGCAGAAATTCCAGATCGGTCAACAGATCAATTACTGTTTGATATTGTGACAACTAACATGATTCATGGCCCATGCGGTGACCTGAATCGTTCTTCGCCTTGCATGGCTGATGGAAAATGTATAAAGAGTTTTCCAAAAAATTTCAATAACGAGACAATTACAAATGTCGACGGATATCCATTATATCGTCGAAGAAATACTGAAAATGGAGGGCAATCATTTTCAAAATATGTGAACAGAGCAGAAATTGACATTGACAATCGTTGGGTGGTCCCATATTCACCTCTGCTGTGTAAAACATACAATGCTCATATTAATGTTGAGTTCTGCAGTTCGGTAAAGAGCATAAAATACATTTGCAAGTATGTAAATAAAGGAAGTGATATGGCTGTGTTTAGTATTGAAAATACCAATGCGACTGCTCCTCCAGTAAATAACACTGATGAAATAACTCTCTACCAAATTGGCCGGTATATCAGCTCTAATGAAGCTGTTTGGCATATCTTTGGTTTCCAAATTCATGAAAGGGATCCAGCAGTCATTCATTTAGCCGTCCATCTTGAAAACGGCCAGCGTGTATTTTTCACAAACGAAACAGCGATCGATCGTGCAATGAATCCACCGAAAACTACTCTCACAGAGTTTTTTCTATTGTGTAATCGTGCTGATGCTATTGGTGCTTTTGCAAGAACACTACTCTATTCAGAAGTACCACACTATTTCACATGGAATCAAACAAAAACATGGATACCCCGCAAGCAAGGCACCCCAGTTGATGGATACCCCGGTTTATTCAAATCAAACACCTTGGGGCGAGTATTTACAGTCAATCCAAGGCAGACTGAGTGTTTTTATTTGCGACTATTGTTGGTTAATGTAACCGGCCCATTATCATTTCAAGATATACGTACAATTAATGGACAACAGTGTGCAACTTATAAAGATGCATGTCTTGCGCTAGGCTTGCTGGAAGATGACAACCAGTGGGACTATATGCTTACGGAAGCAGCATTGAACTGTACAGCAATACAAATTCGGCTACTATTTGCTATAGTGTTGACTACATGTTTCCCAGCCCGAGCTGAAACGTTGTGGGATTATCACAAAGATTCAATGACTGAAGATATATTGCATCGGCATCGTACACGGTACAACGATCTAACAATACAATTCAGTGACGCTATGTACAATGAAGCACTTATTGCTATCGAGGATCTTTGCTTTGTGATTTCCAATTTACCACTCAGCCATTTCGGTATGCATTCGCCAAATCGATGTGCACATGATTTAATGAACAATGAGATGAATCGTGAACTACAATACAATACTAGAGAGATGGAAGCGATTGTTAATCTCAATGTCCCACTACTTAATCAAGAACAAAGAAGCATTTACGACCGTATTATGACAGCAGTTTCGGCAGAACAAGGTGGATTCTTTTTTTTGGATGCTCCAGGTGGGACTGGAAAAACATTCTTAATTTCACTAATTCTCTCCAAAGTACGATCAACTAATGGTATTGCATTGGCCGTAGCTTCATCTGGCATTGCAGCTACGTTATTGGATGGAGGCAGAACAGCTCATTCAGCATTTAAGCTGCCATTAAATATTCAAAACAATCCAGACGCAGTGTGCAACATAAAAAAACAATCATCAATGTCCACAGTATTAAAACATTGTAAAATTATTATCTGGGATGAGTGCACTATGGCACATAAACACTCACTTGAGGCGTTAAACAGAACTTTAAAAGACATAAAAAACAACGACAAACTATTTGGAGGCACTCTGTTACTCCTGTCAGGTGATTTCAGACAAACACTTCCCGTAATTCCACGTTCAACATACGCTGATGAGATTAATGCTTGCTTGAAATCATCAACACTGTGGCGTAATGTTGAAATATTACATCTGAAAGTAAATATGCGCGTATTACTGCTTCAAGATCCATCCGCTGAAAACTTCTCAAAACAACTGCTAGATATTGGCAATGGAAAAGTAGATCTACATGAAAATACTCAATTCATTAAATTGCCGGCCAATTTCTGCACCGTCGTTAATTCACAAATTGCTCTAATTGAAAATATATTTCCCAATATACAAACACAATACATGAACCATGAGTGGCTAGCAGAAAGAGCAATTCTGGCATCTAAAAATGTGGACGTTAACGATATGAATTTCAACATACAACAGTTGTTGCCAGGGGATTTGGTGTCATACAAATCTATTGATACTGTTTGCGATGCCAACGAAGCTGTAAATTATCCCTCCGAATTTTTGAACTCATTAGATTTGCCAGGCATGCCACCGCACCTTTTACAACTAAAGGTTGGATCTCCAGTTATTTTGCTTCGCAATTTGAACCCACCAAAGCTGTGTAATGGCACAAGATTAGTTATTAAAACATTAATGAAAAATGTTGTCGAAGCCACCATTTTGAATGGCAAGTTCCAAGGGGAAGATGTATTACTGCCACGAATCCCTATTATTCCAACAGATGTGCCAATTGAATTCAAACGGGTTCAATTTCCAATCAAATTGGCATTTTCAATGACAATCAATAAGTCCCAAGGGCAAAAATTGTCGGTTTGTGGATTAGATTTGGCCACACCGTGTTTTTCACACGGCCAATTATACGTGGCGTGTTCTCGAGTGGGCAAACCATCCAGTTTGTTTGTTTTTGCTAAAGATGGACTCACTAAAAATATCGTACACTCCATTGCACTAAGAAACTGATAATGTTTATTTTTCATTGTCTTAATTTGTTGTTTATATTAAATTTTGATAATTATTTGAATTGCAATTATTATTTGAAAATTATATTTTGATATTTTATTATTTTGTACAGTTCGGCATGATTAAATTTGCTAAATTACCTTTCAATCATAAATCAACATCCCCAAACACTTACTCTATCTTTTTGACTACCAAAATATTCACTACAACTAAATTAACAACGACTAATGTTTAATAAATTCAATACACATACAACATGATGTTCTTTCCATCGGTCTGTCTTAGGGGAAACCTATAACTTAGGCGATACGAAGTTCGCCGGGTCAGCTAGTAATAATATAAATTAGTTCAACTTTGTAAGTATAAGTGTTAATATGTGCTTTTTAAGGCCAGGTTATTAAATCCTGTTAATATTTAGAATATATGTCACAGAATATAACTTTTAAATTAATGGTACTCTGTGTTTTTAATTTTGTTATAGAAGTATTCATATTTAGGGAAATATTGTAATATGTACTTGTTAACTATACTTAAGTATAGTGTAGTTTCCTAGAGAAATTAACAAAAACTTTTTAAAATAAATTACAACATTTTTAGCTTGATCACAAATACCAATAAAGTATAGGCCTATGTGTATTTATTTTTTTTATTTTTGGATTTTTAAGTAAGTAGATTATTATTACTAAACAAAGTTTTTAATTTGTTTATGTAGGATAGCTAAAGGACTGTATTAAGATTTATTTAAAGATCTTAATAGGGGAAATCTTAAAGTAGAAAGTTGGTTTAATGTATTTTATTGTTTTTGATCTTTCTTATCCTATTATCCAGATTCCTAGTCTCTGTTATTTGTAGCTACAACTTGCATCACAGCGTAACTAATTCTATAACTTATTAGTTAGTTGCAGCTAACAACCTAAATATTTTTTTTCTTTCAGTAAAAGAGTCTGTCAATCCATTAAGATTAATAAACAAGAACATTGAATGTTTGTCAGAATCAGAAATATACAAGAACTATTTTGTATTATTAGTTACTTAATTCTGGATCGTGAGCTGCAGAATTTAGGAATCCGGAAAATTAACCACTATTTTAAAATCTCTTTAGAAAAATTTCGTTTACATATCTAGGCTGCGTATTATTGTGTTTTTATTGCCATTTTTATTGTACACGCACCATTACAAATTACTACAAGAATAGTCTGATCACAAAATCACTACTTTTCTTACGATCATAATATTATACTCCTGGGTCTCTCGAAATAAATAAAAATCCACCAATACATGGTTAATAACGAGATTTATACGTCTTCTTAAAAAAAAGGTTATCAAACTAAAATTTCCTTCCGGTCTTCTATCGATAGGCCTCGGGGATGCAACCCTCTCTGTCTCGTTTCGGTGCCGAGAATCGATTGTGAAATCAAGACGCCATAGAGGGGGCAGATATACGGCCTTAGCACACGCGACGTGTTTATTCAGATTGTCGAAGTTGATTCTGGGTAATTTTGATTTTTTTTACATTTGCATTAGTAAATTCATACTAGTAGTCATTTGTTCATTAGCAATAAATAGTCATTTTGTTGTAAATAAAACTAAGTATTGGTAGTATATGTGTCCAACATAATGTAAGAATTATTATAGATATTAAATTCTACTAAGACAAATTTATTTATACATACATAACTAAACACAATTAATTCCCTTCTGATTTCGCTACATAAAATTAAACTGTATGACTAACAATATATCGGGTATGATATCATTTTTCCAAAGAGAAATGAAGAAAATAATTAAACTGCAGTTATTTTTCTGCCTATATTCTGCAGTTTTAATATTAAACATTAATTGTAAAAAGTAATGTACAAGAATATATAATCAAAGATAAACTATGATAAATTACAGTCAGAAAAACATTCTGGCAATCCAACAGTTGGCACAAAAAAGACCATGTTTGCGTTCACCAATATTGGAGTCGTCTGTTTTTCAAAGCTCACAAAGTAAACAAGTCTGTGTTGTTACAATGTGTGTCAGAAATAACATTTATATATCGAATACTAATTCCAAAATCATCATAACATAACAATCTTCATATTTATGTAAATTGTAAGTTAGTATATTTGATTTAATCTCTTGATTTTTATATTAAAAAAATACTTTTATATTAAGTTTAAACAATATAATTTTATATAAAAGAAGTAAAAGTGTGAATAAAATTTTTATAATACATAATACATTTGTAAATTTAATTTACAAGGCTTTAATTTGTTATATAATATACAGTTCCATAATTGTTATGAAAATAAAATGCAAAGTGTGGTATGTTATATTTATTTTATTAGACTATATAACACCTGTATGTGGCGGGGGGGGGGAGGGGAGGACAGAGGATACGGAGATTTCCACATCGCTGATCAAAGGGTCTTTAATGATCACAATGCATTTGTGGTACATATGATCTACATGGGGTGGGTGGGGTGGGGGAGAGAGTTTGGTACGCGTAAACAACCTTATATACATATGTTAATGGATACGATGTAAAATGTTAGTATTAATAGTGGTATAATATATAGAATACGTGTACAATAAAATGTAGCCCAGCTACTTCGGGACAAAGTGTTGTGGAGACTTTAGGCGATAGGTTCTGTTAATACCAACAAGGTGTCCACTCAATGATTACCATTAATATAGACACTACTACAGAAGTCTGGTGTGTTCAAGCTGGGTGGTTGTCAGCATCTGGACGTTACGTAGTGAAGATAACTGAGTGTCAGTCTTGAAAATTTTAAGAAAATCAGACCAATACTACGTGGTTCGGATTCCACGTAAGACTGTAGGCTTCTTAGTTGGCCTAGCTATCTAAGCCAATCTAAAATAAATCGCCCTTTCTGTGCTAATTTTAACTCATAACGAACTACTCTAATCCATACTCATTCTAAATTCAAGCAACCATTCATATTTTCCTTAAAATACGCAAAACATATGTCGACATCATAGATCTGAATAATAATTATTATTATTGAAAAATAATATCAAGATATGAATTCCAAACATAATAACATATATGGTAAGCCTATTTCATTCTTGTTATTTCTTTTCTTGTATCTTCTGGATTGACTTTCCAATGATGACATAAACCAATGATCAAATATTAAATACGTGAAATTTATCTTTTCTTTTTTTATAAAACACTAGTTCCTTTCCTAATGCAATTTACAAACCAAAGTCATACGTCATTTGGTATCTTAAATATTGTATATATAAAATATACGACAAGATTATCTATATACTCGATTCTTTAAGTAAAACGGTCTTTACGACATTTATCGAACTAGGAACAATATAAGATAGCTTCAGTAGATTAATTTTACATCTTAGGGGCTAATTTTATTGGTATATAATGAACGTAAAAATTAGCTTTACTCGATTATACTGGTCCTAAAATACCTAAAGGTTTTTTATTATACTTATAAAGTTGGCAGTTTTTTTGTTTTTACAATGTTTATGCTGGTTTAAACACTGCGTATTTTAAGTACGAATTTAAACTACAGCTGCAAAACGAAAAATACTAAATATTTTGTTCCATATTATAGTCCTCTCAATTAATCTACAAGTCACACAATCGAGGCCAAAGGCTTAGTTGATACGAGTGTAGTGAGTTTCAGGTTTCTTTTAATGATTTTGCTTCAAACTTGGTAACGGCCCCTAAGCCAAAAAGGCTTATTGTGCGCTCTCCTTTACAGGACTTCAAACCTCATCCAATCCAAGATCCTTAGAGAACCTTGAGATTGCTTTGATGAGGTTTTCCTGTGCTACACCTTGGCCACGTTCTAAATCGCCACCCAAGGTGAGAGCCCGCTTCCTAGCTAGGACCGGGCAGTGAAAGAGGATGTGCTGTCCAGACTCCTCCTCTCCACATTTCTTACACAAGAGAATGGGGGTTGGGAACCCCATCTTTTTCATGTGTGCCCAAAACGTCCAGTGTCCAGTTATAAAACCAATCACTCTTCGGAGTTCTGATTTTGCAAGAGAAAGAGCTTCAGCCGTGCTGGAGTACAACGGCCCTAACAGGACCTCCTTAGCTTGCCTGTTACCTGCCGTTGCTTCCCATGTCTCCTAGAACTTTCCGGCGACCCATGTAGAGTTAACAGTCTTGGAGAGGCTGTAAGCAACCCCGTCTCTGGGCCAACGAGACGTTCTTCAGTGCGTTTCCTCGCACAGTGGTCTGTCCTCTTGTTTCCCAGTACCCTTAACAGTGACTCACCTCTAGCATTTATGTTGGTGCTCCCCCATGCAGTGTGATGGGCGTTGGCATCCAACCCTGCCTCCATGTGTCGTTGGTGCATCACTCTGTAGTCTACGATCATCCTTAACATAGGGGATGGAGGGAGCTCCTCGGAGTCGTAAGGTATACTGATGCAAAGAAGATTCTGATGTCACCGTAACTTGTTGGCAGGTATACCTTAGATACAACTGTGTTCCTGTAGCAGTGCCGAGCCCCATCACTATCCCACCAACAATCAATGGCTCCTGAATCAGGGCCACTCTTACGTCATTGGAGAGAATCTTCTGGCAGAGCGTGGCTGTGGCCGCTCTGGAGTGGTGAAGGTTGATCTGTAGCACTATCATTACTTCTGTGGGGGCTTGGGTCCCCCCTTAGGCTTGAACCTTATCCTCTCCAGCTCCAGAAGGGGTCGCATCGAGAGGTCATTCAGTCTCCTAAGGGAGTCTTCATCAACCATCATCACTAGGAATAGGCCATTGGAGTTTTCAGTGCTCCCAACAACCACCCAATGATTAGTGTTCAGCTGGTTTTGCTTCTTCAGGCCTAAAAGGAGCTCAGCTTTAGTAACTGCACAAGTTGTTACCGAAATGAACGTGGTCAGCTTCACCATCTTGACCATGTTGTTGGCCAGTCCAAGTCTCAGTTGTATAGCTTCAAAAGGGCTCAAATCTCTGACCTGGTTTTCAAGCCATTCCTTGGTCATAGCATTAGCGCAACCAATCACAACCGTTCCAGCCTCAACATGGCAACTTGTGACGTTAAAGTTTGCTCCCTTGAGAAAACGTAGCGTCAGCTGTATTTTAACAGAGGCCCCCTGCTCCTCCGTCAGAAGCTGTTCGGGGTGATCTTGCCTGACAACGGCCAGCTTTTCTATCCACAACTTCTCAGCAAAGGACTCTGTGTTGCCTTGCCGCTTAGCCCTCTTCTTCTCACCTCCAAGCTCCTCCAGTGTCAGTTGCGAACGTGACCTCTTCTTTGGAGGCGACAGAGGACGAAGTTTGCAGGCTGGTTTTTGGGGTAGCTACCCGAGAGGGGGCTGTCTTGTCATCTTGGCCCCCTGAGAACAGTCGTACATGATGGCTTGTTCCTTGCACCGTGCTTCTCCTCCAAAGCTTGACGCCTCTCCATCTTCGAAAGGATTCTATCACCTCTGGCAAGAGCCTCCTCCTTCCAAAGTCTTCGAAGTTGGCCTCAGGAGATCTTTTTCTTAGGTGGACCATATCCATTCTCTGGAGATTACCCTGAGAACTCTCATCCTCATACCGAAGCAGCGCATCCTCCTCTCCTGCAGGCAGAGCCGGCACCAGAGAGGACAAGCTGGGGTTGTCCATATGCAGGCCTTCGGGAGTTACCTCACCTGTCAACAAATCAATTTTATTAGTGTCGGCTTCCATACAATTCCCACGAGTACCGGGTTGCTGCAGTCCCCCTCCCCAGTGACGCGTTTAGGGAGGTAAGGGGTAGTTACGACTGGATGCCCCCTGGTTCCCAGAAAACCAAACAATTCTTTACCATTCCAAGATAATCCTAACAAACCAATCAGTCCGCAGTGTTCCTAGGTCAAGTTAAACTTAGATCCCTAGCATTTCGTCCTGTTGTCAGACTATTCTTAAGCATTGTTGTCAGAGTTAATCATTACGAAAAACAATACAGTTAATGGAGGTTTTGATTTACTACGCAACGAAATAAATAAACAAATCCCTCTATAATAATTTTACCTGGGGACAAATTATTCAATTATGCTTTTCAATCCACTACCAGTGACCGGGTAGATGATCTGCGTGCAAGGACAGGAATCCTGGGATCCTTGGTCACAAATATAAGGACGTTGTTTGAAGGCGTTATCTTAAAATAATTTCAGAACCCTTAGGTTAAGGCCACTTTTTAATAAATGTTAGACTACCTAGAAATTTACTATTAGAACGATATCTAAAAGACATATATTACATACGAGCAGATTTTCGTTTATGACTTTAAATTTCGTTTATAAGGTAACCTATTTCAAACCACAATGCTTACTCTTACTCATTAAACATAACTTAATTCAACCCTTAACAATTTCTATTCATTTATAAATAAATAGAAACTTTCTCCTTTAGTAAAATTAAATATAACATTTAATTTTTAATTATTATAAGAGAATCATCACGAATCATATTCTGCTCTTTTAATATTGTTATTCTAAACTATTATATTTCTCAAAATTGTAGTTTTGAATTATAATTTGAACACCCGGAAGAAGGAAACACACGTGTGAGGTGGATGGAATGTGTGGAGGGTGTAAGATTGATGATGGACCAATATAATAAGATGAGTGTCACACCCCGTCTCTCGCCTGTTGTGTTATCTACCCTTCTACAAACGGCCTGGAGTTTAACACCTATCTGTTAAATAACTCTAATAACACACTAAACCTAGCTAATAAACCAAGTAATATTCACTTCAATAAAATTATTTACAAATGGAAAATATACATTTATGGTTTTAATTGTGAAAGAATTTACATTGATAAAAAACCTCTGGCTTTGATGGAATATTATGATCACTTTTTGCATTCTATCATATTTGATTTCTATATGATGTTAAATTGTATTTTTTAAACAGAATTTATCATCGAATTATTAATTTTGTCGTTCTAACACGGCTAATTCATTAATCTAGCTTTGAAATTCTTGGTTTATATTTATTTATTTATTTATTCTTAAGACACCAATCGTCAATATATGGGCGAATATTGATTTCGAATGAGTGTGATGAGTGTAAATGGGTGAATGTAGTCATTGTTACTAACTAAGGGCGACTATTCCTTAGAAAGTTCCATTAATTAATAGCCCAATGACAAATAAAAAGCCGGTGGTTATCAGTTGATCCTTCTAAAAATGTGTTACGATTCTGATTGGGATCGAACTGAGAACCTTTAGCTTATGAAGTTGGGATTTAACCAACGAAGCTACCAACCAATTCAGAGTCAAGTAATTTTGGAGGAGAGCTAGGAGAAATTCTACCGTATTTAAGGTTGAGGCCAACACTTTCTTAGAAAGTTTCTTTGATTAATAGCCCAATGGCAAATGAACATTTGGTAGCGGTCAACTTACCTTTCAAATTTTAATTTATAAAGATGAAAGCTATGCTTTTGGAAGGCCTCACCAAGTATAAATGACTATTACAGCAGTGATTTATTTATTTTATTCATTAAAAGTACAGTACTTCCCATCGAAAAGAGTATCACGAATGAATACAAAAATAGTTTATTAAACATTATAATTAAACTATATTATACTAATTTGTTTGGATTGAGTGACTAATTTATGGAACATTCCACAGAGATTTATAGCCAAACAATACACTGAAAGGAAACAACTAGTCGAGGGATTATCCTCGCGTGAACAGTGACTATCGCTGGCTACTTCATGGAGATTGCAGATTATTTGTGTGAATACCTTATGACGTATCTTTTTAAGTAAAAGTATTTTTATATGTTGGAATAGTGCTGATTTATTTGATGGTTAGCTGTTTCAAGATCGTTTTTATCCACATATCAATTTTATCAATTTAAGATAAGGTTCAAAAAAAAAAAATATATATGTGCTAGGTATTACAGTTTTATTTACATAAAAACCAATGGTGAGAACAATATTAAATAAAAAAAATTACTTTCTGAGAAGCAAAACCAAAATAGATCGAAAAAAGCTACTTGTGTATATTTATTTCTGTATACAAACAACCATGAATTACTGTATATTAATTAACATCATACAAGATTAGGGCAATAAAAAACAAAATTTTCACAGCAATGGATTGGGAGAAAAATATGTTTTACTTTATTTCTAAAATAAAAGTATTCATAGAGAATTTATAATTAATATATGAGGAAGTCAAAACACAACTATGGTCCATTTACTTAATCTCGATACTTGACTAGTGCGCTCCTTCAGAAAGAGGAGGTCGGGTAGTGTTATGACCATTGGCTTGACGATATTAACAAGCTGCATCCAATAACAATGCTTGAAGCCTTGCATGTCTGTTAACAGTTTGTTATATATTTACACACGTATAATAATCTCTTGTTCAAATATGTGAGTTTGGGGCGAGATAAAATGTTACGATCACTGAAATTTATTATTATAGGATTCCACGTAAAGCTGTAGGTCCCATAGTTGCTCTGGTTATTGGGCTATCAATAAATATTCCTTTCTGATCTAGTTGAACTCAGATAGTAACAATAACTACACTTGTATGAACGTTTAGTTATTGTTAAGATGACTTCCCATGCACCCCTCAAATTCTCCCATATCTTTACTATCGGCGTATTAGTGATGAAAAAAGAATATTATACAGGCTTAATGTCTTCATAGATTTCCAGATGCAATTTTCTCACAACCGCACAACTGGTCAGAGCTTCATTCAAACGCCACTGCGCGCGCTCTTGTCAAGTTGGGAGGTTCATCAACTGGAGTAAGTGCTGAGAATGGCTGAAACATACCTTTTTTATCCTGTAATTGGCCAGGTTATAATGGCTAAAACATCTTGACTACTTTAGGAAGATCCAAGAGAAGCTCACATTACCTTTCCCCATAGCCAATAGCAATAGAACATATTAGTATCTCATCTCAAAAGTGTTTTAGTACAAACTCTGCTCACAAGTTTACACCGGCTTGCAGCCTGCGCAAGAGTATAGGTTAGCTCATTATGAGTGTAGTTAGCTTATTTGAGAATTCGAACCTTGGACCATGAATTCCCAAACTGTACTGAATATGAATAAATACTGTACCCAGCTTTTACAGCTTTTATAGTTATTTGTTAATCAATACGACTCAAAGGTCCACCGTCAGAAATTAAACAATCAACATCTACTCCACAAACGAATTGTAAACAGTTTTACTATGGTTATTTTCTTGATTTCACCTGTCTGAACTGTAACTTATCTTACTAAGATAGGGATGGTCTACCCCTCCCTCTCATTACAGTGCGGAGAATCGACTGTGAAATCAAGCCTGGCCAACAGGGCAGGTATATGGCCCTTCATCACGCAACGTGTGTTTATAAAGATGTCAGGGGTTGGACTTGTGCTATTGACCCTCCCACCCACCCATAAACGTACAATGGCATTGACCCACCCACCCACCCATACACGTACAGTAGTGTATTACAATAAAAAGATTTGTGTGTATAAAAAAGAATGTATGATACTCGTATATACACTTAATTTTCAGTAGTTTTAAAGAAATTACATTGCGGAGTTTTACGTTTATATAAATTATTAATAGTTAGGGATATTAAGTGGAAAAGAAATCTTAAATAATATTTATGTATAGAACAATGTAATTCATCTATATCATTATAAACATGAATTCGATCGTTTTATTAAATTAATAATCAATCAAACAAAAGCGTGGGTGTACATTGAAATGTTTTAATTTATTTTAATCTACTCCCATAACAAAATTTACTCCCAAGTAATAATCACATTATAGTTTTTAGGCCAGGAAGAAATATCTTATTTTATTGTTTATTTTATATTGCAGTAGCAAAGGCATTTTAGATTACTTCACGATATATAGAACTAGATTTAATTTGCAATAAAAATATTATGTGGTAACTTATATGATACGACACTCTCCTCACTAGTACAAGAAATAAACTAGCATTGTAATTGATGATAAACTATACACGTTGCTAGCTGAAGTAATCTACGAAGTAAAATTATATATGAAAACAAAAATAACATATGTAGATTTAAGTATACTGCTAATATAGTATTTTATAACTACAATAACTCTTGTAAATATGCATAAATAATTAAATAACAGCTAATTTAATGCAAGAATTACAATAACTTCGTCAAAATCATTTAAACAAATCTGTAATGAGCAAAAAACAATTCTATTCAACTAACTCACTTAAGATGAACTTAAGTGTGCTGAAGAATGTGATGCCATTTATCCTGTAATGTGCCCTGCGGTGCGATTAATGCTTGGTCTGTGCTGTGTGTAAACCTGAAAAGTCATCTTAGTTGTCCAGCAGTAAGTCTACCACAACCCCAGATATATCCAAAGTATTTCTGGTTAAAAATTTGGAGGCCTTTAAGCGAAAAATGCACAACGACGGACTTTGAGTATTAATGAGCTTTCTTTCTGATACTGTAGATAAAACAAGCTGATGAAGGATATCTGTAGTGAGTTGAAGAGAGTCCAGGAACTAAGGACCAGGAGTATATATAAGATTAAAAAATATATTTTGTTTTATGCAAAAGTAAACAAAGACAAAAGTAACGTTATATACAAAAGTAAATATATATCTAGAGTAAAATTTTACACTTGAAATTATTCTCAGTTGAAAAAAAATTTCTCTATTCAAAGTACACACACGATTTTGTTTGATTGATTATTAATTAAATAAAATGATAGAATTCATGTTTATAATGATATACATGAATTAAATTTTTCTATACATAAATATTATTTGAGATTTGTCTTCCACCTAACATCCTTAACAATTGATAATTTATACAAACGTAAAAATCCGCAAAAATATTTACAAAGACAATACTGTTTGGACATTCTCAATATATCGTGTTTACAACCTCTGCGATGAAATCTAGATGCATTGAATACATTGCACAGTGTAAAATATTAAGAATGTTTGTTTTGAGCTCTTTTTTCATACAAGGACATTACTCCATATCTTCTTTGAGTTCTTCATTGGACGATTTTAGTTGTAAATAATTATTAAAATTCTCATATCTTCCAATAAAATGATTTATTCTGTGAGGCCTTTCGCCTACAAATAGAATTTTTTGTATGTCTGAAGATTCCTACGTTGTAGGCAAAAGGCCTCACACAATAAATCCTTTTATTGGGATATATGAGAATTTTTTAAATTATTTACAAGGACATTACGGTGTGAACATCCTCCATCTGTCCTGTTGACCACCTCTGCCATGAAATCTGGATACGTTGAATATATTGTACAGTCTGTTTTAATATTAAAATTTTTGGAGTTGCAAATTTGTTGTCACTAATACTGCAACTTAGAACATTTATAAATCACTACCTACTTGTTATTTCTGGTTATAACAGTACATATATCATTGTACGTATGATTACTTTGTGTAAGGAATATAATAACTATCGACTCGAGTTAGGTTTCACCATTGGGTATGGAAAAAAATAATATTGACGTTACGTTGAGGTTCCGTGACCGTTTTTCTTTTCTGTAAAATTAGTTCTTGTTACGATTCTACAGGTAGCACCAGCTCTTCTTCCCTTTAACTCCATCTCTCTGTCTCTCACCAGTACACACTGAAGGCATGAATAGTATGCCTAACTGTCATTTCAGTGCTAAATCACAGTTAGATAGCAGAAAAGACGCAGCTACTGCACGTGTATTCCTTTGGTATATCTGTTTGATCTTTAGCCAATGATTTAAGTAAGTAAAAAAGAAAACTTGGAAACTCTCATAATTGTTAGTGCAGTGAACAATGTTATTTTATTCCTCAATTTAACATTCTTGAATCTTGAATGAAAAAGTCGAACATTTTCATAAAGTCAAAAATTTCGAAAAAGTAAAAAATTTTGAGAAAAGTCGAAAATTTCCAAACATTTCTAAAATTTCAATAAAAGTCTTTCTTTCTCTTCCCCTCCCCCTCCCCGTTCCCCTCCCCTTCCCTTCCCCCTCCCTTCTCCTCCCTTCCCCTCCCTTCCCCTTTCTAACCCCTCCCTTCCTCCTTCCCTTCCTTTAGATTCGCTTACGAAAAAAATCTAAAAAAATATATGTTTGCAGCTTAGTTAAAAATAATTTTAATAAGTTTCATAAATCAGATGCTTGGATCAGTTCCACACAGAAATCTGAAATAATAAGTTTTATTTTATTTGTGAATCTTATAACCAAACAATACATATCAAGATATTTTACTCAACTGTAAGATAACAATATTTTATATTTTTGCATGTGTGAAATATCAAGAAAACTCTCTACACAAGTTTTTCAATTACCAATTCTTAATATTGTCAAGGGAAACATAATGTAATGGTTTTTAGTATTAACGGCTTACTGAGTTAACATAAAAATCTATCATAAGTCCAAATTAATTAAAAATAAATAAATAGATTACGTATTAATACACTTGGTTATATGTGCTTAAAGATTTATAGCTCCTGATTTATATATTGGATAATATTTAAATGATATGGCTTACATTTATACGCGTAGTAATCTTTTATTTTATTTTGATTAGTGTATGAGTTGGGTTGAGGTAGTTAATGCAGTTATTTTTATTTTACAAAACTGTAAAATAAAAAGAAATACTACAAACGTCATAAAAAATGTGTCTAATAAATATTTAAAAAAAATGTATAGTTACAGCTACTTATTAAAGAACAACTACAGAATTATATTTAAATATAAATATTGATTTTACTATTCGATGTACATTAAAATCATTGATTATACAGAATTTAACTACAAAAACAAACTACAAAATATAGATAGTATAAATTAATTTTTACGAAAAAAATACATCAGAAAAGTATCTCACAAAAAAAATTTCCTCAAGGATCATTGTAATTTAAAAAGCTGGCAGGAGGGAATCAAGCTTGATTTACTGGAGGAATGGGTCGTTTATCAGGGACTGGGCAGCGAGAGGGAAATTACCTTTTCCCCGTTCCCTCAGGACATCCACAGGACATTTGGGAACTGAAAGAGCTCTGTGTCCAACATTTCTTAAAAATTGTCGGTGGAAAAGAATTTACTTTTCTAAATGAAGTTCATGACTTTCCATTTCAGTGATAATTATACGTAAATGGCTTAATCATTATAATTTATAAAAGTACAAAAGCATTTATTAGATAAATTTGATATGAAGGTACATGATTTGGAGTATACTTTATAGATGGTAGCTCCTTGAGCCTAAATTTATAAAATTTGGGCACATAGTCTGTAACTTATCTCAATAATGATCTTTCCTTTCAGTATGTAGAAGTTTTTTAGTCCATAGTTTTTTTAACTTAAGATTACACCTCCTTCTTGGATCGTAACTACATGTCGGCTATGCAGTGTGTTTTTATCACTGTTGCATTACCTCTATTTTCGTAATTTTGGAACTAGATAGTGGATATCTCCAATATCCACTGAAAAAAATTACAGTTAAACATTTACACAGCTTCCATTTGCACCCTCGAAAAGTTTGTAAATGCCCTAGAGAGGTTGGTTATATTTCTAGAAAGGTTATATGAGCGACAAATGATTGTCTGATGCTCCTCATTTTAGAGGAATAATTATTTATCATTCCCCATGAGAGTGGTAAACAAAAACTTAAGGCTACTCTAAAACTAAAATATGACCCTCATAGATTACGTAACAATACGTAAATCGAATACCCTCCTAGAAGTGTGGCAAGCTTTAAAAATAACCCAAGAATCAAATAATTGTTAGAGAAAATTAACCCTATGAGTGGTACAATTCTTTTGGATTGTACACGAAACTAAAGGGTAGTTAAAACATTTAATACTATTCCTAAGAGGATTAAAAATAACAACGTTTGGTGTAAATTAAAGATTTTACACAAATATTTCGTAAATCTATAGAAGGTTTGACGCAGAAACACCCCTGTAAGCTGTCTCCAACAATGATAGACTAAGATTGATGAGCCATTCACTCACCCAGATGGATGTCACTCACCTCTTTTGCAATCGATTGTACACTTTGCCATGTGTAAGCAGACTAAATATGTGTATGTTATTTGGATATTCTACAGAGAAGCTGATATAAAAACCACTCCTGTAAGCTGTATATAACATGACATTTATAAGATTGATGAGTCATTTAATCACCGAGATGGGTGTCACTCACCTCTTTTACAATCGATTGTACACTTTACCGTGTGTGCACGCACTAAATAATGTGGATGGTATTTGGATATTCTACAGAAGGGCTTAGGAAGGAGCCACCTCTGTAGGCTTTCTCTAATAATGACAGACTAAGATTGATGAGCTCTTCATTCACCGAGACGTTTGTGACTCACCTTTCTTATCCAATAGACTGTACACCGTACCGTGTGTAAGTAGACCAAATAATGCGTATATTATTGGGATATTACACAGGAAGGCTGTTGTCGGAACCACCCCTGTAAGCTGTCTTGAACAATGACAGACTAAGATTGATGAGCCATTCACTCACCAAGGCGGGTGTCACTCACCTTTTTTACAATCGATTATACACTTTACCGTGTGTGAGCAGAGTAAATTTTGTAGTATATAGTATTAGAATATTCTACAGAAGGACTGACGTAGGACCCACCCTTGTAGACTGTCTCCCACAATGACATACTGAGATTGATGAGGCCTTCGTTTGACTAGACGGGTGTCACTCGTGTTTCACAATCGATATTAAAGTAACTGATATTATATATCAGTTACTTAACTGATATTATATATCAATTACTTACCAAATATTAATTTATTGAAGGTTAATTGATAAAGTTTATTAATTCAAAAAGTAATGAAGGAAGGTCTAATTTATCTAATTGACCCTAAAACATAACAAAACACAGTGGTAATATTTGTAAATATTTGATGTCCATGGCAAACGAACTTTATAATTATATGTTATTATAGAAATAATAAAAAACTGTAAACTAGCCAATACATTTCCATATATTTATCAAAATTATATCCAATGAATTTTTATATGATTACAGATTCTGACTTTTAAAAATATATTTATGTCATTTTTATAGTTATACGTCGATATAATATAAGCTTGTTTCAGTAAGAATATGAATCGGTTCTGTGTTTTATTTGGTTCTAAGATATTCAGAATAAGAACAATTATTTAGGTTTTGTAAAATTCCTGTAAGCTGTCTAGTAACAATACAGACATAGTATAAAATTTGAATATTTATGACAATTTGTGCAGTTAATTGATATTTTAAAAACAACGTTCTACTTGGTATTACTTATTATTCTTACATTCTTTCTTGTACTTATGTTCTCGTACTTTTTTCAAGTTCCTTACTAAAACATCGGAGCATTTGTAGATGAGAGAGAGTTATTGTATGACTCGAAGTGTATCCAGCCTGGGTTTTTATTCTTGGCGTGACAAGGAAGATTTTACACTTTTGTTTCTACGTTATACTTTGCTTTATTAATGACCCAGCTTGACAAAAGTGCACTTAGTGGTATTTGAGTGTAGCTCTGACGCGCGGTGTTGCCACGAGTACTGATTTTGACATATGCCAGACAATGATTACTTGTTGAGGCAGAATATCACTTGAAGAAGCATTTATTATGGGTTCAAACCATATTAAAAAAGGAAAAGTAATGCTGAAAGAAACATCTATAAACAGTAAGAAACAATAATGTATAGTCCGAGGTTTTAATATCTGTACTCATACTCAAACTCACAATATCAATCGAGTAGGTGATAAATAAAGTGTAGTCGAAGAAGTGAAACGTGGGAAAAATGGTCTTACAGTTGGCTTTTACACGGTCACACCACTTTGCAGTTCCGACTTTTGCTGTGAGAGCGCTCTGAAGTCAAGTTAGTTGAGACATTCGATAAAAATAAAGAATATATGTTAAGTCGTTCCACTGGACCTTCAGGATATAATAAGCTTGCTTTTGCAAGTGAAATGACTTTTACTTTTATTTGACATTTTTTTTTCGTTAAAATCACTACAAGGAATAGATTTCTCGACTAAACAACACTTATTGTTTTTTAATGGTTTTTATCAAAATATATGGTAAAATATGATGTTTTAAAATTACATTGAGTCCTTAAAAAATTATATTTGTTAAAGAAAATTATTAGTTTTACACAAATAAAAATAATAATTCAGTATCAACTCCATTTAATACATCAAAGTTTTAATTTCTTTATTTTCATAAATAGTATATTACGGAACACCCCTGCACTCAATGCACTGGTGTTACCTTAGCCTTCGGTTACGGTTTTTGACTCTTGACAATATTAACAGAAGGATAATGAAAATCAACAGGACAAATATTTAGTATTGTTTTTGTTTAACAGCTGATTTTATAATACATAAAATAAAACGCAATGTTTTAAATCCACACTCTAATTGCACAGGGTTAAACTAGCATAACATTATAAATAAAACATGAATAGCCGTTGTATGTATTTAGAAAAATGCTTTAAGAATAGAAAAACATTGGAATTTTAAGGCCAGTGTGTTGGAGCCTAGGCTATTTTTTACACTTAAGAATTTTCCCCACTATTTTTGACCCTACAAATTTAACATTTATCTTTGTCATGCTGTCTTGTTTTTTCTAATCTAAGACATTTCATTACAACTGAATCAATTACAGTACAGTCGTAACATTAGGAAGTTTTTTAAGAAGCTAAGCAGAAACTCGAGTAGTTTATTTCGTAAAAGAATAAAAATGAAAGCCGATTGTGGAGACATAAGTCAAACCGAAGAAAGACTAGTGATGAACTACCAAAATGCACGCTATCGATACACGACAATGTCAAAGCAAACTGTTACATTAAACATTTATTTACTTCTACTATTTTAGTTTCTCGAAAATTACCTTTCAATCGTGAGGAAAACAATAAAATACGTTGTTTCTTTTAGTAATATATATTTTTAATTGCTTTGGGTATTTAAATAATATGGTAAGTACGGGAGAAATATTGTAAAAATAGTTTCCATAGAAAGAAACGAGGAATTCTAAATGTTAAAATAAAACCACAAGTTATAGAAGGCCTGAAATATGTATACAGTTATATATGTAGGGACAAACTAAATAGAACAATAAGTGAAAATATTATAAAATACAACAATAATTAATCCAACCTAAATTTAGGTTCTGAATTAACCCAATCACAAAAAATAACTATAATACAGCTAAAGCACTGAGATACAAATCTAGTTTAAAAAATAATTTATGTTACTAAATAAACCAATAAATATTAAGAGTTAAATATTTATTTAACTCAATAATATTTACCATAATAGCAACAAACTGAGTTTTGATTAAATTTTAATTTTAGTTTTTTGAAAATAAGTTTTTCATTATTTCAATTGTATTTATAGGGTTGAATGGAAGACAGGACTTATTACTCCTAGACCCACCTCTCATAAAGACAGTATTTCATTTATTAATTAAAGATGTAAGTTACAGATACTCTCGGCGAGGGAGGAGTTGTTCTCTGGCGTCCTATCATGTCTGTATACGTTGCAGGCGCTGTCTACCATGTGTGCAGCACCATGTTGACAGAGATACTGGATATTTTATTTTTTAGTTTTTTAAGCCTTATCTTAAAATTAGTATTTTATATTGAAATATATTAAGCTAAGATGTTATTATGAAGGTGCCATGTTGGTAGATATAGTGATATCACCCAGACTTAAACTCATTCATCTTAAAAATCCTAATTTACGTCAATTTTAAATTTTTAAAACTAAGTACTTAATAATCATGCGAATTCTAATACTTTCAAATGTACAACTTAAATTTGTTTAACATCAATGTGGACTTGATTTATGGTATTTTTTTATAATTGATGTCCTAATTTAAAATATAAGTTATTTTAAACAATTTTTATTTAATATTTTAGTAAGTTGTATTTTTAATTCACATTATGCTATATATAACATTTAATATATTAATACATACCAAATCTACAGGAATACAATTAAAACAAAAGAACACCTTGTAAAAAGTTCAGCACAAGAAAAGAAGTGCCTTCAATATGTCATGATATAACATGAACCTTGATTAGCTCATTAGCAACAGCATTTATGTAAAAAGTAACTATGTCTGGTCTGTATGTAGGAAGTTTATAGGGTAGGTGATACAAAATCCTTGCTAATGTGTAATCTATGTTTTTCAGTGGCCTTGACTGGAGGGTTCTGACGTTATCACAAGATAACGGTGTTAAGTAACATAAAGTGCGGTTGTTCCTTGGACGGGTGACCAGAGAGGGATCCCATGCTTGCAAGCAGCCTGCCTGCCCAGTCACTGGCGGTGTTTCGGAAGTTACCTTTAAGGAATTGGTCTCCATGTTAAGTGTTAGAAAGAACTTCTTAGCCCTTAACTATGTCTGGTAAAAAAGACCTCCTTTAACCTTGACTTTCAACTGGCATATATATAAAATGTTTAGTTTTGATTAATGAGGTTTGTACACGAGAGTGGAAGGTTGTTACATTTTAAACTGCACTCGTTTTAATGTTACATTGTAAATTTAAATGAAATTTAAAATAAAAAAGGAGGATAGTAAGTTACTACATTGAAAGTAATTTACTTTGTTTTTAGGTTTGCTAAAGAATAAAAATATAGTAGAAATATAATATTATTATTATAACATATAACTTGTTATAAATTTACAATTTTAGAATTGGGTTGTTTACTATACATGCCTGGACTACCTGGAGGCTTGCAAACTAAATATAATGTGTGAGAATGATTTGTCTCCTAAAAATGTATAAAAATAGAGTAGTAATTACGTATTTATTTGCAATTTCTAAAAAGAAAAAAAACTAAGAAAAAGTAATATTTTACTTGGTTTTAAATTTTAACTGTTCTAATAAATACTTTCATACTAAATTACTTATACAAACGATAGTGAAATGAAATGAAAATTTGATTTATTTCCCACAAATAGAACATAAATAAATACATAAAATTTTATTGATACTATATGCAAAATAAAATATAGGAAAACATAATTAGAAATATAAAATAAATAAAAATTAAAACAACATATTTTCCTAGTTAACATATTAGCCATTGGGAAAAGGTCTGCATGGGCGGAAGCCTGTGCGCAGACCCGAGTTGCTAAAAAAACTGCACGATGGCGTTTTATATGTAATTTAGTATATTTATATTTTATATATATATTTCTTTAAAGAAAATAATAAAAAATAGTAATATTGTTAATACAATTTAAATAGTTTAATTTGTAATTCATGAAAGGTGAGGGAAATAAAAAATTAACTAACCAGTATTTTCACAATATTCATCAGATGAACCAGCATATCTTTCGTAAACAGCGATTTGTTTGATATTTTCAGAGTCAACCAGTGATATCTGGATCCCACAGTTGGCAAACAAACAGATCGATGTTTGTCTTTGCCATATACTGCCCAATATTGCAGTCACCCGCTCTGTTTTGCAAAGCTCGCCAAAGCAAGTAGCCCCTGGACTGTTATATATGTGTTAGTTGTAACATGCAAACGTTTAGGTGTTAAAAGACCGTTGTTACAATTAACGTAACCACCTTAAATTATGTTTACCGTATCTATTAATATGATTAAATAACCTAAATATGGTTTTATTTATAAATAGAATTATTTTATTTATAAAGATTCTAAAATATTGTATAAGCTAAATTGTAAATATATAACAATTTGTTCGTAGTTTATCTACGTGCTGACTAATAATCTTAATTTATTTACGTAAAACACAATTTGTAAAACATATCATCAAAAATATGTAATACGAGAAGCTGCACAGTCGTTGTTATAGAGATACGAGCTCGTTGACAGTCAACAATTAAGGTTATCGTGTAGAGAAGATGATCTTCCTCATATTCTCATCATACTCGTAGCTTATAATACCAAATGGAAACAGAAGAAAAATACTTTTTTCGTACTAACTAGTACTCTTCCCATCCACCCAGACTTGTGACATCCAACCAGGTGGTGAAGACCAAATACTTGTTATGTGTACATTGTTATATACTAATATTAGTCTTATGTATTTTATTAATGTTTTATATTTATATAAAATACATTGTTATGTTATAATTTTTAACATTTATTTTCTTGTTTATGGTTATTTTTAATGACATTGATGTATGGTACCTAGCATAAGTGGTATATTTTCTTAAGTTCACCATTGTTATTATCATTAGCAAACTAAGAAGAAACTATATTGTTATTGAATATTCTAATGTCAGTTGAAAATAAAAAATAAGAAATGAAGAAGTTTTGGATTTAGTTTATTTCGATTATTTTGATAACATATTCTATGTACGCACTTATATGGGTTGGAGAGAGGGTCATCACCAATTTGTGTATGATATTGTACGGGTGGGCTGGAGGGTTCGCACCACTGTACGTGTTTGTATGAGTAGGCGTATCATCGTCCTCTTACTGTATGCTTGGGTAAAGCGTCGTCTTCAACTTACGTGTATGCATCGTTGAGTGGAGGAGAAGGTAAAAACACAACGGTAATATTTTGTTACTGTTCCCATTGGGAAAATACGTTCCGTGTAATAATGTTGGCTTATGAGTAAGAACGCGAGTTAGTAAGAACACTTGGAAAGAAAAAAGTACATTGCTGATTGGAATGCAGTCTAATAAACAATATTGGGACCAATACACTATTAACTAATGATTACTAATGATCATTAGTCTCCCTCTAATGATATGTCTCATTGTGTTATGAGATACTTCAGTACAACTGTTGTGAAACAAAATCCTAATTGCCTGAGCTATACTTCAATTAATGAGTCTCCCAATTAAAGACATTACATCCAAATCAATTTATATAAGAATTGGCATTCCTATTTCATAAATTACTAAGAGAAATCGAGACAGGTCATTACGAGTGTATGTATAACCTCTATACACGCAATGTAAGTTTGTTCGGTTATCAAAATATTATAAAAGAAATATAAAACTGTAACGAGATGTGGAAATGTTCTTTAATGATGATAAATGACAGTGCTTAAACATTGTACTTTAAAATGATAATCATTTTATTTGAATATATGAGATTTAAAAAATATTATTTATAAAAAACATAATTTAAAAACACCATAAAATATGATATTAGGTTATGAGTAATGTAACATGATTTGACACTATGAATTATAACTACATAACAATTGTAAATGTATGTATTTGTATACTCCTTTCCATTGTATTACAAAATAAAAACGTTGTTTTCGAAATAATTATTTTTTCTCATTTTTTCGTGTACAAAATTATATTATTCCACATCACAACTGTCATTAAGAAAAGAATACATTAATTGTAATACCTAGGAAGTATATATAATTAAGGAGGCCTGACTTAGTGAATTAGTGAGAAATTTCATATGTGGTAATGTTACCTACATTTTAAATTAGTGACATTTCAAAAAAATTCAAAAATCAATAAGACATACTATTCATTTATTTGTACACTACAGAATTAAGAAGTAAATATATTTGATTTAATTAAACTTATTGTAAAGAGTTAATAAATAATTTACTATTGATTATTTACAGTAAACTTGTTACTTTTTATTATAAGTTTACTTGACTGAAATTTTAATTAATAACTTAATTTTGAGGTGGTTCGAATTAAACATAAAGCCGTAGATCCCTTATATTCGTTTAACATTGGGCCATTAATAAATGGCTTTTTCTAAAAACCAGTCAACCTTACTAACAATTACTAAACTCGTTCATCTACACTCATTCGCTCCTCATATTCCCCATTTTTCTGTGATTGGAGTCTTATTTATGAATAATGAAAAAGGTAATAATTATATTATAAATCTCATTATTATCTCAAAAGAGAACTAACACTTCCTTACCCAAATAGAAATCATAACTAGCCCCACCTAACTTACAATTTTACTGATAATAGCAATAAAGCTACAAATACACATATTTCCTTCCTAAAGACAAATATTTAAGTTCCCCAGAAAGTTTTGTAAAGAGTGTCACACAAAGATCTATTCCAGTTTTCCCAGAAGTACTTGGACGTCCTGAGGGAACGGGGAAAGGTAATTTCCCTCTCCTCCTACTGTCCAGTGCCTGATAAACGATCTCTTCCTTCTCTAAATTAAAGTTTCGACCAGAAACTCTCTCTCCCAGTCACATTTTTAGAGGCATATGACACATTTTTGCAGTGTTTTACTGCTCAAAAAAATGCTTTCAGTTCAGTACATGTATACCTATTGGAAGACTCTTCCAATACAACATTGTCATAATGTACAGTTGTAATATTTTAGAATTGTTATGGTTCTAGTTGTGAAACTATTTATGCTCAGTTAAACTATAACCTTTTTTAATAGTTTCGAGCTAAACGGTCTAAATGTAAACAACATACTACCTTGTCAACTGCTAATCATGTATATTTAAGCTACTACCTTGTCACAATGTATTACCTTGTCAACTACCAAGCATGTATATTAAAGCTAGTAACTTGTCATAACATATTACCTTGTCAACTACTTAGCATGTATATTTAAGCTACTACCTTGTCATAACATATTACCTTGTCAACTAATAAGCATGTACGTTTAAACTACTACTTTGTCATAACATATTACATTGTGAACTAATTAGCATGTATATTTAACCTACTACCTTGTCATAACATATTACCTTGTCAACTACTAAGCATGTATATTTAAGCTATAAACTTGTCATAACATATTACCTTGTCAAATACTAAGCATGTACGTTTATGCTATTACCTTGTCATAACATATTACCTTGTCAACTACTAAGCATGTATATTTAAGCTATAAACTTGTCATAATATATTACCTTGTCAACTACTAAGCATGTACGTTTATGCTATTACCTTGTCATAATATATTACCTTGTCAACTACTAAGCATTTACGTTTAAGCTATTACCTTGTCATAACATACTACCTTGTCAACTACTAAGCATGTACGTTTATGCTATTGCCTTGTCATAACATATTACCCGGTCAACTACTAAGCATGTATATTTAAGCTATTACCTTGTCATAACATATTACCTTTTCAACTACTAAGCATGTATGTTTATGCTATTACCTTGTCATAACATATTACCTTGTCAACTACTAAGCATGTATATTTAAGCTATAAACTTGTCATAATATATTACCTTGTCACCTACTAAGCATGTACGTTTATGCTATTACCTTGTCATAACATATTACCTTGTCAACTACTAAGCATGTATATTTAAGCTATTACCTTGTCATAACATAGTACCTTGTCAACTACTAAGCATGTACTTTAATGCTATTACCTTGTCATAACATATTACATTGTCAACTATTAAGCATGTACGTTTATGCTATTACCTTGTCATAACATATTACCTTGTCAACTACTAAGCATGTATATTTAAGCTATAAACTTGTCATAATATATTACCTTGTCACCTACTAAGCATGTACGTTTATGCTATTACCTTGTCATAACATATTACCTTGTCAACTACTAAGCATGTATATTTAAGCTATTACCTTGTCATAACATAGTACCTTGTCAACTACTAAGCATGTACGTTAATGCTATTACCTTGTCATAACATATTACATTGTCAACTATTAAGCATGTACGTTTATGCTATTACCTTGTCATAACATATTACCTTGTCAACTACTAAGCATGTATATTTAAGCTATAAACTTGTCATAATATATTACCTTGTCAACTACTTAGCATGTATGTTTATGCTATTACCTTGTCATAACATATTACTTTATCAACTACTAAGCATGTATATTTAAGCTATTACCTTTTCATAACATACTACCTTGTTACTACTAAGCATGTACGTTCATGCTATTACCTTGTCATAACATGTTACCTTGTCAACTACTAAGCATGTATATTTAAGCTATAAACTTGTCATAATATATTACCTTGTCAACTACTAAGCATGTATATTTAAGCTATAAACTTGTCATAATATATTACCTTGTCAACTACTAAGCATGTATGTTTATGATATTACCTTGTCATACCATATTACCTTGTCAACTACTAAGCATGTACGTTTAAGCTATTACCTTGTCATAACATACTACCTTGTCAACTGCTAAGCATGTACGTATATGCTATTACCTTGTCATAACATATTATCTTGTCAACTACTAAGCATGTACGTTTATGCTATTACCTTGTCATAACATATTACCTTGTCAACTACTAAGCATGTATATTTAAGCTATAGACTTGTCATAATATATTACCTTGTCAACTACTAAGCATGGATGTTTATGCTATTACCTTGTCATAACATTTTACCTTGTCAACTACTAAGCATGTACGTTTATGCTATTACCTTGTCATAACATACTACCTTCTCAACTACTAAGCATGTATATTTAAGCTATTACCTTGTCATAACATACTACCTTGTCAACTATTAAGCATGTATATTTAAGCTATTACCTTGTCATAACATACTAACTTGTCAACTACTAAGCAGGTACGTTTAAGCTATTACCTTGTCATAACATACTACCTTGTCAACTACTAAGCATGTATATTTAAGCTATTGCCTTGTCATAACATACTACCTTCTTAACTACTAAGCATGTATATTTAAGCTATTACCTTGTCATAACATACTACCTTGTCAACTACTAAGCATGTACGTTTAAGCTATTACCTTGTCATAACATACTACCTTGTCATCTACTAAGCATGTACGTTTATAATATTACCTTATCATAACATATTACCTTGTCAACTACTAAGCATGTATATTTAAGCTATAAACTTGTCATAATATATTACCTTGTCAACTACTAAGCATGTACGTTTATGCTATTACCTTGTCATAATATATTACCTTGTCAACTACTAAGCATGTACGTTTATGCTATTACCTTGTCATAATATATTACCTTGTCAACTACTAAGCATTTACGTTTAAGCTATTACCTTGTCATAACATACTACCTTGTCAACTACTAAGCATGCACGTTTATGCTATTGCCTTGTCATAACATATTACCCGGTCAACTACTAAGCATGTATATTTAAGCTATTACCTTGTCATAACATATTACCTTTTCAACTACTAAGAATGTACGTTTAAGCCATTACCTTGTCATAATATATTACCTTGTCAACTACTAAGCATGTACGTTTATGTATTATCTTGTCATAACATATTACCTTGTCGACTACTAAGCATTTACATTTAAGCTATTACCTTGTCATAACATACTACCTTGTCAACTACTAAGCATGTACGTTTATGCTATTGCCTTTCAATAACATATTACCCGGTCAACTACTAAGCATGTATATTTAAGCTATTACCTTGTCATAACATATTACCTTGTCAACTACTAAGAATGTACGTTTATGCTATTACCTTGTCATAACATATTACCTTGTCAACTACTAAGCATGTACGTTTATGCTATTACCTTGTCATAAGATATTACCTTGTTAACTACTAAGCATGTATATTTAAGCTATTACCTTGTCATAACATACTACCTTGTCAACTACTAAGCATGTACGTTTATGCTATTACCTTGTCAACTACTAAGCATGTATATTTAAGCTATTACCTTGTCATAACATACTACCTTGTCAATTACTAAGCATGTATGTCTAAGCTATTCCACAGATAAATAGAAACACGGAGAAAAATAAAACATTAGTAACTTTCTTAGGGTAGCATTAAATGCCTAAGATAAAGTAAAAGGTTTGAATTTCTAGTAATAATAAATCATGTATCCTTCAGGATCTGGAGTGAAATAAAGGGAGGGATTGACAATAGTAATGTCCTTGCTTTCCACACACAGTACTGAAGAATTATTATTTTTTTAATTTATGTTCCACCTTTACTTTAAAGTGCTCTTAAAGCAAATTCTAAAACTACAGGGTGTTTGGGAATGTTACAAACAGTGGCATGACGATGTGAGCCAGTAACCATGGCCTTTAAGTCTTACATTTTTGCCATTTTTAATTTGTCTAATTGAATCTTTTACATAACCTCCTTGCTCATATTATGAATTCGAGTATTAGTTAACAAATTATGATCATGGTTTTTTTATTTGTTGTATTGCCTTTTCAATTTTGGATTCTAATGAAAGCAAGCAATCCTATTTATTATTTGTACGGTGTTATATGTATTATTGCTTTGACCTATTAAAAATCCATATTCTAACAGATTACTGCTCAACAAGTAAATGTTAGTCTATTGCCTGTAAAACACAGTACTCTTAACAACACCTCACGTCAGAGCTACACTAAAATGCCACTGAGTACGCTCATATCGGTTGGGACAGTTACTAAATAAACGTTGATGTTAATCTTTATACATTTGTATTATTAATCAATATTTTATTCTGCATGATTTTTAGGGTATTAAAGGGAGGGACAGTTCTGCTTATCCTGCCTTTCGTAAATTAACTGAAAACTATCAGCTCGACACCCTAACTTTCAGTAACTCTACACCCATTTAGTGCACTAATGGAAGCAAACTCCGTTTTTTTGTTCTATGTGGTAATTCACAACCTTTTGAAAATTGGCTAAAATGAATAATTAAATAATTAATAATTAATCGTGATAAGTTACAAAACAAAAGATGCTTAAACGCAGTATTCATTTGCCACGTTAAAAATTACCTTAAATCTTACATTTTACTATTACATAAATACTATTCATATTCACTTATTAGTAGAAACACTAATTATTGTTACTATTGTAGAACTACTATTATTGAACCTATCGTATATTTGCTTCACAATATAATTGAATTCCATAACATTAGTTTTAATAAAGTATATGAATCAGCTTTCACCGAGCTAGTAATAATTTTATATTAATATTGACCAACTGTTATTTAACCATTAATTTCTACTTTTAGCTCCATGTTTTAGCTTCTTTTGAGTTCAGCAACGATTTCGATTCTTTAAACACATCGATCCTTTGTTCAGTGTCAAATTTGTTGTAGAAGAGGATCTGTATGGGAATAGAACGTATTAATTTAATAGTGTTTAAATTTACATCAAGTAAAATGAAATATCAGTTTGTGGTTAGGCTATACTGTTTTAAATTTGACCCAGTGTAATAAATTAGACATAGTTAGAGTATAGTTCAAGGATTAACAAATGCATATCAGTAAAGTCCTATTTAACTTCGTGAATTTCCAGCTATCGTGCTGAAAAAAACGTTTAGGTAAATGTGTTTCACAGCTTTGTAATATTCTGAAAACACTTATAAGCATGTATAATATATATTTGAATGTATTCCTATTTGTAAAGTCATATGGACTGAGAATTCTTTATACGTATATTTAGTGCTGAGTTATAAATATTATTAAGTTATTCAATCGAGTTCAATAAAGAATTGTGAATGTTTATAATTTTTTTAAACTAATAAACTAATAAAATACTAGTATTTTATGCTTATGAACACTCCTTATGGTTATGATAGGTTTTACCTTAAATTAAAAAAAATATATCTTCATTCATAATCTATTTGTTAATTTATGTTTCACTTAGGATATTTCTCATTAGATCAAAATGCCTCTTCACTCTAAGATAACAAGGTGTGCGTGTCCCACAAAGGGGCCTTAATTAAAGTGGTGTGTTGTACACTCAACAGTGTCCTAGAGAGCACTAGAGTGCACCTAGTCAGCAACTTGTGGTGCAACAGAACAGGACAATGGAAGACGTGCTCAGACAAAGGACTTGTTGCTGGCTTAGCTTTAGAGTGTCTCACTTATACTTTCATTAGGAGACTGGTGTAGTAGCTCCTGCTGGAAGATAGTTTAAGAGTTGAACTATTCTCAGTTTAATAGGTATAAAAAAATTATATTTTAATAAGTACTAATATTGTTATGTTGATTTGTTTTTAAGATCATAATAATAAACATTTGTGAGAATCAATACCATTCATCAGAGTGGATATAATTGCTACATGTGAACAATAGTCACTACAAAATAGTATTCCTATCACATTTTAGGATTATTAATTAAATTTTACTAAAGATAACAGAAAAGTATGCCAATTATTCAAAACTTTGATTCACCAACAAGTACGAGTATTTTGTTATGTATGTATAAGTTACAACAAATAAAACGTTATTGTACAATTTAAGATTGTCTTCCTTCCAACAAGCATCGTCTTCTGTTTTTACTATTAAGAGAACTAAAGGAACTTAGTTAAGTTTACAGATCTACAAACAACTCTTTTCCAAATTAATACTTTTCAAATACAAAATATATTAGCCTATAACAGAAATCCCATTTTAGGTAAATTTAAAAATCCTTAATAAGCGTACAATAGCTCAATTCAGCTAATTACTGAGTTTATACTTAGTTAGGGACGTAGCTTTTATTTTTTAATATATGAAAAATAGTGAATGGACAAATCATGAAATTAAAAAAGGAAAAATCTGAAGTATAAGAATATAATACTATTATTAAAATGTATATGTGTTGACATAAACAGGTAAATTAGTTCAAGATGTATACAAGAAAATTATGGTTTCATCTACTTAAATATGTGATAATTTAGTTTTAAAAATGCTATGACTATCCTAGTTATTAAATTATTAATTTGAAAAATGATTATTTGTAGACCTGTAAGCATAATTAAGCTCCTTTAATAATAATACAACTATGAAAAGACGGTGTTTTTTGAAGAGAAGGCAATTTAAAACTGTACAATAATGTTTTACTTGTTGGTGAATCGACTCTTTATAATAAACTTTACAATTTTCTTACTTTTCTGTTTATCTTGAGTTAGCTATTGTATGTTTTATGTTAAGTAAAATGCCAAAATGTCATAGGAATACATTTTTTTAGTCACCCTTATTCATATGTAGCAATTATATATTTTTTTATCGATGGTTTTGATACTCACACATTTTTATTATTATGATCTTATAACAATAATCGACATAACAATATTAATACCTATAAAAGGATATATTTTTATATATCCATTAAACTGAAACTTTCAATAGTTCGACTATTATAGCATCTTACAGCATCTTACAATAAATTGTTGTGTAATACCATGCTATGGAACATGATAATTATCAGAATTACCACCCAGGTAATTTGGCTTTCTCATCGCACGGGTAATTACCTCCTGCATAGCACTAGGCTAACCCGGTATCTTCCAGGAGGTGCTAAAATGGTGGGTAATTTTC
The DNA here is from genome assembly GCA_035578905.1 of Stictocephala bisonia. NCBI lineage: Eukaryota > Metazoa > Arthropoda > Insecta > Hemiptera > Membracidae > Stictocephala > Stictocephala bisonia. The sequence goes on from JAQJVL010000069.1 coordinate 691,834, forward strand.
CTGTGTTAGAGCCAGAGCCTTCACGAAATAACGCCCAGAACGACCTGGATTCCCACTCTATAAACTTCTTGAATAATACATCTGGAAACATCTAGAGTAGCATCGGTGCTTTACATAAAGGACTTCTAAACCAAGTAAGTTAGTCAGTCACAATAATTATTTTTCTTTAACTTGAAGTATAAGTGACAGCCAATTGTGTCAGTGTTAAACTGTAGTAGTTTACGAACAGTGACAAAAACTGTGTGAACACCTAGAGTGGTGATAAACATTGGTAATAAAATTGGTTTATTTTGAGGTGTTAAATAGTTTATGTCTAGTAATAAAAATATGTTTGTATCTTGTCTTTCGTTTAGTTAGTAAGTGAGTGTGATAAAAGTAACAATTAGTACCTAAAAAGTAGAATCAACTTATTATTTCGGACCATGTGTACCGATGGTATACGATGGATCGATACTGGTATTACGTTGTGGCTGGGTAGACAATTAGATATTAGTTCCACTGTAATGAGGTATCTCGCACTAATATTGCAGGCTTGACGTGACATTGCCTGTTACGCAATTGTAGCCACTATTAAATTAATATTATTGTTTATTAGCTTGATCAGTTGATAAACAGGCCCTAGCAGATAGATTGCATTTGAAATATTTTTCCTCTGAATTTTAAATACACTGATATACATACAATTAACGTTGGTAGTAGGGATAAATTATTATTGCCAGAACTAGTGGGGCAATGCCGTAACCCAGATATTTGGGGACAGAGTGTTATGAATATTGCAGGCGATATGTTATTTAGATTAAAATACCTTTTTACAGTTTAGTGGTATTTTTTATTAGTAAAACTAGTTAATCTAGACCACTTTTTAAATGAAATCAATAGTTTCTTAGATACTTACAGTAGATCTATGTGTATAAATCTTAAAACATACAATAGAATACTCTAAAATATTTTAGAAGTTATAAAAATAAACAAATATCTACATTTAAATATTTTCAAATCTACCCACCAAAGAGAAGACAAGCCATTTGTGGACTGGACGTAAGTAACTTAAGGTGAAAACGGAAATTAAGAATGTTGTCCATAACTCACCACCCCCTCCCCATTAGGACTGTAGATCAGGATATCCTTTCAGGACATCCATAGTTTTTTTTGTTTTTAGGAACAGAAACAATTCTGTATATAACGTTCCTTAAACTCAATCTTTAAACATGTGATGTAAAATGTAATCATAATCACTATCTTTATTGCTTCAAAGTTGTGTGAAAGAATAAAAATGAAGTGGTTAAAATAAGTTTATCGTGTTTTATATTTGGATTATGTATGTATTTAATAACATGATATTGTATATTGATGTGATAAAACACTTTAAATTGCTATTTCTTTTGAATAAATAAAATAGCGTTATATTTGTAATTATATTTCGAAATATCTACAGCAAAGAACAAACTTAACATAGTGAGTGTTTTTAAAAATTGTAACGACAAAATCCCTTTAATTATCTGATTACTCGTATAAGATAAAATATATTTATCACTTTTAATAAAAAGTTAACCATTATATAGTAAAAATGATTACCGTAGTTAAATTACTGGCATTTGAAAAGAGAAACTAGCTAAAAAAAAATTAAATAAAAATGTAATTACTTAATTATTTTTAATAATCCCATAATAATGTTTAATCTGTTTTAAATACGTGCATTTCATTTTAACACTAAATATTTATATCAAACATGGAGGTACAAGAAAAGCATTGTTGAATAACTTAGTTTATATATGAAAAAAAAATATTTTTTCCTAAATAATCAAATAAAACTACATTACTTTAAAACGTAAATATTATTTAAAGGTTTAGTTAAAATATTTTGGTTAAGATATAATGTATAGTTTGTAATTTTTAATGACGTTTTATAGTATACCCGGTCAATTTGTTTAGTATCAGTATTGATAAATATCTGTTGTATCCAAGTGAAGGGCTGACGTAGACAACTCGATTGTGAAGTTATCTAAGAAATAGTCACTACAAAATTATATTGATGATTCTTTCAATCAATTGTACAAGTGTGTATCATCTTCCACGATTTATTGATTACTAGTAAAAGCCTGACGTAGACACCACACCTGTAAGTTTGTCTGCTCCATTGTCACCATACAATAGAAAACAATAAAATTTATGAGACCTCCACTCAATGGTGCAACTGTCACTTACCTTCCACAATTATTCACTCTATATAGTGTGAGTAAGCAACGAAGCATATATCAATATCTACCGTTTACCCAGTGAAAGCCTGGCGTAGACTCCATCCATGTAAAGTTGTCTGCTCCCTTGTCACCACAGACCAAGATCGATGAGTCCTTCATTCGATGGTATAGGTGTCACTCACTTTCTATAATTAATTATTCACTTTTTATTGTGTGAGTAAGCAGCGAATCATATATCAATATCTGGCGTTTGCCAGTGAAAACTTAACGTAGACACCACACTTGTAAAGTTGTGTGCTCCATTGTCACCATAGACTAAGATTAATGAGCCCTTTACTCAATGATGCAACTGTCACTCACCTTCTATGATTAATTATTCACTTTATATTGTGTAAGTAAGCATCTAAGCTTACATCAATATCTGCTGTTACCCAGTGAAACCCTGACGTAGACATCACACTTGTAAAGTTGTCTGCTCCATTTTTTCCACAGACTAACATTTATGAGACCTCCACTCTAATGGTGCAACTGTTACTCACCTTCCATAATGAATTATTCACTTTATATTGTGTGAGTAAGCAAGAAAGCATATATCAATATCTGGTATTTCCCAGTGAAAGCTTGACGTAGACACCACACTTATAAAGTTGTGTGCTCCATTGTCACCATAGCCTAAGATTAATGAGCCATTTACTCAATGATGCAACTGTCACTCACCTTCCATGATTAATTATTCACTTTATATTGTGTAAGTAAGCAACTAAGCATACATCAATATCTGCTGTTACCCAGTGAAACCCTGACGTAGACATCACACTTGTAAAGTTGTCTGCTCCATTTTTTCCACAGACTAACATTTATGAGACCTCCACTCTAATGGTGCAACTGTTAATCACCTTCCATAATGAATTATTCACTTTATATTGTGTGACTAAGCAAGTAAGCACATATCAATATCTGGCGTTTCCCAGTGAAAGCCTGACGTAGGCACCACACTTGTAACGCAGTCTGATCCATTGTCATCACAGACCATTATTGATGAGCTATTCACTCCATGGTTCAACTCTCTCACGCACCTTCCACAAACAATTGTTCACTTTATATTTTATGAGTAAACAACTAAACGTATATCAGTATCTGGTGTTCCCCAGTGAAGGGTTTTCGTAGACACTACTTTTGTTGTCTGCACCATTGTAATCACCGATTAAGTTTGATGAGTATTTTCCTCAATGGTACAAGTGTCAGTCATATTTCATAATTGAATATATCCTTACCTTGACACGTGTGTAAAGGTAAGTAAAGTATTATTATAGATAGATTATAGATTTCACTCAAATTTGTTGAAATTTTAGTAAAACCGAAACAAATAAATTATTTGATTTAATATTTCAAGCCATTTATTGATTTAAATATTTTATATTATTTATGAAAATATAAAACTCAGTAGTCTTCATTAATTGAGACCTTTATTGGTAGTACTAGGTAATAAGAAAAATATAATCTATATTAAATAGGCTAGTCCACTTGTATAGTATGGTTTCATGCATTCTATACTTTAACACATACGTCTAGACTAATTTTCTTTATCAGCCTGCTAAACTGAATTAGCCTGCAAATGCACTTTACGTATATTGAAAATATGTTATAATTATTTGGTGATGCTATTCAACTGATAAAACTTGCAAGAACTTAAATGTTACACATACACCTGGTAAAGTGTATATAAATTATATGTATACCAAGAAAAATATGAAAGCATCTATAATTAACTCCCATCTATTAGGTTTATTCGTACTTAATTAACAATTGAAATAAACTAAAATTTCAGAAAATTCTAAGGCATATCATAAATATATTAGTGTTTTAAATTTAGTTTTTGGAGGAAAATTTAGTTTTTCGGGATTCGGGTCTGGTAAAACTTTATCCTAATTTAATAAATAATTTTGCCAAACATATGTTATGTACATCATTCTTGTATATTATGAAGAGTAATGAGTAAGTTAGTAAATAGAATCTTCATATTCCATCTCTAGAAGTAGGTAATGTTAGGATTTTTGGTACATTTGTTGTTTTTGATGTGCTTTTAAGATTATTATGTGATCACTTTAGTCTTCTATATTATCTTTCAGTGTTATTTCACGTTATCCCTTACTAGTACGCCTTGGTTCTCTGGAATCTTTACTGAATCTATGTTTCTGAAAATACCCCTACTACTGTATTTTTTTTTTATTTATTTATTTTTTTATCTATCTTGGGTGTGAATCTTATTTGATTTTCTTGTAGTGCTTGAGTTTTTGGCTTATTGGGTCTATAATAGTTAAATTAAATTCGTTCCTGTACTTCTTTAATCCAATTTGGCTTTTTATTTAGATTTCTGAATTTTGTTGGTCTATTGTGAGGCATATTCATTATAATTCCAAAATATGATAGCTTTTTGTATGTCATATATTTTTTATCGGTTCTATATAGTTTTTTACTTTATGGCAAGCTACTAATCTAAAACTTTCTTGTGTTGGACGTTTTGTTTAATCAAGTTCTAATTTTTTTCTGATAACAGATTTATTTTTGTCCACATATATAAGCTGATGGCTACATATTATTATAATTATTTAAAATTTTATATTATATGTGCTAGTTTTAAACCTTTCCTTCTATCTGCCATCAAGACACGATATTTTGATCGATTTCAGCACTATCGTATGAGAACATTAATGTTGGCAATAATACTAGCAACTATATATTCAACTCAATATATTGTATTTACGATGTAAGTGTACTTGCTCCCACAGTTTTACTTTTGCTAGGTTGTGATCCAAAATGACTTTTCCTAAGCAGTTTCGTAGACTAGTAATTCCCCAGGAACAAAGCGACAGCAATATCAATCAAGGTGGGTTAAACTTGTCCCCCACAAAGCCGCACTGCACTGACGAAAGTTGGAAAACGCTAGAGAGTGTAATGACTAGAAAATTGGAAACTCAATATACATAAAGTAATGTTTGACTGATTATAGTTGAACACGTGCATTTTTCATTGGTCTAATAGAGATATGGTTTTCAACTACTCGTATATAGAATACAATTACAATAATATAAATTTTGATGAAATGTAGTGATATAAATAAGTAAGCCAGTGATTGACGTATTAAATATTGTTTGTATATACGAATTTAGCATTTATAATTTTGTTTTTGATAAGAAGACGCATAGTCAGATATTTTACGATGTATTGACATTATGTTCGTTTGTTTACACAAAATAGGATTTTGCTTTTCGATTTTTTTTTTCCACAACAACTTAGCTTGTTACATCCTATAGGTTTAAAGCATTTCCTATAGCTATTGTCCTTGAATGAGTTTTAATTATATTTACATAATGATCAGGTTTATTTAAGGCAAATCAATGTCTTAGGGTTGTTTCAACCATTTTACTTCATTTGTTTGATAGTAAAAAAAAATTATATACTTACCTAAAATGCGGAGTCACTGTACTTAGGGTGTCCTAAGAATTAATGTATGTCATCAATCACTAAAACAGGTTTCATGTCAGCTATTTATTTTTTTTTTTAACTTAACTACAGTGCAACAGTGTTAGTATATTAAATTTTTCCTAGAACCGTTAAAATATAGACTGTTTAAAAGACGACAAACAAATACGATATCTTAGTCGAGTATAATACATTAGATATAAAAAATGTTGGATAATTAAAACAATATTATTTTAATATCAACGGAAATCTTTCCACTTGATTATATTGAGTAATAAGCAAGCTCTTAATTTTAAATAATGAATACTCAAAAATATTTGAAAAACATAACTGCTCAAAACAGTTTATAGAATCGGGTTCGGATTTATTGGTTTATCGATTTATTTTACTTTTAGTTTCTCTTCTGATTAAGTACATAACCTAAAATAAAAATTTATATTATTACGACATGAATGAATACTAATAATATACTATTGATTATCTATGTCTAGCCCCTGAGCTGTTTGAACAACTGTAAGATTATATCACTTACTTGGAATATTCCGTCTTACAGCTCAAAATAACTGTATGTAAGCTCAGTACATGTTTCGACGTAAGGACGTCATCATCAGCTGGACAAAATGTGAAGTAGTCATTGGATTAACGATATACTAATGAAAATTAAATTATTACACAAAGATCACGAAACACACAATTAAAAGACAAATAACACATACTATAGACTTGTCAAACCTCAACACGCACGCACCGACAGTAATGGACAGACTAGCCCCTTCTTCTTCCACCTTAACCAGGATTAACGTAGTTGTTAACAGCTGACCTGTGATTAGTGGAGGTAATAAGTGAATTAATGGAAGTGATAAATTGAGGTGAACTCATCAGGATTGTTGCTTTTAAATTATTTATAAACCTGAAATTCTTCCAACGTATCCATCCTTTTTCCCTTATTACATACATGTAATATTTGTAGGTTTTCATTTATTCCACCTACTGAATTTTTATGTTCGAGTAAATGTTGACTAAAAGTGGTATTCTGTTTAGTGAACTTAGTGTTGGGGTGATGTTCATTAAATCTGGTACTAAACCTCCGTCCCGTTTGGCCAATATAAATGCTTGGAAAATCAAAGCATTTTAAATTATATATTCCGGTTTAATAATACTATAGTAATATCTGGTTAGTAATATTTATATACTATAAATATTATTAAATAATAATATTAGGTTGCGTAGTGTTAATGTTCTTGTATTATATAATTATATTTTTATATGTTTAGGCATTTTCGTTTGAGTTAAATGAATTATTTGACCAAAAATAGGTATATTTATAGTAACTTATGTATTTTACCTCTTTATTAAATTACTGTGTGTACAGGATTAGTTTTGGCAAATATAAATATAGTTTTGCTAAACAAGTCATCACCAGTTAGTGTATGATTAAAATCTACACGATATGTTCAAGCAACCCGTAGTAAGGTGGGGATAAGCAGCTTTCCATCTACACATACAAGTAGTGTAGGTTAGTTAGTTAACGTAAGACAAGACGTGCGTGCCTAACAAAGGTGTCTTGGTTAAAGAGGTATTTTGTACACTCAACAGAGTCCTTGAGAGCACTTCAGTTTACCTAGTCAGCCACTACAGCTGTGGCGCAGGACGTAGACTAGCTGAGCCAAGAGACTTGTTGCTGGCTGGCTTTTCAAACTATAATACACTTCATAATACTGTGAAATAATAGTAAAAAAATATCCAAAAAAATTTTAGAATCTTAAATTATTTATTTATGTTCAAAATAATATAAAAAATAATATAAATTTATTTTATTTATGATTAGTTATTTTAATCTCATTTAATTCTGATTTGAATATTAATTTAATTGAGTTTTAACATTTTTTTCATGATTTCGTGATCTTGGAAGTGCCTAATTGGTTATATTAATTTAACCCTGTTAACATTTTTGTATTTATCTGAAGTTCATTTTGTTGTACCTCATTCTATGATCTAGGTTAAAATGTAGATAAATATTAATGTAGATAAGTTTATTAGTTTAAGAACGTAGTTTTATAACATGTTTGTGTAGATGTAATTTAGTTTTTAGCACTTGAAAAAGGTTTTGGTTCTACCAAATGGAAACGTCGTGATTGGTAATTTTCAGGTAATGATGGCAAATGTCCAACAACCTTAGTCTTTCCCAAATAAAACTGATTGATTTTCATAAAAAAAAGAATAATCAACAAAATGAATTCCTCAAGCCCCTTTCTTAAAGTACACCTAACACATATGACAAACCTTCTTACAACAAATCAGTGTCAGAGGTTTAGTAGTTTTTAAGATAAAATGTTTAGTGAATGAGTTAGGCTTATTTTTCTTCCAAAAGCATACATTTTTAAATATAATATTGATACAAAGTCCCTGAATTAAATTAAATGTTGATTAATAACGCCTTTTTTTGTTTGGAAATAAATTGCTGTACAACCCATTTATATTTATATTTTTTATAAAATTGATACTCCCAAAAGGAAACCAATTGTGAATACAGACTTGCATTTTATTTTAAAATCGAAATTATTTTATTATTTGGATACTCAACAGAAGGACAGACTCAGACCCACCCTTGTAGGATGTCTCCTGTATTGTCAATGACAGGCTAAGATTGACGAGCCCTTCACTCACCGAGACGAGTGTCACTCACCATTCAAAATCGATTGTACATTTTTACCAACTGACAGTAAACTGGATCTTTTAGATTGTGTTTAGGTATTCTACAGAAATATTTACGTGCATCTACCCTTGTCTGCCGTGTCTCATCTTCTTAATCATATACCATGATTGACGAGCCCTTTACTCACTCATGAGATAAGTCACTCATCTTTCACAATCGATTGTACACTTTTACCAAGTGTGAGTAGACTAAATGTCGTAAATTGTGTCTATTTTACAGAAAGATTGACGTGCAACTACTCTTTTCTGGCGTGTCTTATCTTGTTAATGATATATCATGATAGAAAGCCCTTTACTCACTCATGAGATGAGTCACTCACCTTTCACAATCGATTGTACACTTTTACCAAGTGTGAGTAGACTAAATATTGTAAATTGTGTCTATTATACAGAAAGATTGACGTGCAACTACTATTTTTTGGCGTGTCTTATCTTTTTAATGATATACCATGATAGATGAGCCCTTTACTCATTCATGAGATGAGTCACATACCTTTCACAATCGATTGTACACTTTTACCAAGTAAGAGTAGACTAAATGTAAATTTTGTCTAGGTTTTCTACAGAAAGGTTGACATGTAACTACCCTTGTCTGCCCTTAATCACATACATTGATTGATGAGCTCTTTACTCTCTCATGATACGAGTAATTCACATTTCACAATCTATTGTAAACGTTACCATAAGTGAGTAGACTAAATAATGTAAATTGTATCCAGATATTGTAAAAAAGAATTGACGCAGATCCACCCTTGTGATCGCCTCCTCATTAAATAAAAAATTAAGGTTAATGAGCCCCTCATCCATCTAAACGAATAAAGATCACCTTTCACAATTGATCGTTAAATTTACCCTGCGCGAGTAAACAAAACATTTTAATCGTATCTGGGTATTCTACAAAAGAGCTGACTTCTACTAACTGTTTAGGTTTTCTCCTTTGTTTGCCAGCAACAGGCTAAAATTGATGAGCCATTCACTCAAAGAGACTAGTGTCACTCACCTTCCACGTTAAATTTACTCAACCATCACGGAAGCCACCCGCTCGCGCATAGACGTGCGGTTATATTAGACGGTGTTACAGTATTATAAATTTGACTGTCAACATTTGTTATTAACCTGTAGCGTGATAAGTGGTGTTTTTGTCTTTAACCTCAGCTAAAAGTGTGTCTTTTTTAATTTGTGTTTTTTCTATGTACGTAATAAATGTGCTACTCAGGGTCTTTCGGTAAGTACCACTACCTTTAATATCACATTTTATAAATTTTTCCATAATAATTCCACACTAGTACTTTAGCATTCAGTTCAATAATTTCATTTAGACCGGTAAGAATTTTTTTGGATTATTTTCACTATTCGCTTCAATTTTTCCTGCCAAAAAGTCAATGACATCCTTGAAAACTATAATTTAAAATCTTTAATAGAAAAGGGATATATATTTTCCTTTATCCTTCAGGAATTCTCTAAAAAGGACACAAACGTATCCAAAATCCATTTCTATTGCATAACAACGGTATATGCTATTTTCCACAAAATTAAAAGTACCTTGATTAAAATAATGACATATTGAACAAAATACTATCTTTCAAAATTATAATACTGTATAAGTAGGTATTTATGGTATGTACACAATTGACAAGGGAACAATACTATGTTATACTATGTTTTAACGAGGGGAGTACAATATTTAGCACCCATTACTCCAAGGAAAATCCTAGTAACCAATAGTATTGTAATTTGCTTTGAAGCTCGGATATCGTCCGATTTTCAAATTTGTGGGAGGATAATTTTAAAGTAACGCAATGATTATTTAAAAGTAAAGCAATAGAAATAAAAATCTACTGATTAAGGTCAGCTGTTGAGTTCTGCCAAGTCAGCTGTCTGTAGGAAGTGAAGTTTGATATGGGGAGGAAATCTGTTTGGGGGAAGGGGAGTTAGAGTGTCCACTCAGCACATCTCTCCACCCCCCTCTTCCAACAGCCACATCAGTAGTAAGAAATTAAAGCTTTCGATATTCTACGTAATTATAATATGGTATTTTCCCCTTTCTGTGTATATTTTCATTTTTAATTAGTCCATGTTGTAAATGAATCGTTTATTGCAGAAACCCCATAACCAACATTTTTTTCGATTTTGACTTTTTAATATATTAATAATGTACAAATTGAAATACATCGTTTGGTGCAGAAATCACACAACTGCGACTATCCTAAAGGCTTCAAACTGGGCATCGAATCATTCGTTTAGTGCAGAAACCCCTCAAGTGACTGCAGTTGTGGGGTTTCTGCAACAAACTCAGGGTAAATTAAATTTTTGTGTTGAGCGATGTTGGCAGCCGTGGCTGTCATTTTTGCCATGTGCTCTTCACTTCCTGTCTGTAGGTCAGTGGTGTACTGTTTGTTTACTACCGTTTATACCGGGCTGATTTCTTGGTTGTTAATGTGTTTTTAAGTATAAGTAGTTTTAGTGGTTATAAAAACATGAGTGAAAGTTCAGATAGTGATGAGCCTTCTCAAGCAAAGAGGAAAAGAGGTGTCACCAAACCAGACACTTACAAACGGAATGTGATTCGTGAATCAAGGACCAAAGGAAAAGGTTATGTTACTTACAAAGGTAAGGAAATAGAAAGCAAAGTTTGTCCTCAAAATGTTACTTGTAAATGCCCGATTAAATGTCATTCTAAGATTAATCAAGAAGTAGTAACATATATATGGGACTATTTTTATAGCCTTGAGACAAAAAATTGCCAAGATACATATTTACAATCGCTAATTGAAGCAAAAGCAGTAGGTAGACGTACAAAATCTGTAAAGAATGATGTACCGGTAACAGTTGACAATGAGTTAGAAGACGAAGATGAAAATGAACGTAGTGAGACAGTCTATAAAAGAAAACACTCATTTGTGTACTACATAAAAAGTAAAGGCTGCTTAGTACCGGTATGCAAAAATGTGTTTTTGAAAGTGCACGGAGTAACAGGTGAACGCATAAGAAGGATTTGTAGCCTTTTACTCCAGAACAAAAGTCCACGTGACTTACGGGGAAAAAACCGGAGTGGAAACACTGTATCTGGCACTGTCTGTAATCTGATTCATCAACATGTCAGTTCATTCGATGTCAAAGTGACCCACTATGGAGGAAAGTCAAAAAAATATTTGGACGCCAGATTAACTGTTAAGAAAATGTATGAAATGTTTCTAGATAAACATCCAGATCTAACCAATGCAGTTAAGTATAACTTTTACTACACATATTTCAAAGAAAATTTTGACTACAGATTTGGTCGCCCTCAAGTGGATGTTTGTTGCACTTGTGAAAGTCTATCTAGTAAGCTAAGGGACCCTCTTCTGTGTGAAAGTGCCAAACGTACTGCTGTTGGAGAGATGATGGTTCATAAAAATAGGGCTAAGAAGTATTACAAGAAATTAAAAGATTACAGTAATGACAAAGATGACGAAACTCTGGCAATATGTTTTGACTTCATGCAAAATCTACCTTTGCCGCACATTCCCGTCCAAGAAGTCTTCTACATGCGGCAATTGTGGGTGAACTGCTTTTGTATCCACAACCTAAAGACTAATAAGGCGAAAATGTATGTATACCATGAGGGCGTAGGAAATAAATCACCAGATGAGGTGTGTTCTTTTCTTTTTGACTACATAAAGACTGAAGTCCCTGATACAATAAAGAAATTGGTACTGTTTAGTGATGGTCCTTTCGGACAAAATAAGAATCACACCGTGATAAGATTCTTAATGGCTCTGTGTGACAATTCACATTTTGAGACTATTACATACTGCTTCCCAGTGCGAGGGCATTCTTTTTGCCCCTGTGACAGGGACTTTGGCTGTATAAAGCGCCTCATACGGAAAGCTGACCGGATTTATACACCACAGGAGTACATTGAACTGATACTGAGGGCTAGTAATTCTGGTCGATTCACAGTCCATGAAGTGAAAATCAATGAAATATTAAACTTCAAAAGCTGGTGGCCTGCATACTACAAAAAGACAGTTTCAGCCTCCGATGAAACAGCAGGAAGAGCCATCCCGAAGAAGGACAAAGAACCATTTAAAATATCCACTTACAGACAGTTCCAGTTCTCCTCACATTCGCAAGGGAAAGTAGTAGTGAGGGAGTTCATTGATGGCTTACGTGAGTCCACATTCACCCTCCTGAAATGTGACAAACCACCGGAACTACCAACTGCAGTTGCCTTCCCCAAGGACAGGTAAGACATTTTTTTTTTATTTCTACAATTTTATTTGAAACAATTAAAAGAAAACAATGAAGTTATTTTTGTTTTACAATAATAATGAACATTATGTTATTAGTTAATAAAAATAATATCAACAGCATGTACACTTTTTTTTTAAATATGCTAGCCAGTCAGGACTTATCTTTGCAGAACCAACAAGTTGATTTTTTCGTTAAAGGTACCTATCCAAAAGGCAAAGCTCAATGATATCAAAAAGTTGACTAACTATACCACAGGATATGAAGACTTCTACAATGCTTTGTTACAATGGCCAACAACAGATGCCGAAATGATTGAGGGGTCCAATGAAGATGACGAGTAGGTTAAATCCGAAAAAATGTACATTTTTTCATGTTTTTATACGAGTTAATGAGTTCCATCTTTGAATAAAGTGTCTTATTCATATTTTTGTTTTTCAATGTGCCCAAACCTGCAAATCTGTCAGAAAATTACTAAAAAAATTATAATTTGATTTTAAAACAGCGTTTATTGCAGAAACACCATAAGTGAAAAAAATTGTTTATTTTTTTTCTAAGTGGTATGTCATCCCTGACGATTAAGATCGACATCCACGACTTTAAATACCTTGGTAGTTAACAATGAAAAATTACTTAATTAAAATGTTTGTTACTTTTTTGGAAATTAGGTTTTTCTTGATTTCCCTAAAATTCAAAAAATGTTGGTTATGTGGTTTCTGCAATAAACGATTCAAATATATCATTCAACTGGTCTTTGTTTATAAATGTAGAATAAAAGAAAATAGCTTTTTAATTTGTCTTATTAACTAAAGAAATTTATCTTTAAAAAATGTTCAAGAATTAAGCCATAAGAATATTTATTTTGCTACCTGTGATGTATATTTATACAACCTAGTGGTAAAGCCGTTTTTGTAATCAAGTAAATAACACTTTTAATAAACTATGTAAAAATCAATTAAAGTTTCGAATTGCATTTACGTAATATTTCTTTTAAAACTAACTTTGAGCTTCAAAGTAAATTAGTATTTTTTATAGTGAAACATATTACAGCTGTTTCAGTTTTGGTTTCTTTACATAAGATTTTGGGGCTTTCAGTTAAAAAAATAATGAGGAAAATTTAAAGAAAAGTATTTGTTATAAATATGACATGAGGAACACATAACACTTTTTACTTATTTTATTTTTGACACTATCATTCAATATACTTTCTCGTATTTATATATTGATTTGCTTATATCTACCATACAACATACAAACACTTACTCTTAAGCCTCTCTCAAATTTCATACAACCTACGTTAAAGACTGTAGTTTGTATGTTTGTAAACATAAATAAATATTTCAACAACTATACAGGATGTCCCAAAAGTAAAGTGCCAAACTTTGGAAAATGGTTATATAATTAAAACAAGAGAAAATCGAGAAAATTGTTTTTCCAAAAACGCTTCGTTTGCCAAATATCCGCCATTGTGTGTTTTTCACAAAACGATTTTTATCTCAGAGTTGACTCAACCGATCTTTATGAAACTCGCTATCTATATTACAATAGAGACCTATTGTGTAAAGAAAAACAATACACTTCATTTAATTAAAAAAATTTTGGCATACTAAGTTTTATAAATTAAAATTGTGAAAAATTGTCAAAAATACTCAAAATTGCAAACATTTTTAGATAATTGTATTACCAATCTGTCAGTATAAAAAATGTTACAATCAGAAAAAAATAGCCAAGAAACATTGAAATTTATGCTGAGAGGCATCTAAAAAGCCATTTGATCTTGCCGGTAATATTGACATAAAAACATTTCCGTGTAAACATTTAAAATGCATAGGGAGTTTCATAAAGATAGGTTGAGATATCTCGGAATGAAAATTCTTTTGTGAAAAAAACAAAATGGTAGTTATCTGGTAAACAAAGCGTTTTTGGAAAAAAATATTATTCTTGATTTTCTCTTCATTTTGATCTATATAACCACTTTCCGAAGTTTTGCACACTTTAGGGACACCCTGTATATTTCTAACTTTAAAAAATACATTTTTATTTAAATTATTTTATTATAAGAGGTGGAGCGTACTTTCGTAATAAACTTATCGAGATGACCCCTAAAATAAAGTTTTTAATTACAAATAAATAACTTTTATTAATTCATTACGCCTTAATTGTCTTCATTCTGTATCTTTCTTAATAATCACAGTTCAACAACTAAATATTGACGAACAAACAGTTCTTGACTATATATCTTATACATTGGGACCATGTTTTGGATACTCAGGAAAACATTCTTTCTAACACGTGTGACGTGTGAGTATGTAAGGGATGATTAATGACTGTCTCAGTGTAATGGGGTAAGTGTCACGCACCGTCTCTCCTGTCTTGTTTTATATTATACTCTTTCATTTTTATGAGATTCACCCCATAAAACATGTAACTATATATTATACAGCCTATGAATATCAATAAATTAGCATAACAAATTTTAAGTTAATCCTAATAACTCTCATAAAAATTATATTTTATATATATATATATATATGTATATATAATTTTTTTTAGTCAAGAACAAAACATACACATATCTTCAAACTAAAAAAAAAAATTCACCTGGATTTTCGTTTTGATATTGGCTAAAACTTTTATATAATTTATAGATAAATATTATACATTTATCAATGTGACATCTTCAAAACATTTATTTTATTTTAGCCTATAACAAATGTAATTAAAAATGTAAGTAAAATTTGCCTGATTTTTTTTAAATAATGCAATTTAAAATAGAAATCTATTAAGTTTTTTTTTTGCTTAGTTTGGAAACAAATAAAATGAGAGATTTTTTTTTTTTTTTTTTTTTTTTTTTGCTGTAGCTTAGAGATACCAGCTATTTGGATATGTAGAAGTAAACATTTACTAACGTATAGCACATTAATAAATGGCTGACATTTAGAAAAGGAAAAATGTTCTTGAAAATGTGTTGTTTAAGTTTGGACAATATATACAAATTTGCATTTTTGTTTGGTTATAATTCGATGTTAGTATCGTCACCCTTTTTTTATATTAAAATACCATTGTCAAAGAAAAATATTTACAAATATAAAATATTAAACTAAATATTATCCTTATATTATAGGATTAACTCTCGTAACTGTAGATCAACTAAATTATTTTTCGCTTTTTATGCGCTCTGTGTTTTTAAGTAATATTCACAGATAAAATTACTATACAAAATGAGATGTAATAACTTTTTTACGTTTTCCAATAATTTATTAATTTTACTAGAGGAGACTTTTTGTCATAAATAACATATCATATTACAACAAAACTGTAAACAGATATTTTTTGCTCCGGTGATTTTCTTTTTTTACAATGAAATGCCTCATCTAAAAAAATTCTAATGGAATTTCGATGTAGAATTAGTAAAAAATGCTCAATAATTCTAATTAGAGATATAGAAAATTATGAAAAGTAAATGACTGTAAATTAATGTTGGCACAAGATTCCGATTCAGTGTTTCATAGATCTAACAATCTAAGGAGAAAACAAGACATTAGCGGACCGGACATAACTTAGGGCGGGAACGGAAATAAAGAAAGTGGTCCATAACTCACCCCCCCTCTAATGTCCGGCAGCCTGGGCGTCTCGATACACGAGTCTAGTTCTGTAGAAAACATATTGTTGTCTTAGGATGTTTTACTATCGTATGTTTGTCCCAATCGATATTTTTTCTAAAAAATATTCCAGAATCCCAAAAATGTTTGTGTGCTTTATTCCAATTTTACATTTTATTATGAACTAATAGTTTGACCTAGTTTGTCCTTACATTTATTTCCAAATTGTATATATATGACATTTTTTACTCTACTCGTTAATTTACAAGGGCCTGCAGGCCGTGTGTAAAATTTATATAACCGACGGTACCTCTGTTGGAGATTTTAACCTTGGACGTTGCAATCCGCAGACCGAAAGCTTAGCCAGTAAGCTACCTTAATATAATGTATTAATTGTATTTTTAATTAATGAATACTACCTATATACCTAAATATTAGTTTTTGTTTGTAGTATCCAAGTGTAGTAAATATAAGTGCACTTGGATACTACTACAATGTAAAAATGCTATGGTGATCGATTTCGGTGAACCACGCTCACCTTCCTCAGACCAGTGGGATTCACAAAAGGATCACAAACGAAGAGATTCTTTTGTGAATCCCTCTGGTCTGAGGAAGGTGAGCGTGGTTCACCGAAATCGATCACCCTAATATTCTTGCATCTTGTAAATGTATTGTAATATATTTGTGCATTTTGTGCTTATATTGTAATAAATTTGTGTTGTGTGACGTTTACTTGTACTGTATTCTTATATTACCTGGATTTTGCTTAGTCCATAGTATTATGCTTATGAACTGTTAGGGCAACCTGCACCTTAAGTGAGCTATGCGGGAAACAGAAGCTGACTATACGTGTTTTAAATGTGATAGAATTTGTAAATTATAGTGATTAATGACCAACTCACCCACGTAAGGAGGTGAGTTGTTATTTATATATAATGGGGTTGTTATTCATATATAATGGGGTTATAAATAATGGGTTGTTATTTAGATCACATAAGTTTGTAGTTTTGGTAAACTTGTAGTAAAATTATTTTTTAGTACCGCAAAGTATTACATATAGTGTCTATACTAAATTATCTTAGCAAAGATCAGTCATTGCAATATGTATTTAGCTAGCTTTTTCTGTTTTTTATTTCATTTAGTTAAATTTAGATTATTAAAAGTAAATAAGTATTTTATTAAAATATGAAAAATTAAGCCCTCAATATACTTTTCAATAAGTGTTTTATAAGGGTCTACTGAAACCAGTGTTCATTAAAAATAAACCAGAATTACTGATAAAATATTAAAATTAAAACTTAGGGAAAGTTATATTACGGAAAACTTGTAATTGATGAAATCGCTTAATATATTGAATCAGGAAAGGGGATTTTAAAAATATTCTTATTCTTATTATTCTTACTTAAAATCAAAGGCAGTGTAAAGCTAACACTGTAATAAATAATAATCTTAATATTATTATTCTCCGAAAAAATCTGGAAATATAAAATAAATTTATTACAAAGTAGATTGTTTTGGTGCTTTTAATGTTAATATGTATTTACTAATTAACTTTTTTTAAATACTTGAACGCAACACAAGTTTATCAGCAATAGGATGCGTTAAAACACCAGCCAAGAAAATATATTTTAGTTGGAAATAAGTTAGCAGTATATTGGAAGTATTAATATTTTTAAAAATCTTTGTAATTTTAAAAATGTTCAGTTAGAATTAGATATTATATCAACTAAATTAACAGGACAAATAGCTGCCATTATACATAAGGTAAGAGGTAAAGCGATTCCAAAAAGAAAACATAATTAAAGATGTATGTCATTATTGACTGTAGAGACAAACGATGCACTATAGGCCAAGGCAAAACATTTACTGTTGACGCACACCTGTGCTGATATCTAACGGTGAATGGTCTGATAATAAGTGCTCAGGGGAAAGTTTGGCGTACTATCAGCTCAGGCATTAGTCTCATGCGAAGAAAATGCAAGTGGGAGAACAAAATTTAGCAAATTCTATTGTATTGTTGTTTTTTTCGGCATTTGAGGTGCAACTAGAGTATTTATCTTATCATATAATCATACCAAGTCAATCAAGCAGGTTTTGATAGGTTAGTTGAGTACAGTCAGTAACATTTGGAGTCAGTGCAGGTATTTACAGTTTAAAGTAGGTGACATAACCTACCTATTTCAGGCATCAGTTCCGTAGACTAATAATCCCCAAGGAACAAAGCGACAGCAATATCAATCAAGGTGGGTTAACCCTGTCCCCCACAAAGCCACACTGCACTGACGAAAGTTAAAGGAGACGAAGAAACACCCTTGCACGCTTAGCGTGCCAATACTTTCAGTAGCAATTGTACTTAGTAAGCTCACCCGATACGCTCGTGACAACTTAAGCCACGTCTGTTTGTTAAAAACTGTTTTTAGGTGTAGACATAACTAGACGGTTATAGGCTAGATCAACGCTAAAATTCCTAATTTTTACGATAGCGAATAAATTATAAACAATTTGTGATTTTTGTATTTATTACGGAAAACTATATAGTGTAAAAAATCACTGTATCTATCCAGGGCCAGTGGCGTGGAGCTTTAGTTTCATTTTGATATATTATATTTCTGTTACTTTCCCACTGTTCTTAGCTTTTCAGTTTTTGAATAAATCTAATAAAGCTGCCTTATCATCTTCGTAGCTCAAGAAAAGTAGTGTGGATCAATTAGCTTACAAAATTAAATTTGTAAACTAGATGATCTTAAAACCAACATTAATTTACCAGACCGCATTTAAATAAACGACCAAAAGTTTACATATATTATTATTATTTTTTTTTAATTAATAACGTCAGATGTGGTTTGATAGAAATAATTAACCGGCATGATAGCTCAGTGATTAAAAGACTTCGGACTGTGGAAGGCAAGTTCCAAGGTTCGAATCCCAACTGAGCCAACGTTTGGTACTTCACTCGTTGAGTAAAGTTCACGTACAGGCTTCCTAGTCCTTGTTAAATGGCGAGTAAAGTTAAAAAAAATCTACAAGGTACAACTGAATAATGTCTTATAGTCATATAAAAATAGTTCTTTCAGCGTTACTTTGAAAAAATAGTTATTAAACTCTGTCTTATCCCCATTACACTCATTTTAAACTTAAAATATTACCAAACTTAATGTATCTTTTATTTTACTTATTTACCCATCTTGTACTTAGCTTTACTTATCAATTTTGTGTTTAGATATCTATATATTTTAGTTTAAAACCATCCAGATGAAATAAGAGCAATATGAACAAAATTTACAAAAAATTAGCTCGATAAAATCAAATTCCATGTTTTTGCCTTTTGTATCAATATTCGTACTGATACTCAATAATTATATAATAGTTTTAAACTAACCAATGTTCTATAAATATAACAACTTCTTGTTAAGATAATTTGTATCTTAAATATTTCACTTTAATAAAAAAGTCAAATTTAACTCTGAAACAAATTACCTCTTTTAAAATACTTGTTTTTTACATTAAAAAGAAATAGTAAATGTGATTATGCTGCTTTCAAAATTATTCATAATATACTATTAATAAGATATTACAAATTTCACCAAATTTAATTTGAAATAAATCTCTCTAAAACGTACTGATTTAAATATGTAAATTTATGTCATTATCACCCACAATATCTCTACTGTTTGATAAATGATGGTTTCATCATCATTTTAATGGAAGAGGAGAGAGCCTTTAAAAAACAGCAGTAGGTATTTTGATTAATCTTGTGGTTGAAAAGTTACAGTCGCAAGACTCGCGATGGGGTGTGGGGGAGGTGGGGAGGCGTCTGGTCTTCTGATTAATGTTGAACCTTCTTTTGTTCCGCCCCGGGATTAAATTCTCGTCAACCCGAGGGGAGCGCAGTGCGTAGTTCTCACAGCCACAAAACATTTCTACACGTTCTTGTCGTTGCTAGTTTTCTAAAAAGTAATTACTACCTTAAAAGAAATTGATGTGAGATGTAATTAATTCCTTATGATTGCTTTATTTAATTATAAATTAATATAACAATATATGATTTTTTAGACTGGTATATAGATCATAGTTGTTTACACGTAAAAAGTATTACCCATGACAACTAAGGGACTTACCGATTGATGTGGAGTCAAAACCACGTAGTATTTTCAGATAATTGACAAACCTAATACTCAGTTCTCTTTCCTAGACAACAACCGGACACTGACTACCATCCAACATGGACACTCCACTCATCTCTTGTAGTACCACTGCCAATAGCAACCTTTGAGCATACACAATGTCAGTATAATTAAGAGAACTGAGCATGAACATATGGCTTTCAATCTTCACTACACTTTGTCTCCAAGTAGCTGGGTTACAGCCCTGCGCCACTAGTGCCAAAATGTATCACATATCATGAGATATGTGATCTCATAAGATATATGATGAGAAAATACCTATGTTTTTTTTAAATTAAGGTTTTAATTTGAAATTAGTCTTTGATTAGCTCCCCAGATACATGCAAAGACACCTAGTTAATTACACTTATTAAAAACTAAACATTTGACTAGTATCTACTAAGAACCTTGATTATAATGGTTAAAAAAATGTTAATATATTACTACTATTACAGAGTAAATTATACATTACTTTTTTTATAGAAGTATTGATTCAGCTTTGTACTTTAGAAACCAGAAATTCGTCCTCTCATTTGCGTCCCGTCAAACCGATTTTCTTGATTGGTAAAATTAGTTCATGTTCTGTTTCCCAGATAGCGCCGTCGGTCTCCCTCTCTGTCTCTCCTTATGCCTGTCTTAGTCTTATCTTCTCCAACCAGTCCCCATGAAATTTCTCAAGCTAGAAGTAGGATGAGATAGCTTTATACATTTAGAAGATTTTTTTTAGAAGATACATTTAGAAGAAAAAATACATTTAGAAGATTTTTGCGTTTACAATGCTTAAGCTATTTTAATCATTGCGTATTGCTTTAGGTTGGATTAAAAAAAACGTAATTAAGCGTCACAAATGTAGATGAGGTTACAGGAGGAAATTGAGTGACTGGGTTAACACGTGAAGCGTGCAGGGACAACCCCTAGTAATAATTATAAAATTACAGTAAGTTGTTTCATAGTTCTGTTCAGGTTTACTAATTTAAAAACCGTAGTTTTCTTCTATAGTCCAATTATACTATTTTACATTTTACTATTTTACTTTTGCTTATTTACTATGGAGCAAACTAGTAACTGAGAAAACTAATTTATAATGACTAATACTGGAATGTATGTGGACCTGTTTTTCTTTTTCATAAAATGTCTTACAACATAATCATAGTAAAAATCGTGGTTGAGGTTAAAATGAACGACATTGGTAATGGTTTACTTTAATTAAATAAAAAATATGGTATTTTTTTACCAACTGTATACTAACAGATTATCGTGGCTGAAGTTAGTCGGTAGTTGACAATCGACTGTCGCCAATATATCGAGTAGTCGATTGTTTCCAAATGACAGATTGTGGACTACTCTCTAATTGATCAAAGGCTGTAATTACCAACTGTAGCAGAAGCCTTTAACGATGGCACACTAATTAACGGTGGAGGTGTACCTAATTATCTTAGCTTACCAAGTGGGAAGGTTTAAATATATTAGCATCATGATTAGGTGAATAAATAAATATATATTTCATTTGTGTGATACTATCCCATTTCAGACCATCGTTCCAAAAATGGAACATGAAAAAAACAATTTACAAACAAAATTTCATCAGAGTAGAGAAATTTTGCTTCTGGACTGTTGAGTTAGTAACCATGCATCAGCTGACACAGTTTTGGCCCCGTGGAACACTGCTGTATGTTGTTCTTAACGATGCAAATGTCTTAACTTAGAATCGCCATGTCAACAACCAATGAGTAAGTCATTATTTTACTTTGTTTTTAATCACTTAGTTTTAGTTTTGTTACATCTAAAGTAGAATTGCGTCAAATAAATTACTAATAATAACCATTTGTTAAATAGGGCTTGTCATTAAAATTCCGTCTAACCTAACCTAACCTAACCTAACCTAACCTAACCATTGTACAACAACGGGCTTGTTGTTAAATAGAACATGTCAAAACATTGTGTTTCAATAATGGAACAGTGGTCCCGAAAGGGAACGTGATAATTTTATCAACAGATTATTGTTATATTACATTATGCCTAGAAATAACCCATCCCACGCTTAACCTACCATACACTAACCTAAGTTACCAATTTATATAATGAAAACTAAACAAAATTTAAATTTTTCAGGTACTTTTTAGATGAAATACTGAACTTTATTGAATCTGATGACCATGTGCTAAGTGCTAGAATATACATCACCCCTTTCAGTAACACTAACGATTCTGACGAGGACGAGGTGATGTGAATAACCTTACAACACACCAATGTCTAGCCGACGATGAAGCAAGAGTAGATATTTTCGGTAACTGTGAGATAATATCTAATATTATTGCATTGAATAATTTTAGATATACAGACAAATATTAATCAAGATTTGTCTCAAAATTAAAATACAGTTAGCAACCATTATCAAAATGATTCTGAAAGCTACCTTCCACCTAACTGTCTTTGAACATCAAAAGAGAAATCTGTATCCAAAGAGCCTCCTGCCAAAACAAGAAGAAAATGGGCATAAATTGAGGAAATATGGACATTTGACCACTTATAAAAAAATAGTAGGAAGTTTTTGGATGGCAATTAACTTGAAGAAAAGAAAATACGTCAAAACGTTTTTTGGAAAAAGTGGTATTGGCAATTGCTAATGTTACTCGTAAATGTATCCATAAACAATGAATGAATAATTGTTGGTAGGACGAATGGATAAACGAACGGATCTTCTTTCGTTTAAAAGAGAGATCAGTTTTACGTACCTAAACACATATTCATCTATACTGACCTTGGTGATGTTGCAGTACACTCCTAGTGTTTTTATCTTTTCATAAAAAAAAACAAAAAAAAAACACACACATATAAGTCCAATATTACTTTAATCTCTACTAGTTTGTTTTTGACTACATTTTACAACTGAAACATTATGTAATTTTTTATTTGATTAAAAATATTATGCTTCATTATCCTAATTACTTCCTGAACACAATCCTGTATTTTTCCTGAACCCTTTTGCTCCTAATATATGAACTTGAGAACAATAATCAAACGGTTTTTTGTACCCGTTTGGGACCGCTGTCAGTAATTACAGCTGTACAGCATTGAAAACTCAAATATAATAATTATTTAACAACAAAACAACAATATTAAAGTAATTAACTTCAAATATATTACAACAAATTAAATGGATCCCAAATGGGTTAACATTTTAACAACTTAGAGAAATATTTATTTTTATATTATTTAATATTCATACTTTATTTTTAAAAGGTGGCTGCTTTACAAAAACCCTCGTCAACTAGAATAATTATGAAAGCATGAGATGAAAAAAGCTAATGTGAACTTTCTAAGCAATTTAAATATTGGTTAAGTTTTAGAAACTAGATATAAGTAAAATGTTTATGTGATTAAATCAAATACTTCTATCTTGGTAATTTTTATGTAAATACAACGTTTAATTTTCGATTCTTATTATAGTGCTGTATTGATATTTTTAAAGAAATTATATTTTTTTCCTTAGAGGAAATAAGAAATAGTTAATATTATTAATTAACTGTGGATTTTATGTAAATTTAAATAATTGCAAAATATTATTATTCTACCTTTACAGGTAGGTCAGTAGCATTGTGCGTATATTTGTTGGTGGGTTTGTGAATACCATTGTACGTATATGTGTGGGTAGGTTTGTGAATACCATTGTACGTATATGTGTGGGTAGGTTTGTGAATACCATTGTACGTATATGTGTGGGTAGGTTTGTGAATACCATTGTACGTATATGTGTGGGTAGGTTTGTGAATACCATTGTACGTATAAGTGTGGGTGGGTTTCTGAATATCATTGTACATATATGGGTGGGTGGGTTTTTATACCATTTTACGTGTATGTTTAAGTGGGTTTCTGAATAAAATTGGACGTATATGGTTGGATGGGTTTGTGAATTCCATTGCACGTATATGTGTGGATAGGTTTGTGAATACCATTGTACGTATATGTGTGGGTAGGTTTGTGAATACCATTGTACGTATAAGTGTGGGTGGGTTTCTGAATATCATTGTACATATATGGGTGGGTGGGTTTTTATACCATTTTACGTGTATGTTTAAGTGGGTTTCTGAATAAAATTGTACGTATATGGGTGGATGGATTTGTGAATTTCATTGCACGTATATGTGTGGGTAGGTTTGTGAATACCATTGTACGTGTAAGTGTGGGTGGGTTTCTGAATACCATTGTACATATATGGGTGGGTGGGTTGTTATACCATTTTACTTTTATGTTTAAGTGGGTTTCTGAATAAAATTGGACGTATATGGTTGGATGGGTTTGTGAATACCATTGTACATGTATGGGTGGGTGGGTTTGTGAATACCATTGTACGTATATGGGTGGTGGGTTTGTGAATTCCATTGTGCGTATATGAGTGGTGGGATCGTTACTACCATTGTACGTATATGGATGGGTGGGTTTGTGAATACCATTGTACGTATATGGGTGGAAGGGTTTTTGAATTCCATTGTACGTATATGTGTGGGTAGGTCTAGTGTGAGTGGGTTTCTGAATACCATTGTACATATATGGATGGGTGGGTGGGTTTATGTATACCATTTTACGTGTATGTTTAAGTGGGTTTCTGAATAAAATTGTACGTATATGGATGGATGGGTTTGTGAATACCATTTTACGTATATGGTTGGTGGGTTTGTGAATACCATTTTGTGTATAAGGGTGGTGGGTTTGTGAATACTATTGTGCGTATATGGGTGGGTGGGTTTATGAATACCATTGTACGTATACAGGTGGGTGGGTTTATGAATATCATTGTACGTAAATGGGTGGGTGGGTTTGTGAATAATATTGTACGTGCACGGGTTGGTGGGTTTGTGAATATCATTGTACGTATACAGGTGGGTGGGTATGTCAATGTTTTCAAATGTATTTTTAATAAAAAAATTACGAGTGTAAAACTTAAAAAAAATCATAAAATTATATTATTAACAGTCTAAAACAGTCTAATGTAAAAATAAACACTGTAATAATTTAAATAATACTAACCATGAACATTACAACACTGATATTAATTTTTGTTTATAGAAGTAAATTTTTCATGACATTTTACAAACATTGACATTAAACTGTAATTTATAACAAACAGCGTGTTCAAATACTGCAGATAGTTGAATTAAAAGGAACTTTTTCGCTTTCCTGGCCCAAAGTCATTAACAACACAAATTAAACGCCACTCCTCTGCTCCCTCTTTAGAAGCATTCAACTTTTTCTTTCTGGGTAACGAGCTTTTCCTTGGAGAATCAAATAATTTTAAAATGTTGTCCACAATCTCTAGATATATGAAAAATGTAATTTGTGATTAAATGAAAATATTTACCACGTTAGTATGAAACTGGAAAGTAAATAACTCAAATATTATAAACTTGATGTAGTATGAAGTCTCAATACTAATCGAAATTGATAATTCCATAAAATAAACATTCAATTTAATTCACATCGTATTATTTGTTTATACTTATATCATTCAATTTCAAATAGTAATTCATTTTACTTTCATTAACAACACAGTAAACAGTAATATATATTTGTTTCAGACAAAGCCTCGAATTAAGAAATAGTAATACGTGTTCTATTAAAATTTAAATTTGTTCAGTACGTTTATATTTTACCTAATGTCAACAAAGTTAAAAATAAAAATTAGTTTTAAACTAATAATTAATATTTTAATCAAAATAAAAAAATATAGAAAAAGTGTTTACCACCGTATGTATCAGTACTTGAAAGTTTGAACATATTTTACCTAGTAGAATGTTGTGCTACTAAATGTTGTACTAAAGTCCAATTTTACAAGTTAGACTTTTTATAAGAAATGATAAAAATTTCTCAGTTTTCATTTGCATTGAAAACTATTATTATCATATACAATATAAAACTCATTTCGTAGTATATGTGAAAATTAAGTATATATTTTGGAGGTTATATATACTGTATAATTGAAATTAACGTAATTTTTCAATTATTTTGCCATAACACAATATAAAATGCTTTTTGTTACACTGATAATATTAGATATTCCTCTAAAATAAACACAATATTTGATTAGTATATTATAATTGGGAATTTCAATTATTTAATGAGACAACAGAAAATATACTGACGGAAATTATTTCATATTGTAATAGTATGATACTGACTTATACAATGTTTTAAATTGATTAATAATCATAAATGTATGAAAATAACTATACTTAATCATAATTTAATAAAACGTTTGTGATACATAACCTAATGCTTATAAACTGAACAAATTATATTACGGAAAACGCCAGGGAAATACTGAGATGAAAGGAGCATTGTCAACTTAATAGGATTATGGCTGTGTTAAGGTAAATAACCTGTGGTAAATAACCTGTTTTGTAAAAATATATTTCAAGTTCTACCTTGCCTTGAGGTAATTGAGAAAGTAAATGCTCTTTTCGTTTTAGGTAGTTTGTTAAATAATTGAAAAAAGTAGCACGAGCAACAGTGTTTGATTTAATAAAAATTAAAAAACATATATTTTTGAAACTCAAGGAATTATTATCTAAAAAATATTAGCTAGGTTTATATGTGTGTTTTAAATGTGAATAAAAATTAAAAAAATTAAAACAACGAATATGCATACAATTATTAATTTAATCAATTAAGCACCGTCTTGTATCGATCATCTCTAACGTACGTGATTAAAATTGTAATACATTGGTTGATTTATCATCTTTACGTACGTGACTAAAATTATAATAAATTGGCTGACTTATCATCTCTACGTACGTGACTAAAATTGTAATAAATTGGCTGATTTATCATGTCTACGTACGTGACTAAAATTTTTATAAATTGGATGAATTATTATCTCTACATACGTGACTAAAATTGTAATAAATTAGCTTATTTATGATCTCTAAGTGCGTGAATAAATTTTAATAAATTTGCTGATTTATTATTTCTACGTGCGTGACTAAAATTGTAATAAATTGGCCAATTTATCACCTTAATCTTCTTTAAAACCGATATGAAAACATGGACTTACCAGGTTCTTCGTCTGGTCACTTCATTATTTTACTGGGTGTCACAAAAAAGTGACCTGGTTGTTAATTTTCAGGTTCTACAGCTACATAAGAGCTAATGAAGGGTAAAATTTGACTAAATTTTTCTCAGTTTAATTTCTGTAGTTTTGTATATTTTACTAAATTATTTTTAGTTCAAAAACGGTTTGACTGACTTATATAAACTGTTGCACACTCCTTTACAATAAAAAAGTTAAAAAGTTAAAGATTGTCTTATTTTACCAGGGGAAGTTAGAGCTAAGGAGCCCTCTCTAACACGTAACCTGGGGACCAACGGCTTTACGTGAATTCCGAACCACGGAAGCGGCAGGGCAAAATCTATTAGTGGCATATCGGGAATCGAACCCGGGACAACAGCGTGGCAAGCCAGCGCCTTAGCCCATTATGAACGGCCGCTCCATAAATATTACTGACTACAGAAGAAATAGCGATTGAGTTATCTTTATCAATTTTAAAACTATGACCGTTTAATTATTTTTACTCTTATATATTAAACACAAAAAGCATTCAAACTATAGTATATCCTTGTTTTATTATTTTTAAATAAAGCTAATCATAAATCAATTGGTATGGTACAATTTGTTTAAGAAGTCTACAAAGTTTTATAGTCAGGTGGTCTAACCGTTTTAGAGTTATTATTTTTATAGTACAATAAAAAAAATAAAAAAAACACGAAATTCAAAAATGAACAAGGACACCATTTTTGTGAACCACTATGTACTGTAAAATCCTTCCATATTGTTTTTAGTTAAAGTAATTAAAACTTTTTTAAAGGTATTTTTTAGAGAAAGCCATATTATTTGTTACATGTCAGTTTACTTGAAAATTACCTTTCATCCATCTTATGGGGCAATATTATCACTACACAGAGGTATGTGACGTGCTTGATCTGATGATAATGGTATGTAACCTGCTAATATCAGGACCGTCTCGCTAATTGCTCAAAGCCGGTGGCTGAGTTCCCTCGATGGCATTCACTAATTAACTATCTTGGTGGTTTATTTGCAATTAATTACGTCTTAATTGCAGGCGCCTAGCAGGAATTTAGTATCGATAATATTAATTCACTATTCTGTAAGTTAAAAACTGTATTTTATCTATACATTAATATTACTATTGATATTTATGAATAATAAATATTAAATATTTGTGTTGTAGCTTTTAATATTCCTCCTGCTGTTAGTGTAGGTCTCAGTACCAAACCGAGGCCGAATACCGAGGTGATACGAGTGCAAGCAACGTGGTGTTGGCACGTGAAGCTTGCATACATATACCATAGTGATATTCTCGTAAAATTTAAACGAAATACTACACAACTGCATGCAATAGAATACTTAGTGAAGAATGAGTTATAAATAAATTAACAATGTTAAATCTTAATTCAAATATCAGATACGTATATACGTAGTTACGATGGAGTTCAGATTAATATGAATTTTAAAAGATGCTGGATCTTTTCCGTTAATTCACTACCATAACCATAACTTAGGTTGATCTAACGAAACCAAACAAAACCTAACATAATCTAAATCAAATTAGTGGTAGTGAGTTAACGGAAAAGGTCCAAGAAGCTTTAATATTATTTCCGTTATTGTTATAACCTTGGAAAGGCTGCCCATTACCCTTTGTACGTGTATGGGTGAGTGGGTGGGTCACTACCATTGTACGTGTATGGGTGGGTGGGTGGGTCAATAACACATTATGTGTATGGGGAGGGGTTACCATTTGGATCTATAATATGTATGTGTTTGGGTTTGACTTCAAGCAAAGTATTTCAAAACATGCATAAACTTCTAGGGGACGTGTATGGATGGGTGGGTGGATCACTACCACTGTATGTGTATAGGTGGGTCACTACCATTGTACGTGCATGGGAGGGTGGGTGGGTCAATAACACAGTATGTGTATGGGGAGTGGGTTACCGTTTGGATCTATAATATGTATGTGTATTGGTTTGACTTCAAGCAATGTATTTCAAACCATACATAAACTTCCAAGGTACGTGTATGGATGGGTGGGTGGGTCACTACCACTGTAAGTGTATGGGTGAGTAAGTGTATCATCTCTCCTTTATCCGATATTTGCCAACTATTAGTATCACAAACCAATTCCTCAACGCATACTTATTTTCGTTGCTTAAAAACATAAGTTATTATAATGGTACAGCACATTATAATAACATTATTAAACGATTGATTTGTTGACCGTTGAAATAAAGAATTGCGTGACATTTCTTAATCATTATTAACGATTTTTCTATCATACAGCCTGAGCTAAGGTACCATCGTATTGAATGGTATTGTATTGAATGTACCCTGTAAATGAAATAAAAATATGACTGACGATATGTTTACTTGTTATTATTTTAAATAAGTCTTTAAATAAGAGTAAATAAGCAGAATATATTACTCTTACTTGATATTAGTTAATGATACTTAATGATTGCTAATTACATTAACTTCAGAGGACCTTCATTAAAAAGGGGGAGTAAGTGTTAATGGGTAGCTGTACTTGGACTTAGCTCTGTTACAAGAGATACATTTTTGTACTTAGTACTTTCGATTTTTAAAATTTTAAATTTGTAATCGTGTTATTCAAAATGTCTTTAATTCTCTTATTTTGGTAACTTCCATTAAAAGTCATACTATATATGACTGCGTATTTATACACAATTATTTGATGAAATTATTTTGTCAACATAAATTACAATGTTAGTAAAAACGATTCAGTGTACAACATTAGACTAAAATGTTGTGAATGGAAATCTTTTACGGACAATTCTATAAAGTTTGGTGCGCACGTTGTATTTAAAAAGCTAAGTTCCATTTCTTTAACGACCGACAATTAACTGTTTTCTTTCCCTCCGGTAATTACTTTCGTTGGACTTTTTATCTTGGTAATCATGAAAGCGTTAATTGCGCTGTTGGTATACTTGCTGACGCTTTAAAAAAATACTCTGCTTATGGAGGTATTTACGATTATAAAAGTATAAATAAAATAAATTAATTAAGAATATCATATTGTATAATTTTCAGCTGATTTCAATTTTAAAATAGAATTACAGCTGTCATGCTGGCTTATAACATTTAATTTTTCAGAATAATCTAAATCCATTAGCTAGGGAACACTCCTGCATGCTTACTGTGCCAAACACATCACTCACTGTGCACATGTTACCTCGGTTTGTGTGACTGCATTAACTAAAGCAACTTATCAAATACTTAGTACAGATTTTAACAGCTGTTCTTACTATGCAAAAAAACACTTTTAAATCAACACAAAAATACACAACGTATACATCGATATAAGCAATATAAACTGAAATAACTTATTTTCCCAACTAGAATCTACAGTCACCGGAAACTGTAGATTCTATTTATGACACCGGCCGCTTAAGCCTTAGTTCTAAAACTTATTTTCCCCACTGTTCTTGCCCCTTAAGTTTTAAAATGTATCTAAACAAGCTGTCACACCGTCTTTATAGTTGAGGAATTTTTTTGGGGGCTGATTCACTAACAAAATGGAGTATTCAGATCACCTTTTGACGTATGTTAGTTAAAGTATGTTTAATGTTTACCACCACTTATACAGTAACAAACGGTTATCACTTTATTAAAATTAATGTAATAATTTTTGTTTTTATTATACTTTGAATAAAAGTAAGCAAGCAGATACACATCCAGTATTCCCCTTATACGTATGAAAAGGAATACTTATAAATTTATTACTGGCAATAAAAGTAATGTTTGTTCAACATATATTGACTCCGTTATAAAACTTAGGATTACTATGTACTGTACTAAACTACAAAAAAGTTACAACATTTTCTATAAATTTGATGTACATTCATAATTTACTTGTATAATATTTTTTATTTCAAAGTTGAGTTAATTCTTTTTAGTTAATAATTGTAAATATATTGAGAAAATAAATAATGTTTGTTATATTCGTTTTTTCTAAAAGGTACACTCGACATCTGGTATACATATATTTTATAACAACAGCAAAACAAAACAAAAAAGAAAAGAATACATAGTTTCATTGTTTGGACACTGGAAATAATATAAGTTTTCATGTTACAACTATTGTTAATAATTTTTAACACCGTCTTCCAATACGGTTTTAAAATTATTTTGTTACGTTTTTGCCATTGATATTATTTTACTTAGTGTAAAAATATTTTCAATTGGACAACGTTTAAAAGACCTTAACTTAGTTTGAAGGTGGACTTCCTGGGATTCTAATCTGTGACTCCTGCACTTTAAGCAGAAGTTATAACCACTTGGGTAGCAGGATGCCCAACAATTACTTCATTATACATCTAGTAACGATATTAAATGCTTTTCCCAAGCATACATAATAATTAAATTACGATAGTCACGTTAGTAGTATAAATGTACTACTTCTATTATATTTACGCTCACTTAACTATAATATAATACGTTATAATAAGACATAGTAAATTATCATTTAGAATATGTCATTTCAAAATAAAACTAACACCAGAGAGTCTTACATTATTCAAGTTCAAACTAAAAGAACTTCTTTCTGTATAGTAGCTTCTGTCTTTATAAAAAAAATAAGTAAATAATAAAAATTGTATGGAAAACAAGCTCTGGAGGAGGCAACATACAATAAACATCATGAGTAAATTTTTTCTCTCAAGTAAAGCATGTATGTTAATGATTTTATTTGAAAACTGTTATTGATTTTGAAGATGTTTGAGTTTAAAATATTTTAAACAATTTATTGATTACATTTAAAGTAATTTATATTACTATTAAGAAAGAAAGGAAGAATACCTCCCCCACAAACCAATGGCCATACGTGTACAAAGGTATGTATTGACCCAACCACCCACCCATACACGTACTGTGGTATTGATCCACCCGCCCACTCATACACGTACAGTGGTATTGACCAACCCACCCACCCATACACGTACAGTGGTATTAACCCACTCACCCACCCATACACGTACAGTGTTATTGACCCACCCACTCACCCATACACGTACTGGGTATTGACCCACCCACCCACTCATACACGTACAGTGGTATTAACCCACCCGCCCACCCATACACGTAAAGTGGTATTGACCCATCCACTCACCCATACACGTACAATGGTATTGACCCATCCACCCACCCATACACGTACAGTGTTATTGACTCACCCACTCATACACGTACAGTGGTATTAACCCACCTGCCTACCCATACACGTACAGTGGTATTGACCCATCCACTCACCCATACACTTACAGTGGTGGTGACACTTATATGTGTATATACGTGTACACTTATATGAATAAATATGTGTTTCCATTTTGAAATAGTGTTTTTGCACATCAGTAAGATTTTTTCTATATATATTTTACAAGCAATAAATAAACAATAAATAACAAATAAAAAGCTTGAAAGTTAAACAGAAGAATATAAGAATATTTTAAAGCTATATTTTATTATTAAATTGAGTTTTATCGACATGATTTTCAAAAGAAATTTATTCTCAGCAAATTTTCACAATTGTTTACAATATTTCTATCATCGATCTAAATTGTTCATTATGGTTTTGTACCAAGAGTTTTTCAACTGTTGCAGTTAGTTGAATAACACGGAACTGTCGCTACCCTGGGCTGAGGCTATTACCAACAATAATGAAATGCCATTACTTACCCCATTCAGAGTTTCATTTAACTTTTTTGTTAATGAAAATGAGGTTTTTCTTCATAAATACTTAGAGCTTGGAAACATTAAATTGTCCTTGTGACCAAGTTTGATTGGTCCTATCGTATATGTAATAATTTGTATATTATGTTTAAATATTGGGTTAATCAAGTATATGTAAATAATTAAAATAAGTATTTTAAATAACAGTGATCTTTATTTGTTGGATTTGTAAATATCGTAAAAAACTCAAATAAGTAATGCACTTTAGGTGAGGTAGTTTTAATAGATGGCTATCAACAGGCTTGTAGATAATGTAGACATAAGAGTTTCCTCTAGGAGTCTGATGTAAACTTTTTAAGCATTTTAACACTGTTAAGGTAAAGAGTGTCTAGTTAACGCATGATAAACACAAGAAAATTAAATAAAATCATAATTTTTCTTATAACATTATTACTTTTATTGTAAAAATGGAAGGCATACTCGTACGTGAAAGCTATTATTTCACTATTACTTGTTTTGTTAAGAAGTTGTTAGCGTACTTGTATTTTTATGTAAATAGTATCTATATTTTACTTATTAATTATTGGTAAAATATCTAGTCTACATGAACAACTCATTATCAATTAATTAGTATTATAGTGTATCCAATTAACTTATCCCTATGTATCTTATCGGATTCAATAATACTTGGTGTGTCAGGTGTTAATTTCCCGAATGCCTATCTAATTGCTCAAAGGCAGGGAGCTGAAATCAGTCAGCTGGCATTTAGTAATTACCTCCTCCTAAGATATTTGATTTGCAATCATGAATTTGTATCATCAATCTATCAAGATGTCTCTTTGTTTGTATTTGAATTAATTATTCAAACAGAGGATATTGCTAAAAACCATCAAATTTACTGTAATTGTCGATCATTACATTTAAATATGTGTTTTCTTATCTATTTTATTCCTAGTTTGAAAATGTGCATGTGTAATTTTAAGCAAAACAAAAATACTTGTAGTGTTATAGACAAATGCAAAGTTGATTTTATAGTTTTGCACGATTTAGTTTTGTAATGAAATTGTCGTACATCTACTTTTAACAGTTACTATGATTTAATATTAAATGCTGTTATTACTTGTGTTATTAAAATACAAACAGTACATGTATAATATAAGAAACCAATTAATATTTTTTTAAATATATAATATATTTAATTGTTTTACTTTCAGTTGCGCGATTTTTTTGTAAAACGAATCTATGTATACTAGTGCAAATTTAATTCACTAAATAAATAACTACCCAAAATGTGTTTATTTGTTTTATGCATGAAATAATACATATTGACCTCC
The DNA here is from genome assembly GCA_035578905.1 of Stictocephala bisonia. NCBI lineage: Eukaryota > Metazoa > Arthropoda > Insecta > Hemiptera > Membracidae > Stictocephala > Stictocephala bisonia. The sequence continues at coordinate 726,322 of JAQJVL010000069.1, forward strand.
TTGGACTTTAAAATATTTTCGATGGTAATACCAATTAATTTAAAATGTACGTTTTCTGTTTTTATTTCAATGAAAATTAAGTTTGATGCTAACAAATTTCTTTTAATACCATCAGAGACTAATCCGTCAAAGTATGTTTACATTTCTTTTTGCCTGGAAACCGTTTCAATGCTATCCAGTTAAAAAACCTTCCTCTTTTTATGAAAACCGTTTAAATGTAATCCAGTAAAAAATCCGTTATTTCAAAAACGAAATACTATAGTTACACACTCTACGAAATTGAAATATATTTTAATCAGATTCCAAATATTTGTCCAAATTTAGTAAATATATAAATTTTGGCAGTGACTGCTTCTAGAGTAAAAATTAACCAAATATGTTGATAATTAAGTGAATCATACTAATATGTCTGAGAGAGCCTCAGACGTTTATTGACCTTGATTTTTATCGAACATTTACATTTAGAAGTTTGATCGTCTAGTTGGATTGATAAATATGTACTAACAACTACTTAAAAAATGATAGGGAAATTAATTAAAAAGGGTTATTTTTATTAATCTTCATTGAAATAAATTAAAAAAAAGTGTTTAACTAAAAAAAATTTATAACTAACTATATTAAATTGGTATGTCCAACAGGCTCTAAGCTAAATACAACAAGTACCAACAATTGGCTCAGTTTAGAATTCTAAACTAGGATATTACAACAATCCCAAAACACTACCTACTTAACTTGCTTTTCAATGACACTAAACATGATAGACCGATACAGAAATACTATTATATAATAAGGAAAGACAATATTATAATTACAGATACTTATTTATGTTACACGTTGTTGATAAAACAGTTTAAGGTGTGATGACTTTAAGAACGTCCATTTATATCAAACATAGTTCCTATCGACAGAAAACTGTATCAATTCAAACATCTAAAGTTTTACTCATCTTTGTGTGATTAGCCTCCAGAACTGTTATATTAAAGAAATAATACTAGTTTAAATTACCTTTTTCTGTCGTAACAGTTCTTCAATTACATTACTGCTTTATAAATTTCAAAGCATATAAAGCTTCATCATCAGGTTTTGAAAACGTCACTGTTTAAAACATTGAACACTAAAATTATAAAACATTCAAACTTTTAAACACATTAAAACACGAGTATATACAATACATTTGCCGGGTGGCGATAGATACCAACTGATGACTATAAAGTGGCCGGTAAATTTATTGTATGTACTCGTGTTTTAAAGTATTTAAATGTTTGACTGTTTGAATGTTTTATAATTTTAGTGTTTAATGTTTTAAAAGTGACGTTTTTGGAAGCCTGATGATGAAGTTTTATATGCTTTGAAATGTATATAGCAGCAATGTAATTGAAGAACTGTTACGACAGAAAAAGGTAATTTAAACCAGTATTATTTCTATAAAGTTTTACATTATTGGATCATCTTTTAAAAGTGTTCAAAGCAACTTACAAATCAAAGTCATACATATGTTGAAATGGATCAGCTGGTAAACACCGTCTGTTTATTTCTCATTGGGCTTTTAATTAATACTCTTTCTAAGAAATAATCGGGTATGAAATAGTAACAAGGGTTAAGTTCGCTCATCTACACACATCACACTAATTAGACATCAGTATTCGCCCATATATTTCCAATTGGTGTCTTAAGTATACATAAATAAACAAATATGTATACTTATTACATATTCAGAGTATGTCAAATAAATGTAAAAATATTTTTAGACAAAATACAAATAGACATAAAAAAGGCAAAAGCTGTAGTTTTGCACCAGGAAGTGAAGTAAAACCTCTTACACCACTACTCCTGACGAAAGACTGACGATCCTAGGTCTTAACTGAGTTTGCAACTGTATTAGGAAGTCTGTTTCATCACTAATGAACTCAACAGGCCCATTACGTCATCAGCTTTGAGGCAAGTGAACTACTCAATTTTATTTTACTTATGAGAGAAATGAGTAATAACCTACATTGCAAGTTTTTGATGTCTTTAGAATTTCTTTATTCGTAATGTAGTGGTAATATGAAATTTATTTACAGAAATGATCTTTATAACTGTAAATATACCACTAATTAATGTTCGTCCAATTAGTGAAAATAATTCTCTTTTGAATCATGCAAAGCTTGAATTGAAACTTTTGACCGTTTAAATTTTTTACTTACTCTTAAGACACCGATAGAAAAGAAATGGACGAATATGGCTTTTGAATGGGTGTGAACGTGTAGATGAGGGCATGTAGTTTATTTTATTTGTTTTACAAACTAAGGACGACTATTTCATGGAAAATGTCATTAATCTATATTTTTCGGTTACAACATTGTCTAGGTGCTATCTACATCATTTACCAGTTAAACAGACTTTTCAAACTCCTTTTGTTTTCAAGTGGGAAAAAATTAACAACATTAACATTAAAAATAAAAGAAATAGTGCCTGAATAACAGGCCTTGTCACAATACCTTTTACAAACTCGATCTACTAGATGTTATACTTTACAAATTATACATGAAACAAATTGCTAATAACAAATCCTGAAAATCGAGTAATAATATTACATTAACAAAACAAATTACAAAAAACATGAAAATCTTACTTCTGGCCTCTTGCTAGCTTGCTAGCTTAGTGGTCAGCAAACCAGCTTGATTTGCAAAGTTACAAGAGTTAAATCCCGAGATGTCCTAAAAAAATTTCTATAACAACGTTTGTGAGATAAGTTAAACATGCCAATAGCATGAATATAATAGAAAAACAGAAAAAATGTAACCTAGTGACAGGTGGACAGCCGATGGTTATCAGCTGATCACTTTCAAAGTTTGTAATGTAATGTCACTGACTGGGATTGAACTGAGAACCAATAGCTTATGAAACTGTGTGTTAACTACAACTCTACTAATATATTAACTAGTTGACATTTATACATGACAGTGTTTAATGTGTTGATTGTTACAGTAAAATGAGAAGAATATTGTTAACGGGTTAGGTGTAATAGTGTGCGTGGGTCCACACCTTAAAAATGTGTGTTGTAGGGTGTAAGGTCTAGGACGTACTAGGCTACACGAATTTATTTTGCTTCTTCAGCTTTATCCATTCAGTAACCACTAGTCTAAAGGCTCACCCACCTACTCTACTGATAGGATTCATGAATATATTTCCATTCTTGGATTTAAATTATTTTATTAATATGAATACTATATCATATGTCGTAATATAAGTCATAATTTGGTTAGTCAACAAGCTGAAATAAGACTCTTAATCAAAATAGTATTTTATTTATATCGTAATCATTTGTTTTGTAGGGCAATCATTTTCTTTATTTCAATACCAATGTGTAATACGCTAATTAAACAAAAAGTAAATACCTTGTAAAGGCTACATATTTTGTAAGTATAGAATATTATGTATATATTCCTGCTACTTCTATTAAAAATGTATCTGGTTAATTGTTTCATAAATCTGTATATTTACTTATCATAGTATGAAAAAATACAATTCGCTGTCTCTTTTTCATTAGGTAAAATTAAAAAAGGTCTAACAAAACAAGTTACACATTTTGAAAATACCTAAAACACGAAGTTTTGCAACTAAATAAAAATAAAAAATAAAAATAAAACATTAAACAACTCTGCCCCAGTTGAAAGAAATCTCATGAAATCCCATCTAAAACAAAGCCTCATATTATATTTGATAATACAACTTTAGGTATATAATGTAAATTGCCAACGAATTTTTTCTTTACATTATGTAAAAAGTTTACTTACATTAAAAAAACCTATATAACTACATATTTTTTTGTTTATTAAAAGAGCAAGTACATACTTCTTTAAAAAAATAGTCTAAGATACATTTTTCACAACATACGTAAGAATACACAAATCCTGCTTTCATCCAAAAATGTAGATGTCATTCCATTGAATACAACTCATAAATACCTACATAGCTGATGAAGAATACAATAAAAAGTGTAAATACATTTTATACATAGTTTTAAATTGATTTTACAAAATATGTATTGACTTACTGAATACAATTTAAGCTAAAGACCAGGACTTTTTGTAAGACACCATTCTAAAAAAATATATAACATTATTCTTATGTTTGGGTCTCTTACATTAAAATCATTAAATTTGATGATAAACATGATTAGAACTGAAAACATATTTTACAGGACATGAAATTCCATTGATATAAAGTTCGCTTTTTCAATTATAACTTTTAAAAAGACAGTTACAATTTTCTACACATGAAATTCGGGGTTATCTTGAAATTAGGTAGTTTTTTATTTATAATTAAATATTATTTTCTTCATATATTCCTAATAAAAGTGATAATATGATTTCAGATTACTTTATTTTATTTTATAGGTTATAAAGTAGCAATAGTTTTCAATTTAATTTGTTCGCCACGGAATATTCAAATTTAACAATAACAACAGGCGAAACATTTTATAAAATAAATACAATATAAAGTAAAACAGATCACAAAAGGTAATTATGTATGAAAACTATGTATAGAAATGACATATCAATGATACATATACGTTAAAAACAAGAAACCATTGACGAAGTGTAATGAAAGTGGAAAACGTGAACACCTATACGTAATGGCTGATGAACAAGGCTCCCCCTACAAAGTACTGTCTACTCCTTCCTCTGCCGTAAACCATCCCCAGGTTGTAAACGACCCCTAACTTAAGGGGGGTTAATTTTGTCCCTTTCACACAGACTTAATCAAATAAAAAAAGATACAAGTAGTCATTCTTAATACGAAGTCAAATAGACTTGCACGAATTTATAAATATCACCGGCTTCTAGTTAATACTTATATTAGTGTAATTGTATTGAATTATTGAAAATAAATGTCCTAGAGTAGGGTGAAACTCATTATTATCCATTATTTACAATTTACTAATAAAACAACTTTGAATGGCTTCATCTTCATTTTTATTTCATTCCTCATTCTTATTTATTTAATAAGAAATAAAATTACGAGTTGTAAATTTTAAACGGGATCATTTCATAATCACGAGCTATTCATTTATTACTCGGATTTTTACTAATAACTTTTGATAAGGATTAGTTCTTGGTTTTTAACAATGAATACACTCGTTCATATACACTCACCCAAAAGTACATATATTTTTACACATATAATGCACCTCACTTTTACAATATAATTTCATTAAAACCTCTTTTAAAACAACTTAAATCTTACAGTAAATAACTGGAACAGCTTTTAAGAATAGTAAATTGATTTCAAGTTTAATGTTTTATCTGACTTGCCATTTGTTATTTTCTTACAACATTTATTACTTAATTTAATTAAATATTTATCCATTTTTAGTAATTATTTTGCACTTTTATTTTTATATTATATTAGCTGAACCCGGAGGACGTTGTCTCACATTTCATTTTTGCTTCTTCTACCAATATTAGATTTTTTAGGAGGCATGTCATAAAAAGTAAACTGCAAAACAAATAATTATTTATTTTTTATTTTCACATTTCACCACATGTTTTAATTACCGAGGAAAAAAGGTTAACACAAAATACAGATCACCTGATCAAGTAAAAGTAGAGTGTGCTACACTCTCAAGGTGAAATGTAGAACTACAATAAATCAAAACATATACAGTACTGTTGTTGTGAGAACTTCAATCTGCTTATGGCATGTGAAACTACATTAAACCACACAGTCATATGTTTTTTGAAAACAATTCAGATTCTCCATTTGAATAACATGGGATCTTTAGGAGCCCGTGGGGCGGGACCCTGTGGACGGATCTGCATCTTTCAAACTTCACAGAAACCATCTCGGGAGTATACAGGACAACATCCTAAAGTTTCATGGCGATCGGTTGGATGGTTTAGCAGCGCATAAACTTCAAACATATATATATATATATATATATATATATATATATATATATATATATACAAATATCCTCTTTTATAAATATAGATTTTGTTTTATTCATAAGAATTACGTTAATTTTTATGTCGCTAAGATTTCATATGTTGTAGCCTATTTAATTCATACTAGATAGTGTAAATATATATTTTATTGCTTTGTTTACTTTCTAAAATTATTCAATCTCATTTTGATTTTTTAATATTTTATTCTGTGTTCATCTATCAAAAAATTCTTTTTTACATTAATTATATCTAACAGTAATTTCAAAATCTACCGAGATACCACTGTTCCAGTTTATTTTTTTTATATTAAATCAAATGTTTTGATGGCCACTCCTAACTGGTTGTATTAACTAGGGAGTGATCTTCTTATTCCACGAATATTAAGTTTGATTAAGTAATGTAATCGAATTTATTTTATTTATTAATTTCAGTTTTGAAGTTTAAATTTATATTATTTTAGAAATTAAGACATTTGGTTATTTAAACTGTACATAGATGTGTAATCAATCAATGTGGGATAAACTTTCTATTTGATTAATTTGAATATTGAATATTTTACTATATTTTGATGATCTGCGTCTTATGAATTAATTCATTTAGAAAATAAATAATTTCCAAGTGTAATTTAATATTTACATTTCTTTTTTGTTTGTTTTATAGTTTTATGGTCGTATAGTATCTAAAATAATGTTAATTTTTTTTATATCAAATAATAAAGATTTAAAAATGAGTTTTCATTTACATGTTAGCAAGATAATAAAATAACAGTTACTCCACTTATCTTATTGCATACGTCGTTGAGAGATTCAACTTAATTTTTCTTTCAGTAACACAATCCAATTTAATTATTAGTGACATAATTTTCTGAACAGAAAATTCATTGAAAGGAAAATAATTCATTTTATTCTTTATTTAAATGTTTAATTAATTTAATTTCGTCTTTGAATGGTTTAATTAAGTAAAATATAATTGAATAATATCTCTTAACATGTTTTAAGTAAACAAGAAGAGACTGACCTCCTTTTTTAAACTTTATTTTCCCATTCCCCTTTGACGCTTGACATATGTGGGGAACCTATTCAGACTGATTAAGGTGAAAACAGTCATATAAATTAACAGTCAAGGCTTGGATTCGAACCTGCACTATTTTAATCCCAATATCAGAGTACGGATTTCTTTGGCCTCTCGGCCTTGGCTCTCAAAATGTTCTTAATATATATATATTTTTTAACATATTAACGTGTTAGGTTAGAGAGTTGTAATTTTACGTAGCGTAGAAATGTGTCGTTTTCTTTAAGTTTCTTCAATAATGAAAACTTAATGAATCCTATAGCATCAGGTCTGCGCAGTCTCCCTGTATGTCCTTACGTAATACCTGAGGTCCATGAGGTAGCAAGGTTTTGTATCCCATATTTAACAGACCCCTATCAACAGTTGAGTCCCATCAACAGTGTCCCATCAACAGTTGAGACAATGACCTTGGGGACACAAAGTGGGAGATTAAATATTTCTTAGATACCTGCTTATAAAGATCCTATCGTGACAAGTTTTTAAAATTCATAATTTAGTGATTTTTACTCTTTGGATGCATATATTTTAGAATTTCGACTCAGTATGGAACATCTCAAAGTGCCACCATAAATAAGTATATATTCCAGTAATTTATAAAGGTTTCTTCATAGAAATATATTATGCAATGTGTTTAAAACACTATATTTTAAATTATAAGAGATTCATAACCACTGGCAGTCTAGAATTCAGGGGTTTACAGAGTACATGGAAAAAATCAATGTAACATTACCGAACGTAATTTATGGACCATTGTAGACTTTAAAGTGTTTCTAAATAATTCCCCTTAAGAAATAAGTTCTAGTTAAGAATATAACTTGTATTTACCATTTATAATCCCCTGGTTATATAAATATATTTTATCTATTATATTAATTTAGAAAATTGTAGCAACCACAATTGATAATAAGGTAAGAATGTTATTAGAAAAGCTGACAACATTTCACATTGCTTCAATATTTTTATTTTTATTTTTCCAATATTTGATAACTTTTTCCAAACTGTAATGATAACTGTACGAGTTGTTAGCTACATTTTATTTTCTTACAACACCTTTAAATATTTTCTTTTTCAAAATATTTTTATTTTTACATTTTCTAATAAAATCATTTGAACCAACGCCCTAATAAGCTTGTAATACGTATAAAAGATTGATTTAAATAAGGATATTACTGAGTTGGTACATGTTATAATTAATATAGCCAATTAATGACAGTATAACTAGACACAACAAATATATAAAATAGGAGATAAAATTTAAAACGAACTACGTGGAATCCATGAAATATAACTTATAATCGATAAATAAAACAAACTCCATGTAAATAACAGTACTCCATAATTATACATGTACTCCATAAATATACATACATTCCATGTAAATAACAGTACTCCATAAATATACATGTACTCCATAAATATAACGTACTCCATATAAATAACAGTACTCCATAAATATACATGTACTCCATAAATATAATGTACTCCATGTAAATAACAGTACTCCATAAATATACGTGTATTCGATAAATATAACGTATATTGTTCTGGCTCTGTTGTTCAGTATTTGATTCAGAGGGAAACTGACAACTGATAGCTTATAGAAAATGAGGCAACATAAAAAAATATTGAACGTAGGACTTCAACTTGTTGAAAATACTAATTTTAACATATTTGATAACTTAATATTTCCTTTAAATATATGAAGTACCCTAGGTGTTCCTGTGGGATCTATGGATGAATGGAGTCGCCGCTGTCCATTACAGCACCTTTGATAATGGCTACATTAAAGTTTCACAGTTGAAAGGCCCTAAAAGCCCTCTCTCTATTTGGGATGCCTTCCCGGCCTCACCTCAAGTAATACACCCCACTGGCCACTCGAGGGCCAATTAATTAAGGAAGGAAGTTGTCAGTTTGAGCACCTAAGAATATCACAGTAACTTTACAAAACTGTATGGAATTATAATGTTTTCGGGGATTATTTATTTTGTTTCTCTCCCTAGTTAGCTATAAAATTTAATTTTGTGGTTTTAAACGATAGTCGTGGTGGCTCAGTGGCTAAAGCTTCGGACTGCGGAGGGCAAGGTCCAAGGTTCGAATCCCCACTGAGCCAACGGTCGGTACTTCACTCGTTGAATAAAGTTGACGCACAGACCTGTGGCCCATGTCAACTGGCGAGTGAAGTTTTTATTAAATAAAAAAATAAATAATAAAAAATAGTATTGTAAAATTTATAAAAATAGCGTATAAGAAGTAGTCTAGTTGCTGTAAATACATTGTTATAACAAAAGATGTATTTTATGACAATTACATTTTTGAAAGAGGATTATTATTAAGGAGTTGTTAATTTTTATATTCTTGATTTGATAGCCTATTTTATTAGTTTTTCTCTAAAAATAAACATTATTTTTGTAGGTGATAACTACGTGTTGGTACAATTTAATAAATGGAGAACGTCTTCAACACAAATGTAACTTTCATAATATTAAAAATATACTAATTACACTATGATCTATTTGAAATACGGTTTGATATTTTCAGTCCATGTAAATTTATTGTTATTTATCATTCGTTGATTTCTAATACGCCAATGGTAGGGATATGGGCGAATAGATGATCGAGTTGAGTCATTGTTAGCAACTGAGGTCGGCTGTCCGTTTGAAAAAGCTATTTATTAATAGCCAAATATCCAGGGCAACTAAGGTAATACAACTTAACTCATAATACAAAGGATGTAGTATTGGTTTGGAACTATTTATAAGCATAGTCACTACCTTCTCCTTAACAAAATCTGGACTCTCACTACTATCCAACATGGACACCCTGGACTTCTCTAGAAGTGTCCACGCTGATCCCATTCAATGAGTGGACGCCATATCAGTATTTAGAGGACTGAGCATAGAACAAATGATCTAAAATCTTCAGAACATCAAGTAGACAATTGAACACAGGAAGAAATGAGGAATTTTTTTTCAAATCTTTGTTTATCTTGTTGTTGTTTGTAAGGATAAGAAATCCTGTTGTTGTTTTAAGAAATCAGGAATAAGTGAAAAAACTAAATGATTTCTTTGTTAGCCTTTATGATTCTAGGAGGATAGACATAATATACTCATATATGTTTTTACATTGGATATTGTAATGTGATTAGGCAACACAATAGAATATCCAATGTAAACACTGTGGCAAGTGGGAACAACGTTGTTATGATATATCCATACCAGCAGTTTGGAGTATTTAAGTATTCTTGTGTTTTAAATGATAGGGTAATTGTCAGTTTCAACAACAAAATTAAATTTTTTCTAACCATGATATAACTATTTTACTATCATTAGTTTATTATTTTTTGTATGAAACTATACCTTGCAGTCCACTGCCACTGGAAGGGAACTGTGGTGGGAGAAGTAAACATTCTCTCCCATACAAACGCCATCTAATTTGTGTTTATGCCTACCTGTCTTCTCTATTATAAACAAAATTTAAAAATAAAAAAACTATAGTTAGTTTGTTTAATTCCCTCACCAATGCTAGATATTCAAATTCAAAATGTTCATAACCAACTTTTAATTGAACATTGTTGCTATTCATATTATAAAGAAAAGTTATAAGACCTTCCACCACCTACGGTTCTACTTCTAAGGATTTATCCATGTAGTGAATTCAAGAAGCGTCCTCCCTCTTTGTCCCACTTAATGTAAATACTTGCCAGACTTACGTCAAAACTGATCGATCACTCGTTGATGGAGACGTACGGGTTTTTAATGCTGGATTACACTTTTCGACAAACCTTTTTGTGAACACTTTCGTTACTTTAAGTGTTTATATTTATTTATAGAATACGATATTTTGCATTATTATCAACATGTTAATTATGTAAGACAATTTCTATAGGTTTAATAGAGTCGATAATAGTTTTGAAGAGCTCTAACGCAGCCACTAAGAAACAAAATGTTGTGGTGATTGAGGAAACTACAGAAGTAGAGAAATCTGGGCTGTTCATTTTAGTGGTAATTAGGGTCCGGATGTTGTGTATGGGAGAGAACTGATTATCTGGCTTGTCAATTAGCTGAACAATAGACTAATACTTCATGGTTCAGATTCTACGTAAATCTGTTAGTGTTTTGGTTTCCCTTGCTATCGGGCTGTAAATAAATGGCTCTTTCTGAGGAACAACTGATTTTAGTTAGTTCCAGTGAGTAGACTCGTCCATCTACACTCATCACACTCATTCACTCCTCATACAGGCGATCATTATCTCTAGGACTGGAATCTTAATGATCAGTAATAATACCTAATAGCGGATGTATAATAATAATAAATGATACTTCATTTCAGTATGTAAGCTAATATAATACCTTTTTTATCATTTCTAAGGTGAGTTCCTTCATGATAATATTTTAAGGATGACATCCTGAAGGTTCGGTGTTGATAACATCAGTATGTAATAGCATTGTATGTGTATGGGTGGGCGGATGGGTCAATATCACTATACTACAATGTGTAGTCCACGTGCGCGCGTGCGTGTGTGAGTATGTGCACATGATACTTCATATTTCTAATGTATCAGCTAGGGGATTGAGGTCGGGGAGGGGGAAGGCCGCGGCCTTGATTGGAATGCGGAAAGCTCGTCACTATGTTATCACATCGATGATTATCAGTCGTTTAAATGGCTTAAAGGGATTTAAATGTTCGCGCCCGTTATTTTGAGATAATTCAATTGTTGTATGTTTTTCCCCCGAGTTGACTCAGCATTTATAATAAAAACAAGAGGTATTTCTTCTTTTGGTAGGTTACGCAATAAGTGTAATAAGCTAGGTTAACAAACAAACCTACTTTTTTTAACTATTTCTATTATGTTCCTTTTATGATATGTTATACTTTCTTAAAAACCAGTGTACTGTGAATGTTCCACATTTGAAATAATTTACACATTATTCACCTGATATCTTGCTTGATTAGATGAATTGTTCTATCACATCATGAATGGATTAATTTTAAGAGTTACCTTGATCGATATTAAGTGGAATGAGTAGAATTCTAATATCCAATCAGAAAATATCAACGCCATTTTGAATTAAAAATAATAATAATAATAAATTACGGGAAAATCAATAGTTATTATTTATTTTACAGTTACCTTTATCGATATTAAGTGGAATGAGTAGAGTTCTAATATCCAATCAGAAAACATCAATGTTATTTTTTATTTTAAAATAATACAAATAAATTACGGGAAAATCAATCGTTATTATTATTGTTAATTATTCAATACTGCGAAGCCAGTCGTAAAAACTTGGGAGATATGAAGGGTGAAAGAGTTTGATGAATGTAGATGATAAACGAGTTCAGTCATTGTTACTAACTAAGTGGGAGATATGAGGAGTGAAAGAGTTTGATGAATGTAGATGATAAACGAGTTCAGTCATTGTTACTAACTAAGTGGGAGATATGAGGAGTGAAAGAGTTTGATGAATGTAGATGATAAACGAGTTCAGTCATTGTTACTAACTAAGTGGGAGATATGAGGAGTGAAAGAGTTTGATGAATGTAGATGATAAACGAGTTCAGTCATTGTTACTAACTAAGTGGGAGATATGAGGAGTGAAAGAGTTTGATGAATGTAGATGATAAACGAGTTCAGTCATTGTTACTAACTAAGTGGGAGATATGAGGAGTGAAAGAGTTTGATGAATGTAGATGATAAACGAGTTCAGTCATTGTTACTAACTAAGTGGGAGATATGAGGAGTGAAAGAGTTTGATGAATGTAGATGATAAACGAGTTCAGTCATTGTTACTAACTAAGTGGGAGATATGAGGAGTGAAAGAGTTTGATGAATGTAGATGATAAACGAGTTCAGTCATTGTTACTAACTAAGTGGGAGATATGAGGAGTGAAAGAGTTTGATGAATGTAGATGATAAATGAGTTCAATCATTGTTATATGAGGGGTGAAAGAGTTTGATGAATGCAGATGATAAAAGAGTTCAGTCATTGTTATATGAGGAGTGAAAGAGTTTGATGAATGTAGATGATAAACGAGTTCAGTCATTGTTACTAACTAAGTGGGAGATATGAGGAGTGAAAGAGTTTGATGAATTTAGATGATAAACGAGTTCAGTCATTGTTACTAACTAATTGTCATTGTTACTAAAACAGTCATTGTTACTAACTAAGTTTTACTGTTCGTTATAAAGAATAATTTATTAATAACCCAATAGCAAGGGTTTACACGGAATCTTTTCTAGAGTCATTGTTACTAACTAATTGTCATTGTTACTAAAACAGTCATTGTTACTAACTAAGTTTTACTGTTCGTTATAAAGAATAATTTATTAATAACCCAATAGCAAGGGTTTACACGGAATCTTTTCTAGAGTATTGGATTGATTGTTAGCGAATTAACAAAACTCATTCGCAGTTCTATTCCATAAAGATAATGCGTTTGAATAATCTAAGTGACATTTCAGCACTATTTTCAAAAGAGTCCCCTTCTACCAAGTATTACACAACTAAAAAATAAAATAATTAATAGTGATTCATTTTAATCATGTATGTAAATATAATTTAAGTAAATACATAGAACAAAATTTTGATCTATTTTACTTTTCGCTTTAATACAGTTTTTTATACATTTAAATATATCCATAATGTCCCAAACATGATGTTAATAAACTTAAAATTTTAAATAATTTAATTAATTTGTCTCTGATTACAGTCTATTGGTTAGGGTGCTTCAACCAATCCACTGATATATCGATGTTTAAAGGTAGTGCATTTGTTCTATGGCTAATACAGTCATTAATTTGTTCTTCTACGAGTTGTGATCGCAATGCCACGAAAAAATTCTGCAATGCCTGGAAAAACTCTGTATTCGTATTACATTTGTTACACAATTTTGCTGAGCTGGAATTTCTTGCGATGATATCAGTCAACGTAAGTCAGTAGAGTGAGAGAAGATAACAAGAGAGATAACGAGATGTGAGTTGAGGTTGAGGTGCTACGAGTCGTTACCTGGTTTAATGTACTGTAAGATATCTGTGTTGATAAGTGTACATATTGCGTCTTTGGTAAACCTTGGATGATTTCATATACCTAAGGCTGAAATCTATAAAAGAAAATCCAAGATAACAAGAGAGATAACGAGACGTGAGTTGAGGTTGAGGTGCTACGAGTCGTTACCTGGCTTAATGTACTGTAAGATATCTGTGTTGATAAGTGTACATATTGCGTCTTTGGAAAACCAAGTTTGATATTGCTGGGGTTGTAATCCCTCAAAGAAAGTCAGTAGAGTGAGAGAAGATAACAGAGATAACGAGACGTGAGTTGAGGTTGAGGTGCTACGAGTCGTTACCTGGCTTAATGTACTGTAAGATATCTGTGTTGATAGTGTACATATTGCGTCTTTGGAAAACCAAGTTTGATATTGCTGGGGTTGTAATCCCTCAAAGAAAGTCAGTAGAGTGAGAGAAGATAACAGAGATAACGAGACGTGAGTTGAGGTTGAGGTGCTACGAGTCGTTACCTGGCTTAATGTACTGTAAGATATCTGTGTTGATAGTGTACATATTGCGTCTTTGGAAAACCAAGTTTGATATTGCTGGGGTTGTAATCCCTCAAAGAAAGTCAGTAGAGTGAGAGAAGATAACAGAGATAACGAGACTTGATTTCAGCTGCTAATTAAGATATTACTACTACGGAAGTCTGGGGTGTCCATGTTGGGTGGTAATCATTATATGGATGTTGTGTGAGGGGGAGATAACTGAATATCAGGCTTGTCAATCAGCTGAAAATCAGACCAGCACTACGTGGTTTGGAGTCCACGTAAAGCTGTAGGTCCCTTAGTTGCCCTGGCTGTTGGGCTATTAATAAATTGCCCTTTCTGAGGAACAGTTGAACTCAGTTAGTAACCAGACTACACTCATACACACTCATATAATCATTGATATTCGCCTTAAAATACCAACAACGTTGTGTCGGCGTCTCATATGTAAGAATATAAGAATATGTTGATAAGAGTACATATTGCGTCTTTGGATATCCATGGTTGGTAATGCTGGGGTTGTTATCCGTCAAAAAAAGTCAGTAGAGTGAGAGAAGATAACAAGAGAGATAACGAGACGTGATTTGAGGTTGAGGTGCTACGGGTCGTTACCTGACTTAATGTACCGTAAGATATCTCTATCGATAAGTAAAGAAATCGTGTCTTTGATAAACCTTGGCAGATTTCATATTGCTGACATAGTTATTCGTCAGAGAAAGTCAGTAGACTGAGAGAACATAACAAGAGAGATAACGAGACGTGAGTTGAGGTTGATGTACTTACAGGTCGTTACCTGGCTTAATGTACTGTAAGATATCTCTATCGATAAGTATACAAATCGCGTCCTTGGTAAATCTTGGCTGATTTCTTATTGGTGGGATTTGAATCCTTCAAAGGAAGTCAGTGGACTAAGAGAAGATAACAATAGAGATAACGATATTGAGTTGAGGATGAGGTTCTCTGAGCCATTATTACTTGATCTAAGGCACTGTAAGATATCTGTGTTGATAAGTGTACATATTGCGTCTTTGGTTAACCAAGGTTGATATTGCTGGGGTTGAAATCCCTTAAATAAAGTCACTAGAGTGAGAGAAGATAACAAGAGAGATAACGAGACGTGAGTTGAGGTTGAGGTGCTACGAGTCGTTACCTGACTTAATGTACCGTAAGATATCCTTGCTCCTGTTGATCCTATATCCTGCATCCTTACGGTTCTTACTTAGACCCTTTTTGCACGTTATATTTTTAAAATCTTTAAATATCATCTACACATTTCAGTGATTGGTTAAAGTGTTATACTATTCAAGATGTTTTTAAATCAAGTTGTGACTGTTATTGTACTTTACCTGATTCCAGAGAGGTAGTACGATTCGTCAAGTTATTTAGATAAAAAAGTGCAAATATTATTTAATTAAGGCTATAAGGAATATTTTCATGGGATTAAGGTTTTGAATAGTTTTGAGGCATATTTTTTACACAATTGGAAGGTTTAATACTGAAGGTATTATTGAAGGTTGTTATTGAATGAGTCAAATACAATAATTCACAGCGTTTGTGTTTTTAATTAAAACAACATTCATAATAAAACATAGTTACTTATACTGTATTGTTAATCCTTGGGTACAATTATAAATTGTATGTTTATTAAGGGACTACATTATAATTGAATTTGGAAATAGTAAGATAGTAGGCTACTTATTGATATAACAATATTTATTTTTTAATGATATATTCAAATGTAAAAATCCCTATTTGTAATGTATGCCATACCTTTTCATGAAAAGCGTATTTTCAACTAGAGCCAAATGGGCCTATATAATAAAGACTTTTCGAGTTTTTTTTCTTACGATTTTATTTGGATTTATTTCATCTAAAAAAGTTTTTATTTTACGAGTTCGAATCAGTAATTTTACAGGAATATTTACCTATTGTTGTTTACCCCTGATGTATGTTGCACTATAAATGACATTTTTTATTTTTATAATCTTAATTTATTTTATGCATAAACAATTTATTTTAAAATATATTAGATTACATCTCTATTATAGTTTAGGACAATTGAATGATAAACTGTATTCTTTAAAAATATATTTGAAAAGTAGTTATATACTTTTAAAATGTATCCTTTATATGAAATATGTTTTCAAATAGTATTATACAAGCCATATAGTTTGTTTTAAAAGTATTTGTATAGTATAAAGACAATGTGGGAATTTTCCCGCAATATAAGCCCCGTGGGAATTCCCACTTGGCCGTAAGTCAAGAATGAAAGATAAATATTACTTCACAACGCAAACAAGGGGAGGCTCCAATAAATCGAAAAGCACAACAAACAGTCCCTTAAGTCTAAACTGTGTAAAGAGGTTGTACGACTCACTCTTA
The DNA here is from genome assembly GCA_035578905.1 of Stictocephala bisonia. NCBI lineage: Eukaryota > Metazoa > Arthropoda > Insecta > Hemiptera > Membracidae > Stictocephala > Stictocephala bisonia. Next base: position 743,244 of record JAQJVL010000069.1, read on the forward strand.
CTTATGTTTATACAGTTTTAAAATAGTATTAAGATTTATAATAAGCACATATAATTTATTTAAACATTAAAATATCACTGATACAAATTACGCTAAATAAAATCTGCTTCTAACTGTGCAGAATAATTTCTCCTCGGACTGTTCGTAGTTTAATTCTACATTTTATAAAATAAAAATGATTTTTACTACGACCAAATATGAGTACTCGTTCTAATTATTTATTTTTATGTTAGTTTTGTGTCCTCACAATATATTCCTTGGCTTATATATGTTTTACTAACCCATCTCAATAACCCCGTTTTCTACAAGTAAACCTTAATTATTGCAATGTTAACTACACCACCATTTATATAAGAAACATAAAGTAACCATGCATTCAAAAGAAAACTCTTATTTGAATTAATCTATTTTGATATTCAAAAAGCTTAATTTAAGTTTAGTGAATCCAATCTAAAATAATAACTAGAAAATATACTATAGTTCTTAATTTATTTTGGTTACCTAGGTATTTAGTTCCACTTTAGTACGAAATGATTTCTTCATATACCTTAATGTACAGTGAGTTTTATGGAAATATCTCAAAAGTTGTAGGCCCGTAGATTCCTAAGTTTACATGTAGCCTCCAATAAATTTAATTTCATATTGTTCAAGGGTTTAGTGTTACGTATAAAAATGATCATGTCATTTATTTTATTTAACAATTTAAAATATTTGTACTTGGTTAATAATACAGTTATCTAAACATTAAGAATCATGCCAATTAATTAATAATATAATTTATTGTATAGTCTGTTTAATTTTTAAGCAAGTTACATTTATTTCAACTTGTATTGATAAAATTACATTGAAAGTTAAAAACTGCAATTTATACAATATATAAAAGACATACGTGAGTGCCGTTTTTTTATTCAAAATGAAAAGACAAGACTTGAAAACACTAAAATGAAAATAAACTAATTAAATAGAATAAAACCTAATAGAATGCAATGAACTAACAAGGTATGGTATAAAATTATATTTTTTTTTCTAAACTTCATTCGCCCGTTAAAAAACCATATATGAGCTTTATTCAACGACTGAAGTACCTATTACTATCTCGGATTCGAACCTTGTGCCATCCACATTGCGATAAATTGGGTACTAAGCCACCACGCCGCTTGATGACTGGCACACGTGGTTGTATTACACTTTATTACACTTAGCCTGTCATGGATGGAATATGTTATAAACACAGCATTGAATTTAAAGGTTTCAACGCCAATCTGAGGACGTACCTAAAAACGACATACTCTTGTTAATAAGAAGCTAGAACTCTTAATTCGTACTGTAACCTGGAAGCAAAGAAAACTAACTACCCAGATGGCTCATAGTATACGGGAAAATGTGCACGCTGTTAAAGGAGTATGTAGGCAACAGGCACTACACGTCCGTGAATGTGATGTGACGTTGGCGCATTTAAGAATTATTAAATCTTAATTATTATCATCAGCTGATATTTATTATTCTAATATTCGTTATTAATCTGATTGATTGTGTTGAATCCGACAACGCCGCCTAGTTGACAACCGCTCGACGCACTGTAAAGTGGACAGTTGACACACTACGAAAACATTGTTAACACTTTTTAGCATAGGAATGAGCTATCTGGGTAGAGCTAGTTATCTGTGCTGGAAGGTTCAAATTATTGAAAACTTTAGACTTAATTACTTAACCGTAAGATGACCCTCAGATGCCCTTAGACTAGTCCCCTATGAGCAAAAAGTGTCCCAGGCCTCCAACTCACTGTAATTAACTAGTTGACGTGACGTATACAAAACAGGCTCCATATTAGCACATACCATCAAAATTACAGACTACTGGTACTACTGGTGTTTTTATATACCTCCAGCTATTGTCCATGTTTTTGTATTGGATCTTTCTAACTATCATCATAAATATTCACCTTAAGGTCCTGACAGAAGGAAACCCACTATCATTCTTGAAAAGAGTGATACGTCACCATTACTGTAAATAAACAGAGAAAATACATTGACTGGGAGCTACCAATGTACTTGGGTTTATTGGCTAGGAGGTTCTGCTTGAATAGTCTTCACTGTAAAGTGACGACTATTCAATGTTGAACAGGACTGCCCTTGTTGTTGACCTATAGGTGTGAAAGTGATGAGATAACATCTCTAGATATTAAATACTCCATCAGCGATAAGTGAGGCATGGATACGATGTCTCATGATTATCAAACTCTATCATTAGTTCAAATACATACTTCCCATTACTCATATCATAGCTTCATGGTAATAGCACATAGTTGATTATTTTATAAGTAGTTAATATATATCTCACAAAAGAGATTACTGCAACATTCAAAGAGCACATCGGTTTGTTAGACACTGAAGGGGATGGGTATATCGATTGGTGCATGCGACAGGTTACTCTGTTTTGGCCATGATCCAAGGGAAGGGAGGCCGAATCGATAGGGGTGCATTACTTGTTACTCTTTCAACAGGTTTGCCAACCTCATCCACCCTTGTTGTAAATGATGTATTCCAACAGGCACATACCTCTAGAGTTGGTAAATTTTGAACATTCAGGTGTCTAATGTATGTTATCTTAAAATAAAAGCTACAAGTAGAGTTAAACAATTAACCTATCGTAAGCAACTTACGATTGGATTTGGTATTTATTTAAATACCTATAGTTTAAAAAACAAAACGTTCTATAACACTGTCTCATTATGTTTGTGGCCTATTATGAATTACGTGTAAAAAGAGACTGCCATAATAAAGAGTTATTTTAATGGATTTTACAGCATTTAGAAGGTAACAACTCATTTAAGAGGGATTACCATTATGTAATGGAATTTCTACAACAGCTAAACATAATATAAATTCCATTTATTATATCTATACACGAATAATATATAATTCCGTAGGCATGACATACTAGGGTTAAACAGCAAATACAGGGACATGTACATTCAATTCGTTGACAAAAAGAAATTATAAAAGCCATAACTTCAATCCAATCTTCAACAAAACCAGAAATGTTGCGTACAAAAATGAAAGCTCTTATGTATCCATTATTAAACAATTTTAAAAATTAAACTATAGATAGGAGAAACATTATTATGAAAGTACATTTAGGATATAATAAAGAGAAATATTTTATTTAAACATAAAAACCGTTGACTAACAAGCACTTTATCGTCATTGAATGGTTATTTAGAGACACAAATGTCATAAGAATTCATGTAACCAATAATTACTCTTAACTATTGATAGACATGTCAGATACTGGAATATTAAAGCAAATCTATTATGACGATTTATGTGATGGAAAATAGAACAGTCATCAGCTCAGGGCAGTGACCAACGATTAACAATAAACGAGTTGGTGACATACGACAGTTGGTGGGTGTCCATCATCAGCATAGGGACTAACCATCAACAGTAAACTACTATCGTGGCACATTAGCTGTGTTGACACTTATATGGTGTGGCTGATTCAATTATTGAATGTACCTTTAGGCTAACAGCCACGTAACATAACAACAACAATCAGCTGACTTATAATAGATAGTGGTTGTCCAGCATCAGCATAGGGACTAACCATCAACAATTAACGACTATCCTGGCACAATAGCTGTATTGTCAGTCACATGCTGTCAGCTGATTCAATTATTGAATGTACCTTTAGGCTAACAGCCACGTAACATAACAACAACAATCAGCTGACTTATAATAGATAGTGGTTGTCCAGCATCAGCATAGGGACTAACCATCAACAGTAAACTACTATCGTGGCACATTAGCTGTGTTGACACTTATATGGTGTGGCTGATTCAATTATTGAATGTACCTTTAGGCTAACAGCCACGTAACATAACAACAACAATCAGCTGACTTATAATAGATAGTGGTTGTCCAGCATCAGCATAGGGACTAACCATCAACAATTAACGACTATCCTGGCACAATAGCTGTATTGTCAGTCACATGCTGTCAGCTGATTCAATTATTAAATGCACCATTAGTCACCCAGTCACGTAACGTCACCAACAACACGCAGCTTGACATACGACAGTTGGTGGTTGTCCATCATCAGCATAGGAACTAACCACCAACAATGAACGACTATCCTGGCACAATAGCTGTGTTGACAGTCACATGTTTTCAGCTGATTCAATTGTTGAATGCACCATTAGTCACTTAGTCACGTAACGTCACCAACAACACGCAGCTTGACATACGACAGTTGGTGGTTGTACACCATCAGCATAGGGACGACCCATCAACAATGAACGACTATCGTGGCACATTAGCTGTGTTGACAGTCACATGTTGTCAGCTGATTCAAATATTGAATGCACCATTATTCACCCAGTAATGTAACGTCACGAACAACTCGCAGCTTGACATACGACAGTTGGTGATTGTCCATCATCAGCATAGGGATGAACCACCAACAATGAACGACTATCCTGGCACATTAGCTGTGTTGACAGTCACATATTGACAGCTGATTCAATTATTGAATGCATCATTAGTAACCCAGTCACGTAACGTCACCATCAACACGTAGCTTGACATACGACAGTTGGTGGTTGTCCATCATCAGCATAGGGACGAACCACCAACAATGAATGACTATCCAGGTACATTAGCTGTGTTGACAGTCACATATTGTCAGCTGATTCAATTATTGAATGCACCATTATTCAGCCAGTCACGTAACGTCACCCACAACACATACCCTGATATATGGTAGTACGTGTCTGTCCATCATTAACGCAAATCAAAAAATATAATGGCGTTCAGTAGAAAATATAATTCGCGCTTGTTATGCAACCCCAAACAAAGTATTTAAATTATTATTTAAAATTATAAGTAATATATAATAATATATGTTAATCAATTTATAAATTCATGACCAATAAAAAACAAGAATTAGAGTGTATTACTTTAATCAGGGTTGGGAAAACATCTTGAATATATGTATTAATTTTATAACTATTGAAAGAAATGTAAAGAAACTTTGTATTTATTTACATGCTTCCAAACCAAACATTTAGACATATTTTACTTGTTTTTCGCATAGTCAGGCGATAACCTATGATGGAGGTCTTAACACTCTAAATGTAAGCCTACCTTGAGTTATACCTCATTTTAAAGGTTTTTGTTTGTAAAACACAAAAGTGCAAGCCTGAGGTCAAAAGGATGACCCAGTCAGAAAATATAACCTCTCAAAGAATTTAATGTCAGCGTTGGGTAAAAGTCTGTTTTTAATTTTAAAACTATTTAAAGGAATGTAATGAAACTTTAAAGTTATGTACATGTCCCTATACCAAACATTTAGACATATTTTACTTCTTTTTTTCATATCCAGGGGGATGGCCCATGAAGGAAGTCTTTAACATTTTAAATGTAAGCCTACCTCGAATTATACCTCATTTTAAAGGTCTTTATTTGTAAAATACAAAAGTGCAAGCCTGAGGTCAAAACGATGACCCATTAAAAAAATACAGTGATTCAAAGAATTTAATGTCCTATTACTAATTCTTCTCAGTTATACAGCTATATATAAAACAGATTCAGTTTCCTGTTGATGATTATAATGTTGATTTTTAACAATCATAAAAAACGACTGAGTTATAAAATAGCTATGCTATTTAACTTAGATAAAATAACTAAAATTTATTAACAAGACTTTTGAGAGTACGTTTACCTAAAAATAGTTTTAAATTATTATAATAGTTTGTTACTTATTTTTGTAAAATTTAATTTTTCATATTCAGTTAGATATAATACATAGTTCTACGCAGTTATAGATAATCACAATCTTACCTTTGTCTTAAGCAGTGTTAGTTATATAACATTTAATTCTTTGAGAGGGTATTTTTCCTGACTTGGTCTTCCTTTTGACCGCAGGTTTGCACTCTTGCGTTTTACAAACAAAAACCTTGAAAATGAGGTATAATTTGAGGTAGGCTTACATTTAAAATTTGTATGACTTCCTTCATGGGCATGCATGGATATACAAAAACAATTAAAATATTTTCGTTTGTTTGGTATAAAGACATGTAACTGCAAAGTTTCATTACATTTCTCTTAATGGTTTTGAAATTACTTTTGCCCAACCCTGTTTATCGAATACATAAATGAAATATTGTAGTTTTATTATTAATATTATCAAAGTGTATTACAGAATTTTGATTCTGACGAAAAGTTATGTTATTTGATAAATTATGAATTCAAGATAGAACTTTTAGAAACTTAAAGAGTCAAAAAAAATAAATAGAAGTGGAATGTTGATAGACTTAACAAAATTGTGGTTGGACATTTTTACGGCTTTTTCTGAGTAAAGTAAGCCTGTTATGTGGGCAAGAGGGGATGTGGCCATAAATGTTAATTTAACACCGTTCTTCGTATAAAATTACAAGTCTCGTACATCCGAAATCCTTCAGTAAAGAAAATCTCTTAATTTAGTACATTGTGTATGGAAGTATGTGCATATATTAACTTAATGTGATTACTAATGAACAAATATCCGTAAAAAATTATAACAAAAACCGTACTAATTGTGAATAGAGCCAGATTAAATATAATATGAAACAAACTAAAGATTGTAATTGACATTTCAAAAGAGTGTGAAATAAAAACAAATATATGTTTGTATATAATAGTTATTTATGACAATAAACCCTTATAAATCAATAATGGTACTGTAGGTAGGTTGACATGTAATTTATTTACTTAACAGAACAAAAGTAAATTCTTAAATATTTAATCATGTAAAAGAACAATGTTATTTAAGCATAATTTACGGTACTCAACAATAATGTGCATTATTTGTTTAAGAAAACATTTAATTGAATTACACCAAAAATATTAGTCTTAATAAAACTCACGTACTTTTGGAAATAAGTTTATATTAATTGCATTATTTAATTTCGATCCATCAAACCTGTAGGAAAAAAAGATTATAGATGTCTAAGAATAAGACTCATTAACTAAGGTATGTAAGAAATAGCAAACTATCATAGATAATAAAACGAATGGTTTCATCAGGAAAGTGTTATATTTATTTCCGTATGTCCGGTCATTCTTTTAAATATATGAATATTTACTATTGACATGTTTCTCATATACAACATGACTGTCACAGGACCAACTACAGCTTAAACCTGGAGGAAAACATAAACGCATAGGGAATATAAACCCCCCTGTACCATCAAGTTTTGAGATCATTTGCTGTTTTACTTTCTAAGGTTATTGACTAAAAATATTTTAGGTTTAAAATAATACACAATATAAACCACTTTTATACAATACACAATATAAGCCACTTTTGTATTTGTGTTGAGCTTTTTGTCTCAAAAACGTAATTAGTTTTCACGAAATTTACTCTTCGTTTAATAAAGCTTTCCCTACTAACGAACTTATTTAGTGACTAGTTCTTTAAAGTAACGAATTCCATATTTTAAATAGATACTTAATTGTTTTACTGACGTATACTTTACACATGATTCTAACCAAACAAAACAATTGACTGGATAAAAAAGGAGTCTGCCCACTTCTCCTCCCCTTTCTCCTTCTCTATGTTCTGTGTGTGTGTGTGTGTGTGTGTGTGTGTGTGTGTGTGTGTGTGTGTGTGTGTGTGTGTGTGTGTGTGTGTGTGTGTGTGTGTGTGTGTGTGTGTGTGTGTGTGTGTGTGTGTGTGTGTGTGTGTGTGTGTGTGTGTGTGTGTGTGTGTGTGTGTGTGTGTGTGTGTGTGTGTGTGTGTGTGTGTGTGTGTGTGTGTGTGTGTGTGTGTGTGTGTGTGTATGTGTGTGTGTGTGTGTGTGTGTGTATGTGTGTGTGTGTGTGTGTGTGTGTGTGTGTGTGTGTGTGTTTTACTCAATCACGCAAAAATTACTTAACTCATTTAGCTGAATGTTTGCATGGACATTCTTAAGATCTCTGGTTAACACACAGATCTATCTTTGTTTTATAATTTCATGAGGAAACCACCCCAGGGGTTCTAAGAAGTATCAATGCAACCCCTATGGCAATAACATTTGACAAGTAATTGATTCTCCCCAGCACACGCCGAAGTTACTAATAACTGATCTAAAAGCATACAAAACTGTCATCCGAGTGGTTGTTAAGTACGATTTCACATTAGAATCATAACAGTTTATGATTTTTTATTCCAATAAGTTTGAGGTTTCTACCGGAAAATTGTAAGGCTTCTCGAACATTGTTTTTAATTCAAACAATGAAGTAACATTTTACCATTTACACTTTCTCGTAACAAAGTTACTAAGAGTTTTAGATGAGAACGTGCAGTGTTAATGTTAGAGAATTTAAGTTTCTGTTCTTGTTTCTATGTTCAAAATTAGGAATTCATCAATTTAGTAGTTGAAAACAAATGCATTTTATATTAGCATTTACAAATATAATTTTCGTATATTATAATTATGTCAGCGCCTTTACATTAATTAATGTACAAGGGATTTATAATTTCAAGTTTATCAATTATAAATTTTATGATTACAACTGTAATCGTCAAATTGTAAAAAAAAACAAACTCGTATCTAAACATATTTGACCATCGACTATGCACTTATGCTATGAGCTGTTTAAAAAAATAACAAGTTCGTCAGTGGAACGCCACTAAATACACGATTGTAAACCCACCCCCTGTTGAGGCAATCAGCGGATGCCTAGCTCATCTCCCTTTGAGCAATTAGAGAGCAACCCGGAAATTACCACCTGGCAGACTAATATCTGATCACGGTGAATTCCTTTGTACCCATAACCTGTACCCCAACGCTTCAATATACTGTGGTTTAAGTTGGTGCAATCGGAATTCAGTGAGTTAATTATTTCCCAATTTTGTAATCAAAAAATTTTATGTACTTCCCTTGAGACAGAAAAATAATTAAACCTTTTTTTACCTCTAAATTAGGACTTGTGGCTTTTTGAAGAGGTGAATTCAGCTTATTTTAAATCATCGTTAAGACAAAACTGTTCGAAGCACAAATTTAATATTTTATAACTACGTTCTATACACAAAACCAAAGGGATTAAGATGTTTTTCATTTTTTAAATATGTAAACATTTTTCGTAATTTTAAAAGCGAAAAAAGATCTTTACACCATGTCATAAAGCCACAAGTTCTAATTAATAATTAAGAAATCTTTTTTTATGTTTTTTTCTTTTCTTAAGAGAAGTTATATTAACTAATTTTGATTTTAAAATTGAAAAATAATTAACTCACCGAAAACCATTTGCACCACTTTAAGGTATTATAATGTCATGCATTTTACCAATGTTTTATATATTTACATATGTTCAAAAAGGAGGTGTATTGTAATTATTTATTCAATATGTATGTATATTTCCAAGAACTAAATCTTGTCAAAATTATGTTATACATTTGCAATACTTCATTAGCTTTATATAGTTGCAAGAACAAGCCGTAACTTGTGAAATAATCTAATTTAAAGTAAAACATATTAATATTTACAATATTAGAAAGTACTGCCTACTGGAAATTCCAAACTCTTAATTTTTACAAAAAGAATTAAACTGTATTGGGTTAAAATAATATTTCAGAATACATAAAAAATATAACTTACATAATAACTTTCAAAATACGTCACTTCGAAGTTATCAGAAAGAAGCAAATATAAACTAAAAGGCTTTTTTAGAATAAATATTTCTTCTGAAATACATACTCAATTATTTTTTTAAGTCTTTACAACACTTATATACCTATAACATTTTGTTTTGAAAATAATACAAACAAAAAATATGCCTAAAGTTAAATTTATTTTAGTGAAAAGTTGTACAGTACAAGTAAACATCACACAACACAATGTATTACAATATAAGCACAAAATGCAAAAATATATATCAATAAAAGTACAAAATGTAAAAATATTATGGAAATCGATTTCGATGAACCACGCTCACCTTCCTTAGACTAGAGGGATTCACAAAAGAATGGGAAATGGTGTTCAACAACTCAATTTATAGGCCAATGATCACGAGGCCCCATTGGCTGGATGACGATTCCTGCCATGTGATCATAGGTTGATCATAAATTGAATTGTTGAACACCATTTTCCATTCATTGTGAATCAATCTGGTCTGTGGAAGGTGAGCGTGGTTCACCGAAATCTATAACCATAATATTTGTGTATTTTGTACTTGTATTATAATATATTTGTGCATATTGTGCTTATATTGTAATAAATTTGTGTTGTGTGACGTTTACTTTCACTGTATATGTACCAACACGTATTATACTAATTAAAAAACTATTTGAAAATATGTGTATAACTAAACTTTAACATTAAAATCTACTATAGTTTGAAATTATGTAACTGACTATATTTTAGTCATATATTGCCTTTTAATTTACTTTTTTTTTAAGGAAGTTAATGTGTACACAATACATAAACACATGTGTATCTTTAAAACACAAATGTGAACCACTTCTTAGTGTTTGTGGTGGTGGTGGTTTGTAACATTTGTTGGTTAACTACTGATGTGGCGTTCGATGATTATTATAAAAATGATTATAATAAATATCGATAATGATTATAAAAAATGATTATAACAGCTACATGCATTGTGATATACATTTTTTTTTAAATACCAACATCAACTGATTATTATAGTAAATATAAGAAACAAGAAGACTTTTCGTTCATATATTACAAAATCCCATAAAGCCGGTTTTCCTGACCGGTGAATTAGTTCCTGTCCTGTTTTCACAGGTACCGCCAGCGGTCTCCCACTCTCTATATCTCTATCAACGCCTCTGTCTCTCTCTCTCTCTCTCTCTCTCTCTCTCTCTCTCTCTCTCTCTCTCTCTCTCTCTCTCTCTAGCTCAAGTTTAAGTACGTTAATAGAACACTAAACTGTCATCAAAGCATGGTTTGATGAAAAATAACAAAAGTAATATGTGTAGAGAAATATAGTTCTAACGATTAACACTTACATCCAAGAAGTCGTTCAAAATACCTTTTAAAAAGGGCTCACTAATCATTAATAATATAAAAATGACTAAGTTTATATTTATATAACCTAATTATCATAATTATTGTCTTATACTTTTAGTTGATGATCATGATGTATTAGGATGTATATAGTTTAAATTAAATGCCATCTAATTTTTAACATAGAATAGGTTAAACTTAGTCACAGGTTTTTTTTAGAAATGAAAGCCAGAACTTTAAAGCAGAAGTTGTACTTAGAAAGCTAAGTTTTCTTACTTTTACGACTATCAATTAACAGTTTTCTTTCCCTTCAGTAATTACTTTTGTTTGACTTTTTATCTTGGTAGTGATCAAAGTGTTAATTACTCTGTAAAAATAGATTATTCAAGGGAAACTACTCCTAAGAAGACTTTTGCAATTTCTTTAGTACTGAGCCCAAGACACAAAAAACCCAAGTAACCAAGTAACTCAAGTAATTAACCCTGCCCACCCACAAATAATGTTCAAATGATAGGAAGATTCTCTTGTTGTCTTTTACTACGTAGAGTTCTTCCATGAAATAATTTAGCACTCATAATGACTCAACTTTGATATTTAAATTTTGTAAATATATTATTCGTTATTTTATTATTATTTCATTTAGTGTAATAATGATACAGATCAATTTTTTAAAGAAATAAGTATGACTCTCATGGATATAATTTATGGATGAGAAAGGATGAGAACGAGTCGTCAAATTTTGAAAGGACAATATATGCATAACAACTATAATACAAAACGTAACTCATTATGGATTTATTATGAAAATACGGGCGTCAGGTTATTCTTTTAAACATTCATTTGAATATGGGATTTTATTACGAGTGGTGTATAAAATTCGTGCCTCAATTATTCTATCAGAAACAATTTATTTTTTATTAAAGTTGTTGGAAGAGCTAACAAAGAAAACCAGGGTGTATCCAATTTTGATCAATAACTAAAGATCTCAGTTTATCTTAGCTACTAGGGGTAAGCTTAAACAAAGGAATTCTCTCTGACATAACACAATTAAGGCGCTGTTAAGGCTCATGCCGTGGGAAATTAACCTTTTGGGGATGGTTATAAATGTTAATTATTCGCATGTCTTCAGATAAAATAAGGAGGAAGGTACATGTTGTAGACTTGCAGTAATTTCTCTTATAAGGAGGAGATAAAGTAGGCAATTTGTATGTATACTTGGTTTTTCTCGATTGTGTGGCTGGAATCTCAGTACTGTTTACATATAATAAAATAAGTGCGAGAACAGCACCTTGTGGTACTCCTTCGTTGAGAGAGGAATTTATAAACGAAAACATCCCTGGATTACAAAGTCCAAGTAACAAGAACATTTTTTGGACTAAAATTGGTGATATGATGTTTTTCTATTAGACCTTTTTTACTTGACTGGGAACCATGTATATGTATTTCAAATTAATGACAAAATCAAGTATAAATATTAAAGAATATACCCAACAAATTTACCCCACTTCTTAATAATTTCACTGCCAAACATAACAATTAGTGAATCCCACTGAAATTTTAGAGGCACTGGAAAAGGTTCCCTGTTGGTCCAGAAAATATGTTTAGCAAAAATCTCAGGTGAGCGTACTAAAATAGTAAACAATATAAACCAATACACGTAACGTTTATTTCAATTGTTGAGTAATATAGAATGGTTAGGACTGCTAAAACAGTCAGCAGCCATGGGAAAAGCCTACCTGGTTGTCAAAACATAACGTTAAAATGATTAGGCACCCTTTTTAGGAATAAAAAGAAAGAAACTGGCAAAATTAGCCTACTGAAATTTAAAATGGCTAAAGAGTTTCCAAATAACCTTTTGTACTTATTTGCCAAAAATTGAAGTTATGGTGATCAGGTCTTTTCGATAACGTATTCAATGGTTATTTATATATTTGACCTACGTAAAAAGACATGACCCACGAAAACACTAAGCGCATTCATGTAAAGTTACCTGGTGATATTTAAATGTATTTTTATAATATCAAATCAGGCCTGCTAAAAGTATTTGTGGTCTTATAAATGTTGATAGAATGTATGTTTATTTCCATTTTTTTTAAATCCAGAAGGTACTCGAAGAATGTAAGGTGTGTTTTACACATTGGCTTTCCCAAGGGTAAAACTTTCATGTAGCAATTAGCAACATGTGAACTTTCAAAGTGCCTGCTTCATCATTCACCAGTCTGTCTGGTAGTTGTTGGTGGAGGAATTCCATAGGGGTTTCTTCTGAACGTGAATTATACAACATGAGGTAAGGAGAGACTTCTGGTCCCTTTAATTGTTGAATGTTTAATGCAAACATTAGCAACAATGCGTCAGGTAATACACGTTAAATCACGACATTTTTAACTAAAATTACACTTCTAATTATTTAGGAAATAGGTAGTTATGCAGTTTCGTTAGTTTACGTTCTGTGAAAATTATGTTTTTTACCAAATATCAATAAAAAGAACTATTTCTTAACTTTCTTGTATTTTTAACTAATTTCCGTTGTTTCATGTAATAGTTTGATAATTTATTTTTGCTTGACGTGTTTTTCACGTTGATCATACATTTGAAAATTATTAAAAGTCTATGACAATTATGTATCGATATTAGGCAGTAAAACGACTTTCGCGGCGATTTGCGATTAGCAAACATTCTGTCATTATTATGAACACACAAAAAATCACAAAACATAATTTACATACATTTTCACGATATTTGCGTCGGACACCCAAATGTTAGGCAAATCTCGAATTTTTTAAAAGGATTTCTTGGTTGGTTATTTCAGGTTAGGTTTTTGAAAAGTGCTTTTATAGGTGACAGTTGTAATTTTCACAAATCCAATCTATTATTTATGTTTATTGTACTAAAATGCTTTAAATAAAAATATATTTTTTCAAAATTATTATTTTATCTTCCTTTAAAATTAGTTTTCGATTTTCCGCTGAAAATCGTGTTTTCCAAGCGACAAAATGATATCTTCTTTAAATCTCACTCAACTTTGACCTCTTTTAGAAGCAGTACATTTTAATTTTATAAGTTGAGTTGAAACTGTATAAAACCATAATTTTCTGATTTATACATCTTTAATTTGTAAATAATAGTACAAACAAAGTGTATAATGTAATAGTTTAGTAGGTAATGTGGAATACATGTTTAAATGAATGGGTAAAAAAAGAATGAAAAGTTAACTCTATAAAAAATATTATAGGTATGCCTAAGCTATTGTGAACAATAATCATTCTGATCAATATAAGTTGATAAAATGACTTGTTTTTGTACAAAACAAAATATTTTAATATAAAAGTAAATACATAAGATATCAAGACATAATGAATGATATTTAAAATATATTATAACTTGAACTGTATGAGCAATGCCTATGTGCAGTTTTGAGTTATTGTCCACCTTATAAATTAATTTATAGTACAAGCAAACGTGAAAAACACAAATATATTACAATATAATCACAAAAAGCACAAATATATTACAATACCAGTACGAAATGCACAAATATTATGATGATCGCTTTCGGTAAACCACACTCACCTTCCTCAGACCAGAGGAATCAACACATTGATTATTTTGATAATCATTCTGGTCTGAGGAAGGTGAGCGTGGTTTACCGAAATCGATCAACATAATATTTGTGCATTTTCTACTTGTATTGTAATATATTTGTTGCATTTTGTACTTATATTGCAATAAATTTGTGTTTTGTGACGTTTACTTGTACTATATATGTACCAACACGTATTATGCTAATTAAAAACCTAAATTAATTAAAAATTTCTTAATGTATAATGAGGGCCAATCTGAGTTTTAACATTCTTGGTTCTACAATGCGCAATTTATAACTATAGCACCCTGGAAATGTATTCTGATAAGTAAATATCTATTCGGAAATATAGAATCAACCATTGTTACTCATCTGGTGATGACGATATTAGGATAAGGTCGTATTAAACACTACATTGGTGGAATTACAAAAAGTTTTACACTTATAATTTGATTATGCCTAGTTTTTAACCCTTATGTGCCCGCGCGGATTGTTCAAAACACCCCTGTGATGGAAATTTTGTCTATATTCACAGTGGGAATTAGCTAAGCTGCTCATCCTTTCAGTACCTTCAAAGTACAGCGTGAGAGTCATACCCAACTGCTTTTCGTTAGTTTGTGGTGAGTTAAGTTGTCTGTGGTGTCCGTGACACCCCGCGCGGGTACTAGTGTCATTATTTGAGAAGCATTTATATACCTACTATTTATATACCAAATGAAATTATATTTAAAAATGTTAATTTTTAGAACCAAATTTAACTTATATTATATGATACAAAACATGAAATAAAAGGAAATACAATGTTCAAAACATATTATTGTATAAAATATAATATTGATTCTATTTTGTAAAAAATGTGCATACTTTTGTAATTTATTTTTGCTTAACTGAAAATATTTTGATGTAAAAAAATTTTACGATTTAAATGTTACAAAACTAGTAAAAGTTATTTACAAAACATTTATTTCTAAAAAAGTAAAGTAATTATAATTGTAGACTAAATTTAGTTTGCCGTGTTTCAAACACCCCGCGCGGAACTTGACGTTACAAAATAACCTTACGGGTACTTATTTTATAAGGTGGATTGAAACTGTATAAATCGGTAATTTTCTGATTTATACCTCTTTAATTTGTAGAAATAGTACATAGTACAACATTTCTAACTAATATTTTAAGTATATTAAATGGAGAAAAAAATCATTTTACGTATAGGCTAATTAAAGCATTCTTTTATTGAAATTTTGTTATTGTTACTGTGTATTATTTGTTTCATATTGATGAATATTTATACGTTTAAAATATGGCAGATAATTCGATCCAGTAGAATTTGATTATAAAAATATCCTAAAAAAGTTGTGCTCATCTTGTATGCTCATACAAAACTAAGATCATCAATGGTCTTTTTAGCTGGAAAATCTAAACATTACTAAGGTTCAGAAAAATTTCTTGTAATTAAATGTTACATTTTCTTAATACTTACAGTTAAAAAGTTAAATTTGACAAGACTGAATTAATAACTTATGTAAAAGAGGAGTTATCCCTAGAATGGATGTTTTATGGTTTCTATTGCGCAACTAACAATTATTAACCAACTATATTTTGTAATTATTTAATTTTACTATTTTAATACCAAGTTATTATTACATTAACTTTTGTAATATTGTTAAATATCTATTTAACATGTTTTTACTATTTTATTTATTGGCATATTAAAAATAATTAACCCTTTTAAAATAAATGTTCCTTTTTAGTTTTAATGAAATATATTATGAATAACAAATAAATCATCTCCTCTTATCATGAATAAAAAGTAGCACAGTAAGTGATGATCCATTCAATTGTAATAGACACACTGAAATTTAACTCACAATGATCAGCTCTTTACCTGGAAAAGTTAGGCTAATGCAGGTTAAGTAATGAAAACTGTAAGCTTTACTTGTACATGTAAAGTGGAGCACTTATTTTCAATTTGAATTTTTATTTCTTGAATAAATAAAATATATGATAGTGATAGTTGATTATTACAAATTAAAAAAAAAAAATACAGTAACAAGTAGCATACTTTTATTATAGTTAGATTGCCGTTAAGCTTCCAGGGCCTAGAATAATTTGTTAGTGTAGCTATAACAAAATATATAGGTATTGTTTCGATTTTGATACGTCCTAGTAGAGAATTGCAAGAATAATCAACATATATTTATGATTTTTCATCACTGAGTATTGGTAGTGTCAGCAATGTTTACATTAAATAAAATACAAGCAGGAACAGAACTTTGTGTTCCTTTTTACATTTATATTTTAAATTTTTTTTACATATTTTACATTCCAATAATTAGTTTTATGAGTAATTTAAAAAAATAAAAATTTTACTTGAAAACACAATTAAGGCCTTACGAAATAATAAGATTTTGCATAACAGTTTTGAAAATCATTTGGATAGGTGACTTTCCTAATTTTTCAAACCTGTTGTTTAACCAATAAGCAATTTAGTAATTTACATTTTATTTTAACATATATCCACTATAATTCAAAGGATAGCCACCCATATATCTAAAAATATATATTGAGTTTTATGGAATAGTAAACACCAGTGGAGAAAGGTTTTTGTGAGCTATGGTGATACACCGAAAGGAGAGGAATTATCTCTGACGTATTTAAATGGGAAATTAATAAATCCAAAAAGTCTATGGCACAAATCACAATCAAAGTACAATGCACTTGATCTTATGACAATCTTGATTTACAATCTTATGACTAAAATTGATCATATGATGTTGTTTTGACTAAATTTTTCATCTATTCGGCTTGACGCCCTTATTAAATGAAATATTAGCTTATTAATATCTTATGAACAATTTAAAAACCTAACAATAGGTCTTTTGAAATTCATGTTAGTTAATTGTATGGTAAAAATACTTCTTATTTGAAGGCATAGAATATTTCATATAAGTATTTAAAAACTTATTTGACTTTTGTATTAGAATACAGACTTACATAAAGTATTTATGTTTATAAATGTATACTACCAGTTAGCTTAAAAAGTTCATGAAACATAATTAGAAAGCTATAATTATGAAGGCGTCAACTGAGAAGGACGACAGTTAAGATATTAATCTCTTATAACGTACTAATTTTCATATTTATTTATTTTTGAATTTCAGATATATTTTATCATTAATATGTGAAATTAATTTTTTTTGAATACCGTAAAAATTTAAGCAGAAGTACAAGTAGTTAGTTTTATGGGTAATTTTAAAAAATAAAAATTTTACTTGAAAACACAATTGAAATGAAATAATGATTTATTCCTTCAAATAATACATAATTATGAAAAAAAATCACAAATCTCGGAATTGATCAACTACAATTTTCCAGTAGTTGTGGTTGAATAATTAAGGCCTTAATAAATAATAAGAGTTTGCATAACGGTTTTTAAAATCATTTGTATAGGTAACTTTCCTAATTTTTGAAACCTGTTGTTTAACCAATAAGTAATTTAGTAATTTACATTATATTTTAACATATATCCACTATAATTCAAAGTAATAGCCACCCATATATCTAAAAATATATATTGAGTTTTATGTAATAGTAAACAACAGGGGAGAAAGGTTTTTATGAGCTTCGGTGATAATCCGAAAGGAGAGGAATTATCTCTGACGTAACACAATTAAGGCGCTGTTAAGGCTCATGCTGAGAGAAATTAGCCTGTTGTGGTGATTATAAATGTTAATTAAGCATCTGTCCTCATCTGAAAATTGAAGGTTGGAATATTATAGACATGAAGAAACGTCGAATGAGACAACTCAGCATACGAGTACAAAGAAAATATATTTATTCTGTTGAACATACGCGAACTGTAGACATTACCAAATTAACCGAAATTGAAAAGTATATACGGTTATATAATATTTACATATATTATGTAACTTAAAAAATGTATGCAGAGAACTCTATGATAAACTTCCTTTTTTATTGTTTTTGGTTAGTTTAGGTATATTTAAATGCTATGGTTTAGTTTAGGTATATATAATAAATGGTTCACAAATGCTATATTTAAAGTGTCCAAAACACCTCGGTTATTCTTGCAGTCTGCATTTTTTTACGCTTTAAATTTACATCTCCAGAACAAAAAGTGTATTAATCTGGAATGCTATAAAGCTCTTTATTACTTAGTATATATTCGTGGTAAAAATATTTTTGGATTTAAACTTAGAACTTAGGTTTAAGCGGCCGGTTTCATAACTAGAATCTATATTTTCCGGAGACAACCACGCCAAGGTAATATGTACAATATTTACAAGATAACCAAACGTTTCGCCCATACTGTGATGTGGCATCCTCAGTTATCTCAGACTGAGCAAACCAGCAGTATCAGAGAAACCACTGAGGATGCCACATTACAGTATGGGCGAAACGTCTGGTTATCTTATAAATATTGTACATAATTCCTTGATGCGGATGTTACCTGAAAAAGTAGATTTTGGGTTTCCTCTATTAAACATTTCAAATTGGAATCCTTTTAAAATATTTATTCCTAAATAACTAAAAAAAATTTATAACAAAGAAAAAATGTCATTGTCGTTTGAAAATTTGATTGAAAATGCAATAATAACACGTTTTCTTTAATGTCATGATTTTATGAGAAGTAACAATAAAAATATAATTTTCATAACAGTACGTACAACATATATTAACAGTACAACATTATATTGTTATCGGATGTCACATTGCTGTGGCAAATTGCATTTTTCACAAAGTCACATAACTTATATTCTCTTTGTTATTTTTCACAAACCTTTTAACAACATTCTATCGTATCATTTGTTATTAAACTTATGAATAAACGATGCAATTAGTTTTACAATTATTAGTTTTTGAGTTATTTACTATTAAATATTTAAGACAACCGTAATTTTTAAACCTTTGAAAGAAGAAACAAATATTTTATTAAAAATGGATGGGTATGATATAAAGGACCATAAAATATTCCAGATTAGTAACATTTTTTTGTTGAGAGATTAATTTAAAAAATAATAATAATACCAGTTTGTAACACTCTAAATATAAAATTTGAGAATCTAAATGTACCCAAAACAATAACCAAGAGATTTTATCAGATATTTAAGAAGATAACCTGTATATGTGTTGAAGATTAATTTAAAAATTATAAAAATTCAAGAAGATAAAAATGATTTTATAAAGATAATCATTATATTATTAAACCTTGTTATTTGTATCATTTTTGTATTAAAGATTTGTAATAAATTATAAAAAATTTACTATATGGCTAGATATACATTTAAATATATTTTCCAAACTTTCTTATTATTGCTTCACGACACATATATTTAAAAAGATAAATGCCACTGAAATGAATGTTGTTAAAATCGTCAATATATTACTTTACATTAAAAGAACTTATTTTCATTAATGGCGTGAACTTTTAAAAGTGCCATCCCACGTTTTTCTAATCATCCATCTTTTGTGACAGACTCTAAGAAAGAGCTATTATAAAAAAAGTCTTCTGAAAGCCATCAGTTCTTTTAACAAACATTCTTCACCCGACTTTCCCTTTAAAAATATTTCATTGTTTAATGTAAATATAATGAAAAATAGTATATATTCTGTTTCATGTATACACGCTATACATGTTTCCAAAACATGGTTGTAAATACAATGGAAGTTCAGGAATAATGAATAATGATCTTTATTCACAATATCTTGACAATTAAATTAACATAAAACTTAAGTGAATAATACTAACCACTGTTTCCAGTAACGTGGTTAGTGAACAATAATAATAATAATAAAATAACTCAGTCCAGTCTCTTTTAAGTATTACAGTCTTGTATATAATTAGAAAGGCATTCTGTAGCCTTCATTAAATTCAAACTACTACTAAAATAACATTACTTGATATATAATGCATTTTACGACTTATCTTACTTCTTTTTAAAACTGCGTCTAAAACCAAATTCGTTTCATGGAAGCTCTTAATATATGAAAATAAATTTCCATTAAATAAAAATGAGGACTTTCAGAAAATTACTCCCCAAGCAGGTTTTTGAAGTGTTCCATAGTAAAAACCCCTACATAAACTATTTAGTCCAATTCTCCAGACAACGGATGATAAGTATTCTTCAAACAATATCTCCTATACCAACAATGTTATACATGTGGTGTATGGTTTTTAGTGGGGAAATATCCCTTCGCCTGTTTTGATTAGCCCATTTTCTTTTTCTAGGCTCGTTGGACTCGTAATGAGAGACTTTACAAATTAAAATTCGTTATTTTAGAACGTTGAAGATTTAATTCAATTAAATAAGAAACCGCACGTTTTAAATAGTGTAAATGTTGTAATCTATTGAAGTGGATTTTGAGTAATGTTCGCAACACCATAGTTCTGCATTAGGAGGGAGTAGGAAAGAAGATTGCTGAAGATAACCGTGTGTGAACTCTAAGCAAACACTATTTTCTGGAAGATTATTTCTGGTCAACAAGTGTGGGATGACGTTTTTATGACAATATAGTGCTTAAAAATAAATGTTAAGACCACTAGTACTACACCAACACTAACGAACATACTAGTTGGAGCCACATTAAAGAAAGGAACAGGAGTCACATCCAATTGTGCGCTGAATGTGTGTCGAGTAAGTCTGTCCAGTAGTTATAACCTTGTAAGCCACTGCCTTTTTACCCCACAATCCTCAAGGTTTAACGTAGTATTTATGACTTAAGATGTACATGTATTGTAAACTATTTATAACTGCTACTGAGCAGTTTAACACGGCCATAAAGAACCTTTATTTATATTTCCTCTATAGTAGATCCCACTATTATTTAAGTATCAACCCTTAACTGGTCACGTGGGGTCTTTTGAGACCCCAACAATTATTCTTATTCATTTTTATATAAATAGTAGTTCATGTGTAATCTTTAGATAATCTTTAGTAGAGTATAATAAAGAAGTTTACATGCAACATTTATGAAATTATGTTTAACTTCTTTTATAAAAAATAGATTTATAGCTTAATGTATAGACAATAAAAATGTAAAAGTGGTCAATAATGATTAATTAGAGCTTTTGTTTTATAACATACATTTATAAAACAAAGAAAATACTAAAATAATTTAAAATAAATAACTAAAAATGTTTAATACGTGTGGCAACTGCACACCTTAGAAAAGTGACTATTTTTGTAATGCTGATAAAAAAAATTATAAAAAACACAACACGCTCATTTACAACACTTATTTTGCTTCATTTTGATACAAGACATATAGTGGTGTATAATTAAATGATTTTTATAAAGATATTTACTATAAGTTTTCTTTAGCTGTGTTCTCAAAAGGGCCCACAAGACTAGTTAAGGTTGTAGATACCACGGGACCAGTTAAGGGATTTAAATAAATGTAAAAAAGAGGTCACCAAGGCCTACACGATAGTTGAGCCCCGACAGTGCATGGAGCTTTTTATCAATAAAATAAACGAAAATTCAGGGAACTGTTCTAATAAAGTCTCTCTCTCTCTCTCTCTCTCTCTCTCTCTCTCTCTCTCTCTCTCTCTCTCTCTCTCTCTCTCTCTCTCTCTCTCTCTCTCTCTCTCTCTCTCTCTCTCTCTCTCTCTCTCTCTCTCTCTCTCTCTCTCTCTCTCTCTCTCTCTCTCTCTCTCTCTCTCTCTCTCTCTCTCTCTCTCTCTCTCTCTCTCTCTCTCTCTCTCTCTCTCTCTCTCTCTCTCTCTCTCTCTCTCTCTCTCTCTCTCTCTCTCTCTCTCTCTCTCTCTCTCTCTCTCTCTCTCTTTCTCTATCCTTCTCTCTCCCCCTTCTCTCCCTCTCACTCTCTTCTCTCTCTTATTGAATTAAAAGTAATTTGAACAAATAAAATCTTACGTAATTAAAAAATCTGTTATTACAAAATAGTATATATTGCTGACAATTTCAAATTTAATAAGTCAAACTGAGAAATAAATTAATTAATCTACATCCAGATTTAACTGAACTGATTTTGGTTTTCAAAACTAAGTGACCAACTATTGAGACGTACGAGTCAATCATTCAAAGAATTTTTATAACATCCCATACACAATTTTGGTTCTCGGTATAAATTATAAAATTAATACCTATGATAATGAAAGGTTTACATATCCTGCTCAAACAGAAAACATATTTTGTATGTGTGTAGAAAACAAAGACAATTGCTTATGTTCTTAACACGATAGTTCAAAATTGAAAATTAAATTTATAGTTCAAATTATTAAGGATTATGTTTATTGATAAGCCCTTAAAAAATTACCAACACTAAAAATTTAATACAAAGAGAAGACATTAAAATGTTACTTAGTTAGTCATAAGCTATATACCATAAAGTCTAATAATGTGAGATCTAAAGATACTTGAGCATATGAATAACTAATATTATATTTGTTCTAAACCGTATAAAACTGTTTAAAATATTTATTCGTTCATTTGGAACAATATTGGAAACAAATTCATACTTACCAAACCAAATGTAACGCACAATAATGATTTACAATGTTTTGCTCTCTATTTATTACACGTTTATATAATTTCCCAGTTTCACAGATGTACAAATTATATTTGGAATCGGAGATAATACAGCCCTGCTGTCAACATCAGCTATTTACCACCCCATGGCATTTGGTGAGTCACACAATACATCCCCTTGTTGACTAATGGGCATGCCGATGATTGAATCAACTTTGCAGCAATCTGCGTTATGTCCGGCCGCATCGTTACACATTTCCACAAAACATTTATAAATAGGTAGCTTTCACGTGAAAAACAAATTTAATTAATATAAAGACATTATTTAATCGAAAATGTAATAATCTGTATTACATTCACAAGAAGGAACTTATGAAGTTTTATTTGACTGTACTCTAACTAAATCCTTATTTTCTTCAGTTTATAATTAAGTGCAGATGCATTAGGATTTAGCCTCCAGGTTCTAAGTTATTCTTCGAGGGTTGCAGGTTCACTTATGAGTGTTTCTTCAGTAGTTTTAATCTTTATGTTGATAAACTAACGCAATATCATCTCCATATATACATTTTCTAAGCATTGTAAATGTGATGTCAGTGGTATACATGTTAAACAAAATTGGATCAAGTACAGACCCCTATGGCTAACCATCCTCCAATAGCTTTATTCACGACCGAAATACACTTTTACTAGCCTGGCACTAAGCGTTGACTCATAGAGTGAAGCAGTTCTTATAATGCTTGATGGATGGGATTTAGTTTTGTGATGGAATAATTCTTCGTTTCATATTTTTAGCCAAAATTCAGTCTATGTTGTTCGGATTCCACGTACATTTGTAGTTCCTTATTCGCCCTGGCTATTGGCCTATTATAAATGTGTCTCTTTCTGAACATAATTAAAACTAAGTAACCAGGTCATCCACAATCATAATACACTCAAATAATCATTTTAATTCTCCTAAAAATACGCAAGTTGTATTGGCATCTAATAGTTCAAAATAATAATCTGAGAATACAAGAAATTATTTTTTTAACTCGTCTAAAAATAAGTTAATAAATATTTACATCCCAAGTTTATTGAATCTGAATGAATCAAGTTGTGAATATTCATTTGAACAAGGTTTTTATTTGAAAACATTAGCGTTATAATTGAATTAGAAAAGTTAATCGTACCTCAAATTAAAAATAGCCTATGTATAAAATCGTTAGCATATCGTTTTCACTCTGATTACCATTGTAGGAGGGGATGAAGTAAGCTAATCTGCAGCCAGTGTCGTCTAATGCATATTAGTGTCGACATTACAAGATAGATAGGGCACGCGGCAGAGATAGCCTTATCACCCTCTTGGGGGCCACCCACTCACGATTTGCCGGGGTTGAAGGAAAAAATCTCTAAGCCTACTTTAAAATGAATTATTTAGTTTGAGTACTTATTGGTTTATTTTCTTTTTTAATTACTTGAGTTCTATTCGTCTGTTTATTAGTTTTTAAAAATGAAATATGTTTACTAAATATAGCTATAAAAACATTAATTCTTTATATTATTAGCTTAATATTCCTACATTACTATTTTAATATAATTTAAGAAATGGCCTTGGAGTTAAAAAAAAATTAGCTAGACACGCAAATTAAAAAAAAAAATCAAAAGTAACACACACAAGGATTTCATTTATTTAACAGTTGCAGCATAACAAACTGGATATAAAAATAACAACATTTCCAACTAAAACATAGCCAATATACAAGAGGATAAAAAAAATAAAAAAAAGTAACTATAATAACACACATAACCTAAAACAAATTTATTCAGTGAAAAAAACTGTACTGATTCGAGTTCAAATTCAAATTTATATTCTCCTTAGAAGTAACTGAAGTGTTATGAATGTGGTGATATTTTATACAAAAATCCAAAATCTTAACATTCGTTAGAAATGACTCATACCGGGACTTTTTTATTGCATAAGCTTTAACATTACAGGATACAGAACACTCTACCAGTATCTTTATTGATTCATGGCTGCCTCTAATACTCTACATATTTAAAGTGTCAAAATATGGTTTTCAATGACGAGATATTACCTCGTCCCTCTGTAAATTTCATTATATTATAATATACTATAATTCAAATATATTATATTTGAACAACGTTTGAGTAGTGGTACGACATGTGTATTTCGATAGCAAAACGATTTTCTAGATTCATTTATTGCCCAGACACAAACACTATGCTCGTCTTTATACCAAAAGAACTGCAAAAAAGTAAAAAAGTCGACATTGAAATGGCGACTTAAATGTCTGAATAATAAAGTAGTTTTTTTTTAATTGCAACTCAAAGTAAATGCAATTTTTAGGTGATGATATCATTCTGGATTGCAATAACAGCTATAAAAATCATACTTACGCTCATGTGCACCATTTTATGGCACACAGAAAAGTTCGATTATTGTGTTTTTGTATAGTGGCATTATAAAATAAATATATTTCATGGCAAACAATAACACGACAGTTAAATGACTTTACTAATGCCGTTACGAATAACGAATTAACAAATAGTGAATGTAAAAAGTTAATTAGTTTTTGAAAATAAGCTTATCATTTGTGTTTTTCTGTCATGCATGTGTCTTATAAAATATGCAAACTGGTATAATAAAATGTGTTATGATAAATTTAACTTACAATAAATTAATTTTTGTATGTTTTATTTATAAATAAATGCTAATTATTTTACAAATATCAAACACGATAAATTTTTAATTTAATATTGAGAGTGTGAAAAAAGCATGATGACTCCTTCGTTTGTTTGTTTAATAAAACGTATAAAATTAATTAGAAAAATTTTTAAGCTAGTTTTGGTTTTGCATAATATTAAACTCTCTTTATTCTCATTTTATTCATAGCTTTCACATCCCATTAGTAACTGTGGTTGTATTTACTAAATTAGTATCCTAACAATATGAAAACCGATGCCATTTACCAAAATTAATAAAATTTAAACATTAAAATTTTTTCGTATATTTTAATATTTTTAATTTACAATTTAGATTTACAATTATATTTGTGTAAACTATTTTCTTTTGGTAACAAAATGCTAAAATATATTAACAATTCGTGCTAATGTTTTACATCTGATTGGACATGTATGAGGGTGTTTTTAGTTAAACACAAACACGTGCTATGAAAGATCAAAAGGTGCTTATTTCAAAATGCGAGTTTGGGTTGGCAGGCCTAAGCCACAGTAACCGTATCACTATCGTATTTCCCAGGCCACAATCGTTGTACGGGCTCAGTGTAGGCCGTTACGGTAAAGTCCTACGCCATAGAGACTGACGATACTGCTTGCTTACATTGACCTTACTACCTCACAGTGATTGTGCTTAGTTGTAGCTTAGTAGACTACACTAGGTACACAAGTGTTTTACTCTCATTAATTAGCTATTTTGTTGTAGCTCTACTTATTCAATGATTCATTCATATATTCAAATAAATAGCCTGCATCAACTAACATATCACTATAGATAGGTCACTTAGACTGTGACCTACTGAAAGCACTAGTGCGAGAGAGATGTACTGAGTGTGTATGTGAGATAACTACTCTGCCCCATTATGCCATTATATTTAATATTTTTATGGAAAATGGAAAATATGCCATTAGGCCACGTGCTGGCAACATAGGAGCAA
Organism: Stictocephala bisonia; assembly: GCA_035578905.1. NCBI lineage: Eukaryota > Metazoa > Arthropoda > Insecta > Hemiptera > Membracidae > Stictocephala > Stictocephala bisonia. The sequence continues at coordinate 769,992 of JAQJVL010000069.1, forward strand.
GCCCGGCTATCTACATCATCAGCAGCATTTCCCATTGGTTGGTTTTATGAAATCAAACGAGTTAAGCTTATAACGATTAATTTAAATCATTATTGAGAATTCATAGAACATTAGTAATAACATAATAAATAATGATGTAAGCAATAAAGCAAACGTGTATGTATAGTTCATCACAGTTATTTTTTACAATACAGCACTGCTGTAAAAGTTATAGTCAGTCTTTTAAAACACTTGCTCAATAAACAAATAATATCTTGCTATTGATTTTGAATTTATTTATCTATTTTTAAGGCTATTAAATTTCAGTATTTTACAAATAGTAATAGCTAAAACATGTTCTGCTATGCGTGGCATGTCACCTTAGGCCTGTACTTTGTACTATTTATGGGCAGTCATAATGTAGTGTTTATATGCATTTTAAAATGAACCATTGTACTTTTTTTACTCTAAATTTATTTAAAAAAATATTTTCTCAAACACTGACAAAATTTTTAACTGTGAGGTTTGTGGAGTTCAGAGTTATTTTTTTCTCTAACTATACACACAATTAGGGTAGTATTTGATTCAACCTTCTTCTCTGTGGATATATGGAATAACTTTGAAGATAGTAAATACTATTTTGAGATAAACTTTAAGAGTCAAATTTAGGATTCTCGCTGCTACAAATATATTTTGTATGGAAGTTTTCAAAGTTCAAAAGATGCACTCTTTTCAGAAGTGTTAAAGCTGTTTATCACGTCTTATACTAACTGGATCTTATTGATAAATTTCCCAAATATAGCAACAGGAATTAGGTATGGAGAAGGCAACTGTTGGAAGAGCAATTTAGTTTCCCCATACTCCCCTTGGCGTTTTCATCCCCTACACTTCCGGTCATGGCGTCGGCTGCGGTCACAGTGGTAAATCAATGAGTTATTCTTATTCGGGACGCGTTTCTTCTGGAGGGTCTTCGTTGATTTTCTTCCTTCCCACATTTCCCACGATTTCTACAACTATATAGAAGCAAGTGCATTTTGGAGGAATGTTTTACCATATCTAGTTTTTCATCCAGCTGTTCTTCAAAGGTATTTTTATAATAAATAATTAAATTTCCTCGATTCCTTGTCAGTTTTGTAAATGAAAAAAGCACATAGGTACTTTTATTCACTAACAATAAGTCACTATATGCAAAGAATAATCTTTTTTGGGATTTAAAAAAATATTAATAATAATATTAGAATATTTTGAATAATTATGAATTTGACATGATTAAATGCCAATCATCCACCTTTTCTTATGAATAAAAAAGTTTATTTTTATATATTATTTGGCCAACGAAAAAATACACCTTTACATTCTCCTTCCCCTCCCACAAAAATGGAGCAAAATGAATACTTACAGTTTGTAAATATTCAATACATTTGATTTTCAAATTTCAGTATGGCACGCTCAAATAATATCAACTAACTTATTAAAAATTAAAAAAAAAAATTAATATTGACGTCTGTGATGATAATAATGTCCTTAAATGACGGTTATTTATAATTTGAAATCGTAATTTTATGCAATCTAAAAAAAGTTAAATATCATATTTCTTTATCGTATTTTATTCCTGAAAGAAAAATATGCCAATATATTCATTTGGGTTTAATAGTAAACCTTGAAGACATAGAAGCAATTTAAATTAATTTCACCTATAATACTATTTTAATCTTAAAAATAAAATAACTAAGCTCAGCTATTAATACTAATAATATTTTAACCAGATTAATTTTTAACGGTCTTAAGTTTAATGTATTTGTTTTGCAAAAGAAACTGACATAATAAATGTTCACTAATAAAAAAATACTCGTTCTGTTAAATTCATTGTCTAAATTAAATTATTTTACGATTTACATTTAAGGTTCTCATTTAATTCATTCTATAAGCCATGTTGTTTTAATTGTTTCCGTTCAGGCTTAAGAAGTTGTCGAACATTATACCATCTATATACTTTCACATTTGAAATGCCATTATCATTTTTACGTAGCTCTCAGGTTTAAATTTAAAAAGCTTTAAATAAAACAACAAACACAACATAAAATAATAAAGATATTTTATTCTTGAACCTCAAGAATAGAATAAGCAATAACAATTAAATATAGTAAATAATTTATAGTTACTCGATTGATGTTTTTTTTTTTTTTTTTTTTTTTTTTTTTTTTTTTTTTTTTGTAGCTGCAAATAACTAATTTTAAATGTAGAAAGGATTTCTTTCAAGTAATTTATAAGAACAATGGATAGTGGTTCATTGTTAACGGTTAGTCACTGTTCTGATGATGTAAAACCACTAACTGTCATATATCATGTTGTGTATTTCAGGTAACGTAACGTGACTGGTTAACTAACGGTAAATTCAATAATTGAATCAACTGACAACTTGTGACTGTCAACCCAGCTGATGTGCTCGGATAGTGGTTCATTGTTAACGGTTAGTCACTGTTCTGATGATGTAAAACCACTAACTGTCATATATCATGTTGTGTATTTCAGGTAACGTAACGTGACTGGTTAACTAACGGTAAATTCAATAATTGAATCAACTGACAACTTGTGACTGTCAACCCAGCTGATGTGCTCGGATAGTGGTTCATTGTTAACGGTTAGTCACTGTTCTGATGATGTACAACCACTAACTGTCATATATCATGTTGTGTATTTCGGGTAACGTAACGTGACTGGTTAACTAACGGTAAATTAAATAATTGAATCAATTGACGACTTGTGACTGTCAACCCAGCTGATGTGCTCGGATAGTGGTTCATTGTTAACGGTTAGTCACTCTGCTGATGATGGACAAACCATTATTTTTAATGTTTATGTCGTGTTGTGTGTTGTGGATGATGTGATGTGACTGGTTGACTAACGGTACATTCAATAAATGAATCAGCTGACAATGTATGACTGTCAATACAGCTGATGTGCTCGAATAATGGTTCATTGTTGACGTTTAGTCATTCTATACGTGTTAATGTTTTTAATGTTAGTTACTATTTCAGTGAACTCTAGTAGATGCTAGGAATATATTGTTTTAATTCCCAAAATACATTTTGTATTATTAAACGTTAATATTCCTATAAATCCGTAAAATATTTATTAACCATCGTATGAAAATAATAATTTCATCTCCAGTTGGGTAATGTGAAATGGAATGGAATAGAGTGGAATGGAGAAGAATGTTGTGAATTAGAGTGGATTAGACTAGAAAAGAGTGACATGAAGTTGAATAGTGTAGAATAGATCGGACTGGAGTGGAATGGAATGTAAATGTAGTGGAGTACAGTGAAGTAGACTGGAATAGAGTGGAATGAAGTGGAATGGTGTAATATTGAAATCGTCTTAAAATTAAGGGCTAAATTCAGATTATAATGTCCTCTTTCCTACTTCACCATAAGGTTAACAATGTTTTTAACCCCTCCATTGCCCTTATCTACATTACTTTGTAAATTCAACTATTGAAATGATATAATTATGCTCTCTAACATAATATTCTTTGCTATATTCCTTCTAGGCTAATTAATGTTAAATAATTGTAGATAATTAATTTTTTTTAAATATCTGATAATATAGATCCTATACTTGATTTTCATGAGTTTATTATTGTAGCTTAATAGTTGCTTGAATACATTTATAATATTTACTACTTTCTATATTACTATTTATGAAAACATTTACTATCATAGTGCAATTTCCAGGTGATGGAATTTAATTAGATCCAAAGGTGTGTATATTTACACAATAAAATACTGCTTTTGTTGTTTAGTATGTATATTAAAATAAATAATCACATATATTATTAATATATATTATTGTAGATTATAATGTCTTCCAAAATTAATATTAGTGCACTTGTAAATCTATTACTGTAATTATATGTAAAATATTCCTCAATCTTTAGAGCGGTACCGAAAATTATATTTAAAAAAATACTCATAGGAGAAAAGTGTGAATACAAAATATGACATGTAAGTTTTTTTTAACAAGAATTTATTTCATAACTGTATGTCTATTACTTAAATAGTATCAGGATGAAAATATTTTACTCTGGGTTTATCGAAATAAAATGTATAATATATATTACTCAAAATGAATTGTATATTATATAATATTCTAGACCAAAGTAGTTGTATAAATATAAACTGAGAAGAATCGGGTTCTAGTAGTATATTCGCATATTATTAAATAAAGTAGCATTTATAACGACTTATAAAAATAATTCAACAAATTTATTATCTTATGTACAACAAAATTCATTATTTAATTTCTTATTACTTTAACTTTTTAAAATTGATCTAAATGAAATTCTTATGTGGCCTTTTTTATTTTAATGTACTTTTGGTATATAAATATTAAAAACATGAATTGTAATTTAAGTAACGCTTAAAACAAAATAAATGGTTTTGTACATACACCATACAATAAATACACATCTAAATGTGTATTATTATAAATAATATTATTCTAAAATAACATTAACTAAATGGAAAATTTGACCCAATTGTCAATATTGTGTAAATGTTAAGGTGATATTACATTTATACTATGCTAGCTCATCACTTTAAAATACATTGGCTTTAACAACCATTGTAGGAAAAAAGGGTGGCGAGGTTTGCCAGACCTGTTGAAAGAGTAACAAGTAATCTACCCCTATCGATTCGGCCACCCTCCTCTTGGATGCTGGCCAAAACTGGGTGACCTGTCGCTTGGGTCGATCGATAACACCCTCTCTAAACTGCACCCAACTCACCATGGTGTCCTTGACAATCAGGCGGAAAAAAATGGATAAATGATAGATTACTCTCTAAATATTGCTTATAGGGGTATAAATAAAGAATTAATAGCGTACATTTAGATGGAATTTGTAAAAATGAAGAATAAACTATATATTTTTAATTATGTTTAAAAGAGTTGCTCAATCAGAAGAAAGCAACAGGATCAGTCGGGATAATTTATAGTCCAGACCGTAATCTAGTACTTATGTCATTAAAATATTTCATAATTTTATTCTCAATATATATTTATTACAAAACATGTACAATTTATTTATGATTGTCTTTTAATGTAATACTTGAGTTAAAAATATTTATATCCAGTTACGAAATAAAATAAAATAAATAAATTATCAAAAAATTATGACTTAACTATGTATAGTCCATATTAAAGTAAAACAATATCTGGCTATAACATTACCTTAATATTTTGGAAAATTTTCACAATCGTAATTTAATAATTTATAGAATTTACCTTAAAGTTTCTTATTTAACTAGAAAAGTATCAATATGATTAAAATTATTTTGGACTACTTAGCTGTTGTTATGTATGAATTATTTGCTAAACAAATATTATATTTGAAACAAACAATATATATTTAATTACTTAAATAGAACTGAATACATTTTTTGACATAATTTCTTCATAAAATAAAATACAGTATATTTTATTGAAATATGTTAAAATTTGTATGTAAATATTAAACATTACGATATAAACTTGTTATTTTTATGTTAAGGACTGTTTTATTAGGATATTATTTACATATTTTACAGGTTTTTAAATAAATAAACACCAACTATTGGAAACTTACATTATTGTGATTAAGTAAAACTAAAGGGTCCCAAGTGTTTTATAGTTCCCCAGAGGGAAAGACGTTAGATGTACCATTACAATTAAACACTTGTGAATAGATGGAAGACCCTTTGTACGTTTCAAGGTGTGGTAGACTTTCAGGGTTCGGGTCCAAGGTTGATGGGGGACAATTTGTTGGGGTTGCCAGGAGGTGTTCCGTCCAGGAGTGGCAATCAGGATAACGACGGCCAGACACTAAACCTGCCAAATCCTTCTTACTCATGACATTGCTCCCCCACATCCTTAATCCTAACTAATTTTATTCACCCTATTATCAGTATTTTGTCTCTTTAATTCATTAAAATTAATCAAGTATTTTTCTATAACAGTACACAAATTAGAAACATAATACAACTTACAGTAACATAACAATATAAGTTTCCTTTTAAAGTTTTTAAAAATTATTCTCCTCTTTTTATTGAACAAACACATTTAATATAAAATAAATCGATTAAAAAGAATAATAGCTCCTTTTTATCAATATTACATAAGGTTTTGTTTGAAAATAGACTGTAAGTTAAACATTGCTCGGTATACAATTTTCCTTTCAGTAACTCCCTGTTTTATTGTGTACGTATTAATTCATTGTACCTAAATTCTACTATTATTGTTCAGTATGATCAAAGTAAGACCTTAAGTGATGGTTTTGCTGGATATAACTACAAATATGGTGTAAATATTTATAATAAAAGTTGTCTTTGCGTAACATATATTGAAAACCAATATACAATTATTTGTGCAACAAAAATGTAAAGGGAGAAATAGTAGGTTTAATCCCAATAACATTTTTATTACTAAATGCTATTCAAAGGAAAATAAATTTTAAAATATGAAACCATACATATATACTAATTATTTGTTAAATAATATGAAACGATTTTTTTTATTGCGTAATCTTAAAAACAAATGTTGTTATTTTTTGCTTTGTATTATACAGCCATTAAATGTGAAATATCGATCATCCCATTATTTTCTTGTTAAAATTAAAATATTACCAAACTCGCAAAGATAAAATAAATATTTTCCGAATAGTTATTTCTGAAGATAGATAAAGGAATATTATTATATACATTAATTAGAAACAACAATTTTTATACAAAGTTTGAAAAAAAAGATGAAAGTGACTATTAATTGGCCGAAGTAATAAAATGGAATCGTAATTTTAATAATAAAAATTACAAAGGGTACTAAAATAAATATCACGTAAATAATTAATTAGTAATCAATTAATTATTGCCCGTATATTACAATTTTAGAATATACAAATATTTACGTGTATGTAGAAAAAAATTACATACATGTAAATATTTTAAAATGAAATTTTGGTATATTTTTCAATATTAAAAAATGAAAAGTTTGTGAGTGATTCATCTAGGTCATTGCAGCTATTTGTACATTTCGTGCTATAGAATGTAAAGTAGGCCAGACGGGTGTAAGTGGTCCTACCTATATATCACCTTGTCTATCCACCTCGCTATCTAACTGTAGGTCAAAGGTGATTCAGCCTAGCCCTACACACGCACCTTCGTGTATCGTTAAGATCAATCTGATCTATCTATTTTGTAATGAGCCTACTTTGTGAAATCATTTAAGAAGACAACTTGTAGTTTTAAAAATCAAGTTTTCCAGTATAAAAAGTATGTTTCTAGAATGTTCATCAGATATTGACCAATTACTAATATATTTTAATTTACGTTCAACCTATTCTTTTATTTATTTATTTTTATTTATTTATTTATTCATAAGACGCCGATCGTCAAGATATGGGCGAATATGGATTATAATGAGTGTGATGAGTGTAGATGAGCGAATGTAGTCATTGTTACAAACTAAGGCCGACTATTCCTTAGAAAGGGTCATTAATTAATAGCTCAATGACAAATGAACAGCCGGTGATTATCAGCTGATCCTTCTCAAAATGTATTGACTCTGATTGGGATCGAACTGAGAACCTTTAGCACATGAAGCTGGGATTATATTCAATGATTATATATTCAAAGAATATATAATCATTCTTATTTTTCCATCAGTTAACGTTGTACATAAAGGATACATACTTACTGAATTATAAAAAAAGAACTTTAAACTTTAATTATTTGTCAGTTTGTTAAGCTGCTGAATTTTACGTCAGCTTATTTTATTTAACGAGTGGTTTTCTGACACACTGCTCAGTTGTGGACTCATTTCTGTGATCTATCACATTACAGCCTAAATTCTTAGTATTTAAGCTGACTTGCTGCAGGTCACTTACATTAACATCTTTAACTAGTAGTTCAATGAACAATAACACTTGCTTTGATGTTATTCGTTGATTATCTTACCTCAAATAGCTGCATGGTTTAGTGTGTGATCAAGTTTAAACTTTTTGTGTATTAAGAATAAAACATTGTTCTAATAGCAATCGCTAGAAAAATATCAACGATTATTTTACCTATTTTCAACCCTTAGTTTACTGTTAAAAATAGTATTGTAAAGAGTATATATGTATAAAAAGCTTACTCTCCTACTACATTGAGGTTAGTCTTAAACGAGTCAAGAAGAAGTAACGAGTGATGGAACATTTCTAATTTCTTCTGACGAGTTGAAAGCCTAGTGGTCAGGGGTAGTTCGGCACTCACCTATGATACCATTAGACATCATCTGTGTCTGATCCATTAGTGGTACATTAGAGAGGAAGAACAGCATCCTTCTTACTATTTGTTTCCTTTTGTTTGAAACATGTGGTTTCGTGAGGGGAAATCATCAAGCGTTATAGTTTGTAGGTGGGGAGCTTACTCTAAGATTATTCCCTGACTAATCTAAAGCACATCATTTCAAATCCTCTGTGAAACACGTTTACTTTAGTTCAAGTGATATTTACATGTATCATAAAATAAGTACTGTAGATATATAAAACAATTGATTAAGACATCGACCTTAACTTCAAATGATGGCGTAATTTGTAGTTTCCAAGACACATTTCAAATGAATGGACAACATTGGAAAGAATTTTTTCTCTATCTCATCTCCACTACTTAATAAATCTCCCTTGCGCGGGTGCTTTCTATACGTCACAATATTAGATAACTATCTGTTACTAACTTTTTACAATTAATGAAGATAAACAAATATATAATTATTTATTATATTACAAATAACTTACAATTTCACACCTAAACATAAATATATATTTATATTTAGTTCCGTTGGCAATTTCTATATTAGTTCACTTGCCTGTTTACTTAGGCTGTAATCATGTAAGTGAACGTTTTTCTAAACGAGTCAAGTATCGACTTTTGATTCATTTGACCTTAGGTAATTAAAACCTTAGATTTAAATTCCAATTAGTATTGTAAGGATTATAAAATGTAAAAGTGTTATTTAATATAATAGTTATAATAAGCAATACAAAGTTATATATATTTGACATCTTGAAACTACATCAAGCTATATTTTTGGCCTTTGGTATAGGCAAGGTCTGTTTGTTGTGAAAGATAACTAGTGTCATAAGATCCAAGAGGTAGTCCTCGAAGTTTGTTTTGTGTTAGTTAACAAACAGTGAAGTACATTTTGGCCACAGAGATAACAACGTCCTTAATTAAGGGGTCTTGTTGCCAAATAAAGAGCCTTTTCATATGTCCAGTGCTTCATTAGTGATCATAGAGTGTTTTTATGACAGGTGGCGCCTGTATTCTTAACAATTGTGACACTTATTGAGGCGTCTAATGTTACTTCCACCTTACAAGAAACAAGTATATATTTAATTACACTGAGTAATTTTAAGTTATTTCCGTTTTCGTTGTGATGCAATGGTTTTATACACATAAAGTCCTTAAAGGAATTAATGAGCAACAATCTCATTTCTTATAAAATATATGCCATATACATAGTATTTCGAAAAGAAGTGTATTTCATAATAAATAAAATTATAAACAAGATTGTGTAAAAATAAAAATAATATAGAATAATTTTAATATAAATTAACTAACAATAACTAACATGAATAGGTACTAAAATGAACAACTTATAAATAAAAAACCGTTTTGTTTTTATGATCTTTTATAATTTTGATAATAATAATTTAATTATTAAATATGTATTTTATTTAGATATATGGCAAGGTATCTAGTACCATTTTATTTATAAATTGCCCACTATTTTGAAGATAAAAATTATATATCAGGTAGATTAACTAACATTTTTATGTACAGAAACCAGTAACTAATCGTAATTTGTTGTTAGTAATTAATTTATCCTCGTATACTGTTGGCTATATTTAATTAAGTCAAGAATATATGCGAGTTACTGGCAGAAGAGATAGTAAGCATCTCCCCCCCCCCCAGTAGTGACTGATGAACGAACCCCCCTACAAATTACAGGCTGTTATCTACCCTGCTGTAAACTACCCCTGCCTCAAGAGACGTGTAACTCTGAGTCTAGCATGACCTTAATCCTACTTTCTGACATGTTAATCAACAGTTCCTTAACACAAGACTTATAAAGTCCTATAGTTTTGCTAGCTATGAGACTTATAAAATCAAAGAACTACTTCACTGTGTAGTAAAAGACCCTGTAATATTACGTTTGGATATAATAATATAATTTATGCGTCGATCAAAACTTTGACCCTTATTTTACAAATGCTGATTGTTGAAGTTTTTACTCACTCATTAATTATGAGTGAACTTAGGTTTCATTACAATAACTTAAGTAGGGCCTTGTTCGTATCTTCTAATGTTCAAATGATTTATTGATCTATTCTTCGGATGGAAGACAGGGAAATAAAATACGAGTATATGCAAGCAAAAATCGTGTGATCTATCCTGTAAATTTTTTTCTTCTAGTAAATTGAACTTAACTGGTGAATAATATACATTCAGGGGAATATAAATACATGCTTTTGTTTTAAGTAAGCAGAGTTAGGGGACTTTTATTTTTTTATTTTTTTTTTTTTTTGTAGAGTTAGGATTTTGTTACTTACTGTTTTCTCCATGTGTTTAGCTTTTATTTCATATATTATGTCTTGTTTTTGTGATAGATATGATATTTGTACTGTACTTTTATATTAATACTAATGTAATTAAGTAAAGGTAAGAAATAATGTATTGTTTTATTTAGTTTATTTATTTTAAATTATGGCAAAGATGGGAAGGATAACGAAACATATGTGAGATGTTGATGTTCATAAAGTTATATAATACAACAAACGTAAATTTACTATTATATCAACAAGTATTTTAACCCTTTAAGTGGCCACTTGCATTTAGAATATAGCATTATTTTAAGTCGTTTAACTGTACAGTGCCTTCCCAGTTAATATTTTATGTCTTTCCTGGGAATATAAAACATTGCTATGGATGTTTACTATTCATTATAGTAAGTTTGTATTTAAAGTACTCTTAAAGTGCCATTTATTCAATGCCAATTTTCCATTAGTCGCTTATTAATTGTAAACAAACATTAAAATTATATTTTTCAGTTGATTTTTTTTGTACATGAAAATAAAATATATGATATAGTTTTGAAACTTGTATTAGCTTACTTTACCTTTTTTTCTCATATATGTATATGTAAATAAGCAAACTTTTACTTGAAAGTAAGCCTCAGGCATAGATCACTTATACAGTATGAGTCAATACAAAATATTATTACTATTAATAAAATATGTACAATTTAGTATATTTAGTGATGAAGACAAGACCTGCACATAACACATATAATAAAAAATAAGTAAATATATATATAGCACTTAAATATGATGTATTTAGTACCTTGAACAAAATTAAAATCAGCCGGATTATTCATATTGACACTTAAAACTAATAAATTACTAACGTATATTAAACTAAAGTAATGATAAAGACAACTAAATACACAGTTTCAAAGAGGTGTGGGCAACAAATGATTTTTTGAGAGTCTCCTTTAAGGAAATATTTATGATGATAAATCATCTACATTTAAATTGTACAATGTAGTGGTTTTCTTCATCATAGTTACATTAATTTAAAGTAATTTTATAATTCTGTAATATATTCTTAACAATTACATCATTGGGCATCGACTAATAACTAAACCAACAAATATAGTCAACATAAATGAAAATAAAACAGTATCAAATCTTAATTTTTGTAATTTAAATTTGGTGATTTGTTCAAGTTGATGTAGTGTACAACTTTACATTATTTCATTCATGTAACTAGTTCACATATTGGTCTTTTCCTTTTTACTTCAACAGCAAGTTCCCTTCTATCACTATTCATATATGTAAACTTTATTCAATAAGTGAGGTGTCGACCGTCAATTAAATAAGGAATTTTAAATTTGTACCAGTGGAATTATTAGTATGAAAAAATTACATTATGTTTATTATTTCTTTAGTAGATCCATACTAATTTGTAACCCTGACGTTATGAAAACCACATAAAGCTACATTTTCGGACCACCAGGCAAGACTACTCCTTTTTTGATGAAAGTGTACTAGTGACATAAGATCTAAGAGGTAGTTTTGTGTTAGTTAACAAAGAGTGAAGTATATTTTGGCCACAGAGATAACAATGTCCTTAATTAAGGATCCTTGTTGCCAGATGGAGAGCCTTTCCACATGTCCTGTGCTTCATTAGAGATCATAGAGTGTTTTTTTTTACAGGTGGTGCTTGTCACCTAAATTGAGACACTTATTAAGAAGTGTGATTCCTGTTTAAAGTAAAACAAGTATGCATATAAAACTGAACTCCAAAATGTTACATTCAAGGCTGTTTTCATTGCGATTAAATTATTTTAAATTCATAAAATTATTAAATAACAAAAATAACTATTAATCTAGTTACTGTTAATTATTCTTGTAATTATGTATAAAGTAACAACGAATGTATATGTACAATAGCTGTGTAAAGTAACATCGAAAACTACAAATAAAATCATCCAAAAAATAAATATGATACAATATTTTAAAATAAATATTAAGAATGACAATAACAAGTACACAAAAGGAAGAGCACATAAAAATCATTTAAGGTTCAGGTTGTTACATAATTAATTGTAATTAATAATAATTTCGTTTATAAAGCTATATGTTTTATACATACTGCAATATATATAAAACAATAATATATTAATCTTTAAATAGGGTAATATTTGGAAAGTTGTAAATGGTAAAGAATAAATAGTTTTGAAACGGACACTATAAATGACACTAATTATTGTGATTTATTTTTTATTTAGATTGTTTCAATTTATCATTTTATTTATGTGGAATGTTTATTGAGTGTTGTAATATAGCTATTAGGTAATAATATAATTCTTAAACGCCCGATATGGAAGTTTATGGATTTATTTTACAAAATTAACATACTCTCTTGAGTTATTATTAGAAAAAAACCAATGCAATGGTGGATCCATAAAACTATTTTTCTTATGAATACATGTTATTTTTAAGTTTCGGTGATTTCAATTTCGTTCTTTTCTTAATTGAAATGAAATTAAAAAAAATATTACCTTGAGACAATTTGATTTTCTCTAAACCAAAAGTATATATTGAAAATTGATTTTATATTTTCCATAAAACTTATTTATTCTGCTCTTTTAAGAAAATAATACCTGCATTGATGTACTTTAATCATTCTAGGATTGATGCGGGTTACTGCGGGAAGATATAGTGAGCATCTACCTTCCCCCAGTAGTGACTGATGAACGAACCCCCCTACAAATTACAGGCTGTTATCTACCCTGCTGTAAACTACCCCTGCCTCAAGAGACGTGTAACTCTGAGTCTAGCATGACCTTAATCCTACTTTCTGACATGTTAATCAACAGTTTCCTTTACAAAAGTGGACAAAATTATGAGGGGTCAGTAAGATAAGTTAAGTTCTCATTGAAAATATTTGATTATTAAATATGGATTTAGTGTTCCATTAAACATTGTTTTTGAGATTTTTCTGAAAAAAGGCGTTAGTCTTATTATATGTAGTAAATATGTTGAGGACAAAAACTACAAAAAAATATTATTTATGGTGATATGGCTACTAAAAGAGGCTGATTTCACCTTCACTAAGAGCAATACAAACATCACTGATAAATCAAGACACATACTGGACTGAGATTTACATATTGTATTAAAAACGAAAGGAAAATCCAACTTAGGGTAAAATAAAAGTGAAAATATATATTTTTAATTATAAACATTATTTTTCTATAAATCAAATTTGTACATATCTTCAGTTGACGTTTCTTCAATTATCTTTAGAGTAAGGAGTAGATTAATAGTACATAAACACTCAATGCCTAGAATTTACTACAAATGAGGGAGTAATTTTTTTTAATAATTTGTGGAGCGAAAACAGTGAGAAAGACATAGGGGATCATGTTGTTTACACGTGAGGCAGGCTCCGTACTACTCATAGCTACAGTTGGATAAAATAAAGAACTAAATTATATGGGTTGCTCAAGTGGGCACCTGAATGAATATCATTAAAGAGAAAATTAATCCAATTATAATCACTTCCTTAGAAATTAACCACTGTAAAGTGCTAGTTGACACTGGTTGAACAACATTGGTAAAATGCACTCAGCTAGAGAAGGCATTATGTCCTTAGTCTATCAAGGATAATTGTAAGCTTCCAGATATTAGTTGAATAGTATTTGATTTAAATATCCTTTATAATTATATTTCAATATATAATTTACGTGAGGTATAAATTCAATTTTTTAAAGATAAAAACAATAATAAATGAAAGTACAGTTTCCGTAAAAATTATCAAACTTAATCATCTGATGAATTTAATGAAAAGGATAAGCTACTAAAACTACCGTGGTCTTCAGGACTTGACCGTGTCAAATTCTGTACAATATGTAGAACGAAAAAAAGGACAAACCACTTTTGATTTATAAGTCTTATGCCATAAAAATTCAATTTAAACTTTACATTAACACATAGAAAATCGCGTGATGACATTTATTTATTTCATTTACAAAACTATTTAATACATTTAAAACTCACAGTAAAGATTCGAATCTTTTAAAATTAAATGTATATTAGTTTAACATAAAATATATTAAAAAAAGAAAAATACTACAAATTAAATTATGAAGCCCATATCAATATATGATATAGCAACATTCAATTTGAAAATTATATGGAAACAAAAAAAAATCGTTGCTATATTTATGTTGGATGATGATAAAAATAATTGAAAGGAAATTTTTTTTATTTAAATAGTTATTTGCGCTTTATTGAAGTACTAATTTTACTCTGTTATGATCAAAATTGAAAGGAGTTCCATTTTTTTTATAGTTTCCTAGAGAGAAAGACATTAGATGTACCATTACAATCAAACACGTGTGAATAGATGAAAGACCCTTTGTACGTTTCAAGATGAGTTAGACTTTCGGGGTTCGGGTCCAAGGTTGATGGGGGACAATTTGTTGGGGTTGCCAGGAGGTGTTCCGTCCAGGAGTGGCAATCAGGATAACGACGGCCAGACACTAAACCTGACATATCTTTCTTACTCCGACATCCCTCTCCACCATCCTTACTCCGACACCCCTCTCCCACATCCTTACTCCGACACCCCTACCCCACATCCTTACTCCGACACCCCTCTCGCACATCCTTACTCCAACACCCCTCTCCCACATCCTTACTCCGACACCCCTCTCCCACATCCTTACTCCAACACCCCTCTCCCACATCCTTACTCCGACACCCCTCTCCCACATCCTTACTCCGACACCCCTCTCCCACATCCTTACTCCGACATCCCTCTCCCACATCCTTAATCCTTGTTAAGCTTATTCTCCTTTATAACGCACTCCATATTTGTATTGTGTTAAAAAAAACAACATTTCCTTTTCTTTTATATCAAACTGTAATTTGTAATAGCCCTTTATTGCGACAGTTCTTCTATATCCATGATTATTGTTTTTGAAAAAAATAAAGGTTAGATTCTTACTAGCCAATAATTACTGTCAATTTATAAAGTTTTAAATAAAGTTATGTTTATTCTTGTTTAGTTATTATCTAAAAAGTATAGTCCCATATTAAAAATAATAGTTTGAGTTAGTTATATATCACTTAACATAATAATTTTTGTCATTTAAACAATTTTAATTTTGATTAAATTTATGTCCATTTAAACGTTTTGTCAATATGTGAAAATATCATGGTACTGCTCAAACTAAAATGGAGTTTAACATAAAGAATATATATACAATTCATCGGTTGAAACATTATTATATTATGTCAAATTAACGAACCATAAATAG
Source organism: Stictocephala bisonia (assembly GCA_035578905.1). Taxonomy (NCBI): domain Eukaryota; kingdom Metazoa; phylum Arthropoda; class Insecta; order Hemiptera; family Membracidae; genus Stictocephala; species Stictocephala bisonia. The sequence continues at coordinate 785,874 of JAQJVL010000069.1, forward strand.
TAATACAAATTATTAAATTGAGTTACTCCAAAACGACATATTTTTTACATAATTATTTCACATTAAATGGTTATATTAAGAAAAAAAATTAATTTAAAAATCCATACAGCGTAAACCATCACTCAATAAACAATTTTATAAATGAACGTTTAAGTTTATGCGATATAGACTCAAGGCTGAACATTGTTTAAGCATCAAAGCCAAAGCAGAACATTCTATACTTAACGTTCTTGTTTGTAAATTAGGCCAGAGAAGTGTAATTGGCCTACCTATATATCGCCTTGTCCTTCTACCTCGCTATCTAACCGAGTTGAATGGTGATTCGGCCTAGCCCAAGACACGCACCCTACCCTATCATGATGTATACTGCATTATAGAATGAAGGAGAACCCATTGTGTTATGTAAGATTGACATCCATGATCTCTATTTAACGAGATTAAAGCCTGAAGTAAATGAGTAGTTTGGCCCTTTCCAGGTTTTTTCTTTACATATCATCTGTATTTGAACCATTAGTGGTCCATTAAAGAGTAGCTTCGATTTCCTTCTATCCATTTGACGTGTTGAAAGTCTGGTCGTCACGGGTAGTTTGGCACTCACCAAAGATACCATTAGACGTCATCTGTGTCTGGGACATTAGTGGTCCATTAGGGAGTAGCTCTAACATCCGTTCTCTTCATTTGACGAGTTGAAAGTCAAAGTCTGGTCGTCACGGGTAGTTTGGCACTCACCAAAGATACCATTAGACATCATCTGTGTCTGTGACATTAGTTGTCCATTAGAGAATAGCTCTAACATCCGTTCTCTCCATTTGATGAGTTGAAAGCCTGGTGGTCATGGGTAGTTTGACACGCATCAAAGATACCATTAGACATCATCTGTGTCTGTGACATTAGTTGTCCATTAGAGAGTAGCTCTAACATCCGTTCTCTCCATTTGATGAGTTGAAAGCCTGGTGGTCACGGGTAGTTTGACAAGCATCAAAGATACCATTAAAGATCATTTGTTTCTGAGCTATTACTGTTCATTTTCCTTATTTGATAAGTTTTTCGCTCAAAATTCAATTTTTGCAATCTTAAATAATACCTCTGATAGCTATCAAGTTGTTTAATATTTATAACAATTATTTAATCATACAATTGTACTTAAAGCCTTTCTTTCAATATCTTAATGCAATAACATTATTATCTAAATCCAAACAGTAAAAGTGGTTCCAAACAGTAACACCTAGACATTTATTCAATGTTAAACAGCAAGAAGATCAAAAACTAGTTGGTTCATAAATAATAAATCCAATAATCGTCATTGTAACGTTGTTATTAGTAATAAAATTCAATATTTATATTTAATAACAGCAAAGTAATGTTTATTATAGGAATGCTTTGTATTAGTTTAGATAAGATGCAAGTAAAATATTGAATACTATTCATAATATAAGTATTGTTGACTCGGGGTTGCTTTTTATTTCTAGTAATGGGGTGACACGAAAAACCCTTACTACTTTAACACGTTATAATTATTTTAAATGATAGAAAGAGTTTATTATGATTATTTTTTCTTTTACCTATACAATATTATATTTTTTATAAAGCGATATTTATTTGAATGTATTTTACTTTATTATTTATGTAAACACTATAAAATGTATATACAAATAATATACATCTACTTTAATAATGTGTTAGTGCATGGTACGTTAGATAAAAATTATATACTGCATTTTATTTTTATGCAGTCGATTCCCATATCCTGTATAAATGAAATGTGTAAGTTTATAGGAAAACTACGAAGAGTTACTCTTTCATAAGCTAGTTTTATAACTTATCAGTTATTATTAGAGATACAAAATAGTAGATAGGCCGCTAAAAATACTTGTGTGAGACACGTTTACTGAGTTGTGGAAGTGAGATAGAAAATCACTCTTCCACTACTGTCTCATTCCATTTACAAATTGCCAAAGCAACTGTATGGTCAATAAGCTGCGTTCTGGAAGCACAGTAGCAAGCCCCACTCATTGTCATCAGCATAAGTGACCATAATAATAACAAAAATAATAACATGAAAAATAGTTTTAAAAATAAATAACAATCAAACAAATGTGTATAGTTAATCATTGTTATTTCCTAAAACCAAACACTGTTGCGGAGGTTGAACACAATATGAGGGTGAATCAATCGAACGCCCGCTTTATGTCAACTAGATTCCCTATCAAAGGCTGCCGGTAATAAAGGGATGAGTGCCAATCCAGTCAGCCTTTATATCGGCAATAGTGTCGACTTGTAATATCGAGTAAGCGTCTCGCAAATAAAGTGTTCAAAGTAAACGTCTTAATGTAACATCGAGGCTTTACTCTTTTAAAAATATCAAGCTAAAATTGTCAGAATAATTAAAATAACAGTATTGTAGTAACAGAATACCGTTCAATAACACGTAAGGTAACAATTAAAGTAAAGATAAACAAGAATGTTTCTAAAGACTTCTTTACAGCATATACATAGTATACAATGTAAAAATACATAAATATACAACGTATGTTATGTACAATTTCCTAGGTTTACAAAATATACAATAAAAAGTGTTATGAGTATCTTACAGTATATTAAGCCCGATAACAAGTCATGACCCTACAATCTCAGATCTCGTTAAACATTTGTTCTCTTTTCTCATCCTTCGAATGTCTTTAAAGGATTCCAGTTATTTTAACTTCCCCCAGGTTGAACCAATACTAAAACCCCACTACGTACAGTTAATAATACAGATATCTTACAATACATTAAGCCAGGTAACGACTCGTAGCACCTCAACCTCAACTCACGTTTTGTTGTCTCGCTTGTTAACTTATCTCACTCTACTAACTTTTTCTCAGGGATAACTACATCAGCAATATGAAATCGGCCAAGGTTTATCAAAGACGCAATTTGTATACTTATCGATAGAGATATCTTAGAGTACATTAAGCCAGGTAACGACTCGTAGCACCTCAACCTCAACTCACGTCTCGTTATCTCTCTTGTTAACTTATCTCACTCTACTGACTTTTTCTGACGGATAACTACCTCAGCAATATGAAATCATCCAAGGTTTACCAAAGACGCAATATGTACACTTATCAATAGAGATATCTCACAGTACATTAAGTCAGGTAACAACTCGTAACACCTCAACCTCAACTCACGTCTCGTTATCTCTCTTGTTATCTTCTCTCACTACGCTGACTTTCCTGATTTTCTTTGACAGAACCTAATCCAAATAAATCAATATAAACCTATAGGGAACCAAAATAATTTTGCCAATTAAAAATCTAAAAAAACATGCAACAGATAACTTAAGATACCAAACACATTAAAGTCAATTATTAATTTTTAATTTAATTATTTATTTTATATATTTAGGTTTATAATTCATAATTAAACATATTGTATCATAATTCAAATTATTAGTGATATTGTATAATATATTTTAACTTAGAATACATAAGTAATCCTCTCACATGTAATTTGGGGCTCATACATGTTTTTAATAATAATAAACTATGATTCTTTACAAGTAGGACAAATTTACTGCCATAAATAGCAAACATTTATATACATACTTTTCTGATATAAATGATTAGAAAGTGGTTTTATTTTCTAAATTTTAAATAAAATATTCGTATGCATACAAATAATAAATCATGGAGAGTTTTAGACAGTACCAGTTCCAATATGTTATACAAATCTTAAATTTTTATAAATTATTGCATTTATTAATAGATTGAAAACTCAGCTCAGACATTTTAATATTTCTTTTATGACTGAGGTCTGATTTTTGGGTTTTGAGCCATTTTCCCCTTGGTGAATATGTAAAAGAAGTCCCTTATAATTTTGAATATACATTTAATTAATTATTAAAGTTTATAACATACTCTCGATTGATTGTAATCAACAAATGTTTCGATTGTAACTAATAGATTGTTATCAATAATATGTTGACGATTATTTATGTTATTAATTACTTATATCATGTTTGACTTTAGGTATAAAACGTTAATATGACTTTACAGGAATTTGGTAAAGTAAATTTAGGTTTACCACATACACTGATCTAGTAATGACAAAAATAATAATTAAATAATATTGTGTAAATGTTACAAAATGTTATAACCATCGTAAAAAGTGGACTCTTTTTATTAATCAGTAATTCATCGTATACTTATACGCTTATATCACTACATAACTATTGTTGAAATCGTATTTTTTTGTATTAATTTATATTACAAGATTAAAATTCACAAAGCTGTATCTTTATTAATAAATATGCTCTTTATTGTTTATATTTCCGTTAACTTGCTTCGTATTTTTACACATTTCTCGAATGTTTCCCTAAAACTTCTTCACACTACCCCCACATCCAGACTAATCTCAATTGCCACGCTGTTCACAATAAGCCGCACACGTACATGGGGTGCGTCCCCTTGCAAGCCACAAGTGCCTCCTTACACAGAGCCTAAGGGATGGCGAACTAACAAACCTGCGTGCTCAACAGTCTGCCACTTCCTTATACGAGGGATGCCAAACGTCCTCAGATATTACACAGTTTGACTTTGTAACTGTATGGCATTAAATCCATACGTATTTTAATATGGATTTGATGCCAACATTGCATTAAGTTCTAAATTTAACGTAAAAAGAGAACGGTAAAAATATGTGTTAAGCAAAGAAATGGTTAATTGATATTTATTTGCTTCTTATTATGATATACATGAAGGGATTTCCTTTTTATGATTATGTGATAATTATGGTTTTTTTTTATGATTATGGTTATGATATAACGAATAAATATTGGTTTTAAGGAATTTTTAGTTTTATTTATTTGTTTATTGACGCAGATTGCCAAGTTATGGGCGAATATGAATTTCGAATGAGTTTGACAATTGATGATTAGCGAATGTAGTCATTGTTACAAACTAAGGCCAACCATTCCTTAGAAAGTGTCATTAATTAATTGTTTAGGAACAAGGTTAGGCCTACTTTGTACAAGTAAGAGTATGGTACAATAGCATAGAGTAGTCAATACGCTATGCGCCTTTCTACAAGCTATATGCTACTTGGAGATGTAAAGACACAACACATTGGAATGAGAATGTATTAAGATAAGTTTATATTTTGAACGTTACTCTTGTTTTTACGTAATATTTTTAGGTGTGAAATATTTGTACGTAATATTTATAGTACAAAAATTTAAAAAAATAAATAAAAGCTCTAAAATTTAAGATTTTTAAAAATAAACTTTAAAATTACATTTATTCTTTATAAAAATGTAATTTAAGTATTATGCTTTTCTCACTAAAACTATTGTTGTGTATTAAATGTTTCTACTTTAGAATATTTACCCAAAAATAGTTTAATTACTCAGTAGATACATTTTAACACTCTCTAAACAACTGTTGATATAATTATACATTCATAAACTGAATCAGTCTGTTTTGCCACGTGGTGCTATAATTATTGGTTCAAAAGCATTATGATATTCATGTTTTTTGTGTACTTTATTCTTAATGTATTTTGTATTTTAGCACCGAAAACAATTATCTATGCGTTTTTAGTTGTTTATAGAGCTGTGTTGAAGAGTGGAAATAATGTCTTGAAAACCCTTGAGAAGACGGCTTGTCAAAAAAAATGTAATTCAGCTTTAAAGGCCCATACGTCTCCATCAGCGAGTGATCGATCAGTTTTGACGAAGTCTGGCACGTATTTACCTTGTGGAACAAAGAGGGAAGGAATCATCCTGAATTCTTTACAGGATAAACCCACTAGACTCTTAAACAATACAAAGGTGATATAATAGGTATTAGGTGCATCTATTTCACAATATTATTATAGTGTAAGAGGTATAATATTGAATTCATTTTACATCTATACTAACACTGCATACAGGATCTATCATCATATAAGAGCAAAACCGTATAATCTAAAGACACTGTAGTTGTGTCACTCACCCATACATGTATAGTTGTATTGACCCTCACACACACACACACACACACACACACACACACACACACACACACACACACACACACACACACACACACACACACACACACACACACACACACACACACACACACACACACACACACACACACACACACACACACACACACACACACACACACACACACACACACACACACACACACACACACACACACACACACACACACACACACACACACACACACACACACACACACACACACACACACACACACACACACACACACACACACACACACACACACACACACACACACACACACACACACACACACACACACACACACACACACACACACACACACACACACACACACACACACACACACACACACACACACACACACACACACACACACACACACACACACACACACACACACACACACACACACACACACACACACACACACACACACACACACACACACACACACACACACACACACACACACACACACACACACACACACACACACACACACACACACACACACACACACACACACACACACACACACACACACACACGCACACGCACACGCACACGCACACGCACACGCACACGCACACGCACACGCACACGCACACGCACACGCACACGCACACGCACACGCACACGCACACGCACACGCACACGCACACGCACACGCACACGCACACGCACACGCACACGCACACGCACACGCACACGCACACGCACACGCACACGCACACGCACACGCACACGCACACGCACACGCACACGCACACGCACACGCACACGCACACGCACACGCACACGCACACGCACACGCACACGCACACGCACACGCACACGCACACGCACACGCACACGCACACGCACACGCACACGCACACGCACACGCACACGCACACGCACACGCACACGCACACGCACACGCACACGCACACGCACACGCACACGCACACGCACACGCACACGCACACGCACACGCACACGCACACGCACACGCACACGCACACGCACACGCACACGCACACGCGCACGCGCACGCGCACGCGCACGCGCACGCGCACGCACACACACACACACACACACACACACACACACACACACACACACACACACACACACACACACACACACACACACACACACACACACACACACACACACACACACACACACACACACACACACACACACACACACACACACACACACACACACACACACACACACACACACACACACACACACACACACACACACACACACACACACACACACACACACACACACACACACACACACATACTCCTACAATGGTATTGACCCTCCCACCCACCTGTTCATGAACAGTATATCACATAGTTCCCCCCACACATACTCGTATAATGGTAATGACCCACCCAATATTCACAAATAATTTGCATGTGTGTTCTAAGTCCCTGTAAGTACAAGTAATACAGTATTATATTATGTCAATGTATAATAAATGTCATGTATTTTACTTCATTTGCCTTCATTTACTGTTGGATTTTCATGACAAAATATTTTGTTACAAATACAATATACAAAGTCACAGAAAAGTAAATGCAATTAATACAAATGAGCCTGTATGAATATATAGCGTATAGTTTTTGTCAGCTTCCATTATTAAAATGTCAAATTATATAAAAGGTGTATTTTTATTTGGAAAAACTACAAAAGTCATTAGATTATAATACAAATTATAAATAAATAACAAGTGATCTCTTGTCACAAAGCTAAATCCAATCCATGATGCCATTTAAGACCCGCCTCACTGATTTTATTTATGCTAGCTAATCCCTCCATTAAACAGCACTAGAAGCACTCTGAAACTATGTGATCCATTGATTGGATAGACTCCCCGCAATCAAATAACTGACCTACTGTCAATCCCCATTTGTATTTCCAGTAGTTACATCTGCCCACTCCAATTCGGAGTCGATTCAACAGTGTCGACTCCCTACGAAAGAGGTTCATCCCACCTACAGGTATTAACGGATCGTTAATAAGGAACATATTTTATCCATCAAAACTGTTCACGTTATGGCCCAGCTAGTATTGGGTGGGCTAATTGATCTGCTCAACTGGAGAGCTGTATGTAGAGGTGAGTTTCGAGTTTTAAGCGACCATTGGAGGGTGATGTTCGCGTCCATAGCAAATCTTTAAATCTCTACGTACCCCCTGGGTAGTTCTAAATGAGCAACAAATCTGGTAGCTGGACTGTCACAAATTTTTGATCTCCCAGCTATGGCAGCTACCACACAAAAACAGTAAAATGTGTAATTAGTCATTGTAATACACAAGTGCTACCCCTTGAAGTGTGTAAAGTCTGTATAACAATATAGTTGAACCACTGGAGTAACGATGTTGTTAATTAAGTGGATGAAGAGTGCTCCGACTGTCCACTGCTTCATTAGAGTTATTATGACAGGTGCTGCTTGTCAACTAGCCTATATTGTCTCTGCCACGACATGCAATTAAAAGTTTTTAGTAAAAATATTAATAGTTTCCTTTAATATCATATATGAATTGAATTATTGTTAAAGAAATTATTGTAGAAAAATAAACCATACAACAATCAAATGAACGATGTTTTCATTACATATGATTTATTTACCCTTTAACCGTTCGAGTTGTAATATTAAAGGAAGACGTTCATTATGTTTTAATAACGTTGATTTCATAGTTACTTTATATGGTAACATTTACTGAAATGTCTCAATATCACAATTTTATACAGAAATAACCTTTGTTGGATACATTAATTTTGTACGTTTTTTTAGTTGTACGTAGAGGATTATGTAATCAAATTATGTAATCAGCAAATCTTGTACCTCCCATCCTAAACAGCAGCCATGAAGAAACATAGGCACCCTTACACGTACGGTGGTGATGACCCAACCACCCACTCGTTCACGTACAGTGGTATTGATCGACCCACGCGCAAATACACGTACAGTAGTAATGTCCCACCCACCCGCCCATACACGTACACCCACCCATACCTGTAGAGTGGTATTGACCCACCTACCCACACACGTACAATAGTAAATGCCAAGTAACAGTTTTTAAATTTATTTGTCATTTAAAAACTGTTATAAATAATTTCAAAACTTTAAATAACATTTGTTTATTTTCATTGACATTTAATTTAATGTGCAAGATGACATAGCTTGATATTTGTGATTTTTAACTTATACTATTTTCAATTTTTCTATTTTTTATAATATTTTTTAATTTGAAAAATGTCAATTTAAGTGAATATTCTACTATATTTTCTAAAAGCTAATGCCATCAGTAGTATGGCATGACACTTTCATATCTCTACGATTAACAAAAGAGTTGCAATAAAGGAAAGTAAAAAAAAAAAAAAGAAACATTACATATTGGCTCGTACCCAATGTGTAAGAATTATTTTAAACTGTTTATATAAAAACACTAAGGCTTTCAATAAGTCAAAATGAGGTTTAACAAGATCCATGCTTGCATTTGAATTTTCTCTCAGCCAAATCCTTCCAAAAAATATTTACTATAGGGATTGTTATAGGGTTGCAAATAATTCCCTTAAATGCTTTGGAGCAAACATATAGATTTACAGTTGCAATAAATAGTCCCAGACTATACATAATATTTCAGTGTTATCAACTTCCAATGATAAATTGGATGTTGTGTGTTACTAAAAACAAAAATCTAGAGTATTTTTAGAGAGATTTTCGTCAGAACCCATAAAGACATTGTGGGTTACACGACAGCAGCCGTGGGAGTATGTTAGGAATGTTCTGTTGATGAACAATACGGAGTGGTGTAGTAAATAAAGTTATTGGTACGGGATGTATTCTCCCAGATGAAATATAAGATACAATTATACAGCTCCAAAATATCTTTCCAAGTGGATAAGTAATTTAAGTTAAAATATTTTGTTTCAATCCAACATTTTTAATAAAAAAATTTATCCATCTACAAGGTGGGTTACTTCATACGTAACTATTGTGAAATATTTTCTTCTCTTTTAAAATGCAACCTTATACGTGAAAGCTAAAAATTTTACTTGAAAAATCGAGAAAGACTTTATTATTTTAAAACATTTAAAACATGAACAGTAAATACATACATTTAAGGGTCTCATTTTATAAATTTATATTTATACCATTTTTTAGATTCTATTATATTAATTATCATTTTTAATTCCTAAAAAGGTAACATTAGTGTCAGGTATTGGTGGAAGCTAATTTTTAAATTGATGAAAAAGAACTTTGAAACACATAGATTGTTTTACGTCGTAAAGATTTTAATAAAAGACTTTATCATTTATATTTCACTCACTTTTAAATAAACCCCAATGTGATTATTGAGTTAGAAATCTGATTTTTGATAAAAGTCTACAACAATCAATTACCAAAAATAACTAATTTACGGATATATTGTATAAACAACATTATCTATACAGAAAATACGTTTTAAAAAGTATAATATCAATTTATTAACAATGAATAAATAAACGCATTAAAACTATCCAGGAAAGCAACACGAGAAGAATGTTCCCTGACATAACACAATTAAGGCGCTGTTAAGGCTCATGCTGTGGGAAATTAACCTCTTGGAGTGGTTATAAATGTTAATTATTCGTCTGTCTTAAAATAAACGGGGAGGCTGAAACATTATAAAATTACGTACTTTGGATTTAGGAGATCGTGTTTTGGTTTCATAAATGTTTACCGTATTACAAATAATTTTTGTTTATTATAAATTATATAGATCAACACGTAGTATATTATGATAATATTGAACTATAAATTAGGAAACTACTGGGATCCAAGTAAACCTACTGATTTTTATCAGCATACAGATAGCTTTATCAATCAATATTAAATTTTAGATCTCAAAATAGCAGCTGTTTTGTGGTCCATTGTGGAGCACTAGTGTAGTCCTATATAAATCTAATGCTTTCTAATCCAACATGGTAGCATCCCTTACTAACTAACCAAATTACTGGCAAAAATATTCCTATTACAAGAAATATATTAGAAGGTGATAATTTAATCAAGAATTTGAGGAATATGTTTATATATTTTACATATATTAGATATTATTTGTTCTAAAATTAAATCATTTAGTAATCTAAACATGACTCTACAATTTATTTACGCTGGGTCACATGGAAATCATGATAATTTTTTAATCATAAATACTTATTAAATATTTCTTCCTTCATTAGCCACCATGTATACCATAAATTAGGAATGACACAGATCAAACAAGAAGTGTGAAGTCAATGTTTATTCCCGTGGGTTTGACAGGATGGTTGCAACAGTATCGCTAGATAACGGCGTCCAGCAGCATTGAGGGAGGCTGTTTCATGAAGGGATAGTATCCTGCACGCAGCTCGTCAGCTCAGTCACTGTTGGTGGTTCAGAATTCACCGCTAATCCATTGGACCCCAGGATAAGTATTAAAGACAGAAGAGGGCTTCATAGCTCTTTTTTCATTCCTGGTAAAATAGGAAATATTTTAATTTTTTTTTTAATATTAAAAATCAAATAATACAGTACAATAAACTATATACATCAAAACAAACATAACTTTGAGAAAATTAATACCACCACGCCACATGGACTATTGTTATATGTACGTGAATGAACAGTGCATGGTATTAAAAATCTCGTAATTACAGTTGACTCAAAATAAATAAGCTTACTAGCCCGTTAATTGATAATATTATTGCTAAAATAATTACCCTAAATTAACAATTTTAAATATAAGCCTACATCGAGTTATACCTCATTTTAAAGGTCTGTTTTTAAAACACAAGAGTGCAAATCTGAGGTCAAAAGGATGACCCATTCACAAAATATAGCGATTCAAAAAATTTAATGTCAGGGTTGGGCAAGAGTATTTATTAATTTTAAAACTATTGACAGAAAAATAATGAAGCTTTGTTGTACTTTACATGTCTGTACATCAAACATACGGACATATTTTACTTGTTTTTTGCATGTCCAGGGGAGGGCCCATGAAGGAAGTCTTAAAGATTTTAAATGTAAGCCTACCTCAAGTTATACCTCATTTTAAAGGTCTTTGTTTGTAAAACTCAAGAGTGTAAACCTGAGGTCAAAAGGATGACCCAGTCAGAAAATATAGCCTCTAAAACAATTTAAGTTCATACAACTAACACTGTTCAAGACAAAGGTGAGATAGTTATTATCTATTGCTACGTAGAGCTACAATTTATCTAACTGAATATGAGAAATTAAATTTCACAAAAAATAAGTAACAAAGTTACTATAGTAATATTACTAAACTATTTTAGGTAAACCTACTGTGAAAAGTGTTTTATTAAATTTTTCTGAGTTTTATCTTAATTAGATAGCATAGCTATTTTTATAACGCAGTCGTTCGTTACGATTATTAACAATCAACATACTTAGCAATAGGGACCCGAAATTTTTAAATAAATATCCGTATAATTGAGAAGAAATAGTAATATGACATTAAATTTTTTGAATTGCTGTATTTTGTGAATGGGTGATCCTTTTGATCTCAGGTTTACACTCTTGTATTATAGAAACAAAGACCTTTAAAATGAGGTATAACTCGGGATAGGCTTACTTTAATATTTTTAAAACTTCCTTCATGGGCCATTCTCTGGCTATGCGAAAACAAGTAAAATATGTCTGGTAAAATGTTTGGTATAGTGACATGTACATAACTGCAAAGTTTCATTACATTACTTTCAATGGTTTTGAAATTAATAAATATATTCTTGACTTTTACCCAACCCTGTATATTAAATTAAAAAATAAATAAGACTGTTATAGACCAAATTTCTTGTACAACATCAATAATTACATGCAATTTCATAAATTTAATTTTCAACTCGTTTCCATCACCACTAGCCTCATTGTTGACTAGCGTCCCTCAACACAAGATGTATGCTCCATGAACACCATGCAGTAGATGATCTTGGATAGTTGGTTGAAATTATGTAGTTTTTTTTCTGAATTCAACCTTCCTATTCAACGACATTAGCTATTTACCTGCTAACTATTATTTATAATGTAACGATTTGATACAACCTAATATCAAAAGGTACTGTATTAAATTGAAATAAACGTTATGCAACTACTGGCTCGAAAAACATCGCTAGGTATAATTAGTTCGAGAAGTAGTAACTTTTGTGTCACTGTTGTAGCTTTATATATATATTTGATTGTAAATCAGGTACAAACTATAACTGACTATGAATGAGGATAATGAATAGTAAACATCCATAGCAATGTTTTATATTCTCAGGAAAGACATAAAATATTAACTAGGAAGGCACTGTACAGTTAAACGACTTGAAAATAATGCTATATTCTTAATGCAAGTGGCCACTAAAAGGGTTTAATTACTTGTTGATTTAATAGTAAATTTACGTTTGTTGTATTATATAACTTTTTGAACATCAACATTTCACATGTGCTTCGTTATCCTTCCCATCTTTGCCATAATTTAAAATAAATAAACTAAATAAAACAATACATTATTTCTTACCTTTACTTAATTACATTAGTATTAATATAAAAGTACAGTACAAATACCATATCTATCACAAAAACAAGACAGAATATATGAAATAAAAGCTAAAAACATGGAGAAAACAGTAAGTAACAAAATCCTAACTCTAAAAAAAAAAAATAAAAAAAAAAATAAAAATCCCCTAACTCTGTTTACTTAAAACAAAAGCATGTATTTATATTCCCCTGAATGTATATTATTCACCAGTTAAGTTCAATTTACTAGAAGAAAAAAAATTTACAGGATAGATCACACGATTTTTGCTTGCATATACTCATATTTTATTTCCCTGTCTTCCATCCGAAGAATAGATCAATAAATCATTTGAACATCAGAAGATACGAACAAGGCCCTATTTAAGTTATTGTAATGAAACAAAAGTTAACTCATAATTAATGAGTGAGTAAAAACTTCAACAATTAGCATTTGTAAAATAAGGGTCAAAGTTTTGATCGACGCATAAATTATATTAATATATCGAAACGTAATATTACAGGATCTTTTACTACACAGTGAAATAGTCCTTTGTTTTTATAAGTCTCATAGCTAGGAAAACTGTAGGACTTTATAAGTCTTGTGTTAAGGAACTGTTGATTAAATTGTCAGACAGTAGGATTAAGGTCATGCTAGACTCAGAGTTACACCCTCTTAAGGCAGGGGTAGTTTACAGCAGGGTAGATAACAGCCTGTAATTTGTAGGGGGAGACTCGTTCATCAGACACTACGGGGGGGGGGGGGGGAGATGCTCACTATATCTTCCCGCAGTAACCCGCATCAATCCTAGAATGATTAAAGTACATCAATGCAGGTATTCTTTTATTAAAAGAAAACATTCAGTAAATGTTATTGAAAATACAAAATATGATAAAGTTCTTTTCTTAAAATAGCAGCATAAATAAATGTTATTGAAAATTTAAATTAATATGTTTTATATAATAAAACATACTTTTGGTTTGGAGAAAATCAAATTGTATTAAGGTAATTAAAAAAAAATCATTTCAATTAAGAAAAGAACAAAATTGAAATCACCGATACTTAAAAATAACATGTATTCATAAGAAAAATAGTTTTATGGATCCACCATTGCACTGATATTTTTGTAACTAATAACTCAATGAGAGTATGTTAATTTTGTAAAATAAATCCATAAACTTCCATATCGGGCATTTTATAACCAGATTATTTCATAATAACTATCTTACAGCACTCTATAAACATTCCACATAAATAAAATGATAAATTGAAACAATCTACATAAAAAATAAATAGTTTTTTAATTAGCATAATACGTGTTGGTACATATACAGTACAAGTAAAACGTCACAAAAGACAACATTTATTACAATATAAGCACAAAATGCACAAATGTATTACAATACAAGTACAAAATGCACAAATATTATGGTGATCGATTTCGGTGAACCACGCTCTCCTTCCTCAGACTAGAGGGATTCACAAAAGAATGGAAAATGGTGTTCAACAACTCAATTTATAGGCCTATGATCACGTGATCCCATTGGATTATGATCACGTGTAAAACATGGAATCCAGCCAATGGGGTCACATGTTCATAGGCTTATAAATTGAGATGTTGAATACCATTTTCCATTCTTTTGTGAATATCTCTGGTCTGAGGAAGGTGAGCGTGGTTCACCGACATCGATCACCACAATATTTGTGCATTTTGTACTTGTATTGTAATATATTTGTGCATTTTGTGCTTATATTGTAATAAATTTTGTACTGTGTGATGATATACTTGAAATGTATAAAAAATAAATCACAAAAAAATTTTGTCAGTTATTGTGTGCATTTCAAATCTGTATATTCGATCCAATTGGCAACTTTCAAAATATCACACAATTTAAAAATAAATAGAATATTATTATATACATTGCAGGATGATTAAAACATACAGCTTCATAAACAAATTTATTATTAATTACAATTAATTATAAAAAACCTTAACCCTAAATGGTTTTTTTAAATGCTACTACTTTCGTGTACGTGTTAATTAAATTATTATTATTTATTTAAAATATTGTATCATATTTATTTTTTAGATGATTTTATTTGTAGTTTTCGATGTTACTTTACACAGCTATCGTACGTAATTACAAGAATAATTTACAATAACTGAATTGATAGCTATTTTTTTAATTTGTAATTTTATGAATTTAAAATAATTTCAACATAATGAAATAGCCTTGAATGTAACATTTTGGAGTTCAGTTTTATATGAATATTTGTTTTACTTTAAACAGGAATCACACTCCTTAATAAGTGTCTCAATGTAGGTGACAAGCACCACCTGTAAAAAAAATACTCGATGACCTCTAATGAAACACGGGACAAGTGGAAAGTCTCTCAATCTGGCAACAAGGATCCTTAATTAAGGACATTGTTATCTCTGTGGCCAAAATGTACTTCACTGTTTGTTAACTAACACAAAGCTACCCCTTAGTTCTTATGTCACTAATACCATGTGCTTTCATGTGACGATTATTCATGGCCAAGTGCAATGTCCCGATCTTCTGGCCGAACTGGACTTTAGAGTCCCAAAAAGCACCAGAAACCATGATATTCTGAGTCGGAGGCATCATGGTACTAACTTCGACTACTACAGTCCGTTGGCTAGATTTGTCAGGCTCGGAAACCACGTCACATATGAGTGTGTTATCTTCTGCGATAGCCTCGTGCTTGTTTGAAGACCTACATCCACCGTTCTAACTTGAAATTTATAGATTCATTATTTAATTCAGATACTGAGAGTTACATTTATGATTGTTATGTTGTTTTTATTATTAAGGCATGGAGTTTGTTATGTATCATTTTAGTTTTTAGTTGTATATTATACAAATGTATTGTTATTGTAGTGTAAATTAATTACTTTTGTTTTTGGTGGTTCTAAATTGTTTGATCACTACCATATGCATCATGAAGTATTAGCCTTTGTGCTACTTAAAGCTTGTTGTAAGTTTTGACTTACCTTTAGTAATATTGTTATCCTCTTGTTGTTGAGCTTTTCTCTTGTTAATGTTTTGCATTGTATATATTTGTTCTTTTATATTAAAGTCATAGAGTTGGTCACGTATCATTTTAGGTTTTAGTTGTGGTCATGTTCTAAGTTGTTTATCTATTGTTATTCTAGTCTAATTAATTTCCTTTTGTTTTGGTAGCTCTAAATTTAATTTGATCATTACCATATTATCACTAAGTATTAGTTTTCATTAACTAAATGCCTCTTGTATGTTTGATCACCGGTCATTAATATTGCTATCCTAATATTGATTGTTGAAATTTTCTCTTTGTTCTTGTTTGCATTGTTATATTCTATTCTTTTATTAGGTCTATTATAGGTATGTAATCTTTGTATCATGATACCATCTTGTAATATGTATGTATGTATTGGCTGATTGCCGTTGGTAAATAAATAAATAAATACCCTTTCATCATAAACAGAGTAGCCTTGCCTATAAAAAAGTCCAAAAATGTACCTCTATGTGGTTTTCGTGACGTCATGGTTACAAATTATTATTTATATACTTACGAAATAATAAACAAATTGTAATTTTTTTATACCAATAATTCCACTGGTACAAAGTTGAAATTCCTTATTTAATTGACGGTCGACAACTCCCTTATTGAATAAAGTTTACATATATGAATAGTGATAGAAGGGAACTTGCTGTTGAAGTAAAAATGAAAAGACCAATATGTGAACTAGTTATATGAATGAAATATTGTAAAGCTGTACACTACATCAACTTGAACAAAACCACCAAATTTAAATTACAAACATTAAGATTTAATACTAGTTAATTTTCATTTATGTTGACTATTTTTGTTTGTTTGGTTATTAGTCGATGCCCAATGGTGTAATTGTTAAGAATATATTCCAGAATTATAAAATTACTTTAAATTAATGTAACTATGATGAAGAAAACCATATAAATGTACAATATAAATGTAGATGATTTATCATCATAAATCTTTCCTTAAAGGAGGCTCTCAAAAAATCACTTGTTGCCCAAACCTCTTTGAAACTATGTATTTAGTCGTCTTTATCATTACTTTAGTTTAATATACGTTAGTAATTTATTAGTTTTAAGTGTCAATATGAATAATCCGGCCGATTAAAATTTGTGCAAGGTACTAAATACATCATATTTAAGTGCTATATATATTTACTTTTTTTTATTATATGTGTTATGTGCAGGTCTTGTCTTCATCACTAAATATACTAAATTGTACATATTTTATTTATAGTCATAATATTTTGTATTGATTCATACTGTATAAGTGATATATGCCTGAGGCTTACTTTCAAGTAAAAGTTTGCTTATTTACATATTCATATATGAGAAAAAAAGGTAAAGTAAGCTAATACAAGTTTCAAAACTGTATCATATCTTTTATTTTCATGTACAAAAAAATCAACTAAAAAATATAATTTTAATGTTTGTTTACAATTAGTTAGCGATAAATGGAAAATAGGCATTGAATAAATGGCACTTTAAGAGTACTTATGCAATACTTATACAATACAAACTTACTATATTAAAATTATAATACAATTATAATCATTATACAATGGGTTGTTAGCCAATATTTATTGTGATGTGACCTATTTTGATCATGTATTCTTTTTAATAACTATAGTACGTATACTTTAGAAGATTTAAGATTGTATTCCTTAGATATTTGATAAAACCCGACCTCCAAGCAGACACACATGATATATTTCCCCACGAGACCACTTGTCTCAAACAAAGGGAACCAAATAGCAAGAAGGATGCTGTTCTTGCTCTCTAATGGACCACTAATGGTTCGGACACAGATGATGTCTAATGGTATCTTTGATGAGTGCCAAACTACCCGTGACCACCAGGCTTTTAACTCGTCAAAAGACATTACCACTTTTCCATTACCTATTAACATCTTTGTAACTCATGTAGACAAACCTTACGATATTGTTCCTACTTCAATTTAGTTTAAAAGTTAGATTTACCTAAATATTAACTCTTTATAGTTTTATATTTAAAAATAATATAGGTAATCTATTCACACAACAAAGATCTTTCTTCAAAAATAAACATGTCTATATTTATTTTTTTTGCAAATGGCAAGTAGCCAATACATACATATATATTGCAAGATGGTATCATGATACAAGTATTAAACTACCTATAATAGACCTAATAAAAGAATAGAATATAACAATGCAAACAAGAACAAAGAGAAAATTTCAACAATCAATATTAGGATAGCAATATTAATGACCGGTGATCAAACATACAAGAGGCATTTAGTTAAAGAAAAACTAATACTTAGTAATAATATATGACCAAATTAAATTTAGAGCTACCAAAACAAAAGAAAATTAATTAGACTACAATAACAACAGATAAACAAATTAGAACATGACAATGACTAAAAACTAAAATGATACGTGAACAACTCTATGACTTTAATATAAAAGAATAAATGTATAAAGTGCAAAACAATAACAAGAGATAATAAAAAATATATATATTCATATTTTAGTTTTAAATGTCCTTACAAAAATGTTTGAAAATGGAACAAACATCATATATTCAGTCATTGGAGGTAGTTTTCTCAAGGAAACACTTTAAAATTATTTAAAAAATGTATCAACTTAGTAGCTAAAAAAGTTTACATAAGTGAATTTCCAGCGCAAAATTTAAATGGTTAAGGCTATTAATAAGGAAGTGCAAGGTCAAAGGATATAATTATAAACAAATAAGCCAATTGTTAGGAATTCACTATGCTTTATTTAATAAATGTCCTGACCTCAGAGTGCTCTTACGGCAAATAGTGGAACTACGAGGAATTTAAGGAAGAAATAATTGCGTAACGATGTGATTCAGCTGCAAACGTAGCAACGCCATTACGTCTTGCATTGATGCAGCGTTTTTGTTCCTTGAATGCATTTAATTTATAACCTACTTGTTTGATTTTGTGACATTGAATATTAGTAAACAAATTACACGAACGTGGATTGCACATTATGGTTTCCTCTTGTTTAAGTATTTTTCCTACCATATTATTTAAATTTAAACTATTTTATTATTGTTTAAACCGAATCAAAAAGTCTAATAAAGCAAATCTTTTTGTCTCTTTAAGTTATTATTGTCCGTCGCATTTCAAAGTACTCTTGGTAACACCGCTCTTCAGAGCTGCACTGAAACGCCACTAAGCACGCTCAAGTCAAGTGGGGCACTAAATATATATCGTTTACTGTTACTGTAAGTAATACTGTAACAGCACAAGCTTGCACCCCATCTAAACTTACTTGTGAAGTAAGAAAATTATGTATTACTTACATAAGTAAATATGTATAAATGCATTAACTGTAATTCAACCTCTAATCTAAAATTAATAGAAGTATTAATTTACTATCTAAATTTATAAAACACTAGAACTTTCTTTGTCCCTCAAAATTTGATTTATCATTAAAAAATGTTCTATAGTATTTTTCCAAAGCAAGTTCATTCCAAAATAAATAGATCAGAATGATCTTCACGATAAATGAAGGTGCGTGTGTAGGGCTAGGCTGAATCACCTTTGACCTACAGTTAGATAGCGAGGTGGATGGACAAGGTGATATATAGGTAGGACCACTTACACCCGTCTGGCCTACTTTACATTCTACAGCACGAAATGTACAAATAGCTATAATGACCTCGATACGTCATCAAGACAGCTATTTTGGTATACTGTTATAACTAATCCTACATTAAAAATCAAATTATAATTTTATATTAGGAAATCAAATATTTCAGTGTTTACGTAAAACCATGCTCCATTGTATATGTTTTATTTACAATTATGTATACCTTTTTTTATTTGAATCTATTTTTTGTACTGTGTAAATTTGGTTTCTTCAAAAACGAGTAAGTGTGTACTTATCTAATAATGTTGAATTAGATGATTTATTTAAAACAATAAAATTCTACAGTAAAGTCATTACTCTTATTTTGTATTTTCCAGTTACATTAAAGAATATTTTTTAAAAATAAGCAAATATTTTTAATATTTAAAATTATCCTGTATTTAATGTATGCACTTTGAAGTAAAGTTAATTTAAATACAATTTTAAATTTTCTTTTATAATAACATTGTTGATCTTACTCAAATATATTAGAATGATAATACGTCCTAATTTATATATATTTATAAAATATTATGACATTTAAAATATTTTATGTCATGTTTTTTGACTTGGAATTCTGGTTTTCCAAGTCAAAAAATAAGCGTTAGTTTTCAATGTTAAAATAATAGAAGTCCCTCATGCATTTTAATAGCTTTGCCATATTTATATATACATAATAATTACGTCTAGTTTTATATCATCTGAATTTATTTTCACTGCTATTTAAGACCTCTTCATCTATTTAGAGTTATTATATTTAATCTTTTAAAGATTGATTAAATGCATCTTTTTCTTTTCAATTACATTATAATATTATTACATAATTCTTGACATAGTTTATTTTTTATAGCTTACCAAATTACTAATATAACTAACAATTAAGAACAACATTAATTTAAAAGTTAAAGCTGATTTAATGTAATATATTTTGTGAAATCACATAATTACAACATACAAGACTGTATTAAATAATATATATATGTTCCAAAATATATTATAAAACATTATTAGGAAAATTAATTCTAATAAATCTTTAAAAAAATATAAAAACTGAAGATAAGGTAACATCAATGTAAATTAAATAAAATTAAAAAATATTTGTAATATATGTACATACAGCGTAATAGCATTGGACAAACTGGAGTAAATTCATAAAATAAAACACAATTAATGAGGATTAGGGAAGGTGGAAAGGGGTGTCAGAGTAAGAGGGATATGTCAGGTTTAGTGTCTGGCCAACGTTATCCTGATTGCCACTCCAGGATGGAACACCTCCTGGCCACCCCAACAAATTGTCCCTCATTGACGTCGGACCCCAACCCTGAAATTACATCAATATTCGAGACACACAAAGTATCTCTTCAATATTTAATTATATTCTATCACATTGGTACATTGTAATTATGAGATGTGAGGGATTCTAACATACAGCAACTACAGAATGCTAATTAAAAAGTTGGAAAAAGCTTGGTGGTGATAGGAAATGAATGAAATTACATGTCTTATTTTATATATAAATGGCGAAGTCAGTACTACATAGTCCTCTCTTACAATTCACTAATAACAAATCCCAAAATTGTTTATACTGTCTGTAATTAACAAAAAAATCATAAAATATTGTTGTCTTAAAGCCAATCAAAGAACCAGAACGAGCCTAAAGATATATAGCTATAGCTTTTATAAATGTTAACTATAAGTTGCTGGAAAGGCTGATTTACAACAGAATATCAACTATACTCAATGACAACATCCCTGGTGAACAAGCTGTTTTCAGACCTGGTAAAAAATTGCTTTGACCAGTAATCTTTTTAATATCCTTTTGAAGATTGGTTTGACAAAAAAAGAAAACATTACCAGCGTATGTGCCTATTACAAAGTCTGGGGAAAATGTATGTTTCTTAAATGTTATAGCTTGATTCTGTGTCCTTGATTAATGCGATATCTGAACTTTAGCCTCAGCAATAGGTAAATTTCAGAACTATCTTAAAACATTTTGCAAAAACTAATTTATGTTATGTCCTTTTGTTAGTTTTACAGAAATTCTCTTCCATGACATCAAGAAACTATATTTTTAGTATAACCAAAACTAAATTATGAGTACAATATTCTGACATTCATGATTTTCAATTTATTTATAGCTTTTATAAATAACTGAAATACGTTATAATATTAAACGTTGAAATTGAACGTTATAATCTTAGACATTATCCGAATAGAAAAAGACCCAATAAAGGAAATCGTATAACTATAACAGTACTTATCTATTTACCGACGTAATTTCGTAAGCGAATCGGTTCCACGAAATTCCTTAAGATAGGAATTAGTTGTAAAGATATGGATTATATTTATTTGAAAGCTTTGGGGCCCAAGAAGATGAGGCAAATATCATAATTACAAACAATAACCTGTGCTCCACCCATTTTCCAATCATTTTCCCTCACAATACTGTTTTTTCTAATATATATAGCACCTATTTATGATTATGGTATCCTTACTGATGTACTCATAGTGCATTTGTCTCATGTATTTAGTACCAAGTACATCACATGGTAAAAAACAATAATAAATATTTATTGTTTTGATTTTAAAATAGTCCTGTTGATATTATTGTAATCACAGACTAAGGTGTCATGAGCAAAAAAATAAGGTGGTTAGCACGTGAAGATTGCAGAGATGTGCTCTAGATTTAATTAAAGCATTACATGAGCAATTGAAGATTCACTCAATATTCACAAAATTTATAAAATACAAGACGAATTATTCAGGATATATTTTGGAACGGAGATAATGTTTTATAATGATTAAACCATGACAAATAAACAATAAATATAGTTTCAAACTCTTCATGACTTTTATTTGAAATCGATGATTTCACTTCCTGAAAAATAGGATTACTGACATAAAATATAAAATTAAGATTGATAAAAAAGCAAAATCATTAGAGATTATACTAGTTGACAGCTTAATGTAGTGAATAACAATTAACAATGAACCATTATCCGAGGACGTCAGCTGTGAAGACATCAATATATTACCAGCTGATTCTATTATTGAATTCAACATCCTTGAAACAGAGACACCCTTACAATTGTATTCAATTTGTTTTCATATAACAGCTTTTAAGCAAATAAATAAATCAAATTACATGGTTCCATAAGAATACCATGGGAATTTTTGAAGCCAGTGAGACGGAGTCTTGAGGTCATAAAGGAAAATCGCATCTAGAGGCCAAGATATAAACCTTTGTACAAAATTCAATTGAACATATAGTTTTGGATAAATAGTGATGAGTGGTAAATGTCCCATTTGCTAGGCATTTTGTAAAGAGTTCAGAGAAATGATTTCGATGTTTCTTTTAAGTTAAACAAAATTTGTAAAGCTAAACACAATATTATTTATAAAATAAGAACATATTACGTATTGTATTATAACATAAAACAACATATTTTAATTCATTTCAAAGTAGGCTTAGAGTTTTTTGTCCTCCAACCCCGGAATATCGTGAGTGGGTGGCTCCCAAGAGGGTGATAAGCTTATCTCTGCCGCGTGCCCTATCTATCTTGTAATGCCGACACTAATATGCATTAGACGACACTGGCCACAGATTAGCTTACTTCACCTCCTCCCCCAGTGGTAATCATAGTGAAAACGATATTCTAACGATGTTTCAGATAAGCTATTTGTGATGGATGTTTTGAAAATATACTTGTTATTGTAGTTTTATTAGGGTGTAGCTTATAAAATACATCTAAGACGCAATTTTTCTGACTGATAAAGCAACTTATTGATATACTTTACACAAAACCTTAATTCAGCAATTTAAAGTAACAAAAGTTATGACTAAATTTTTAGTAAAAACTACAATCCTGTACGGTAATTTTGAGAAGTAATACATAAAAATGAAAAATTATTACGAACATAAAATTAAAATGAAAAAGTTAATATATATGTTGAAATAAATCTGTATCATTATATTTTGTTGAAATTCTTGTATTTTTTAACGAGTCAAATTATAAAAAGAGTTTTTTGGAAAACCCTAAACTTTATAGATTAAGCATTTAAAAAATAATATTCCATTATATTGTTCAATATAATTATAGTTTACAAATGAGTTAATCATTGGTAACTGTTTATAAACAATAAATTACACTAGGGCCAATAATGTATTGGTATTGTAAAATATGGTTAGCATACACATGTTAAATTGCAAACAAATATTGTTCTTTTATGTTTTAGTGGTCTAGTATATACCAAAACAAAATATATTCTTCCACAGATTGCACATCTAGTTTACTTAAACCTCATTATTCTCTCTTCAACATATACTTTTATTGCTTCCACACAACAATATGTAACTTAAAACATATGCACTTTAATGCGTATTTTATAGTATACCTTTTATGTGTACAGGTATATTTTAAATCTGATCGAGGAAGTCTGCGAGGAAGGACCTTTTGGGAGTCTCTCTCTCTCTCTCTCTCTCTCTCTCTCTCTCTCTCTCTCTCTCTCTCTCTCTCTCTCTCTCTCTCTCTCTCTCTCTCTCTCTCTCTCTCTCTCTCTCTCTCTCTCTCTCTCTCTCTCTTCACAAACCTCCCACTTCTCTTCTCTAACATATCACCTCTCCTCTCTAGCCTCTCACCTCTCCTATTTACCCCCCTCTCTCTTACTCTATTATAAATATTACACAAATACACCTGCCAACAAATATAATCATCGTGACCACTTCTCCTATGTTTCAACCCTCTCTACTTCTTCTAATGACCACCTTTGACACTTACATTACTCTTAACTAGTCTTTTCTCAACCTAGACTCGTCTCATTTAAACTGTAACTTGAACTGTGTACAGTTAATTTTTTACAAAATAGATTTTTTATTATCAGATTACCGAATGTAATTGCTTTGAGGTGTAGCATAATTTCTTGTCCCTTAAATTATAGGATTATTAGAACACAGATAGTATTTTTATTTATTATGTAGAAAGCCATTGCTACAATAGCAGAAAATATTTTGAAAAATGTATTTTACTTATACTAATTACGCAGGTAGTATGTTTATGAACCCTTCATGGTTTACAATGACACTTCAAATGAATATTTATGCACACCAAACAAAAATAAGGGTTTCTTATCATTATAAAAGTAATTGACAAAATGAAAACATTTTATTTAGCTATAAAGAAGTGCAGGTACGGGTTTCACTTCGTTGAAGGACATCGATTTTACCAAGTAAGCCAGTTAGGCAGCAGATTGTAAGGGTCGGGTTTCAAAACCGGAAGAAGGGTGTTAGGAAGCCTGCCAACAACATTTTATGTTAAGGGGAGATGAGTGTACGCTGTACGTTGCCATAAATAGACAAGATCAATACAACTATCCCTAACTACTGTACGCTGTACGTTGCCATAAATAGAAAAGATCAATACATCTATCTTTAACTATTGTACGCTGATAAATATGACATAGAACTGCATTGAATTTATTATGAAATGAATTTTTAAGTATAGAAGCGATTCCTACACTGATTAAGCATTCATTGCAACGCTGGCTGTGCTTTACTTCTAATATTTTTATCAAGCTATGCAATTGTGTGATTATGTACGTAAAGAAATGTTTTAAGTGTATTTATTTTTATGGTAATTGGATCTCACTAAACTGATACATGTCAATTGATTAAGAGTCCTCTTTTTTCTGCACTTATAATGACAATCTGTATGACCAGACTAAATAAATATGAGCTGGTATAACATTCGTTGATAAAACACAGTACAGAATAGTTGTCAAAAAAATCTTAAATAAATTAATAACACGCTCTTTCTGTATTAATTATATACATTATTTAATTAAATGTATGTATTTAAACGTGTAATCAGGTAAACATAAATTTTGCTGATAAGTCACAATTAAATGCTTCAGGACTTTTTAATCCAAGCCACCAAGGTTTGGTCCAGTAATGCACCCTCACTCTCCATAGAACCAAGAATAAACTAGCGAGGGGACGCCAAGAACTGTGTCTTACAAACAATGCAAATACATTTTCTATTAAGTTCAATATTTTGTTCCGCTGAAGAGCGTAGGTATAAAGAGCATTGGATTTACCTGTCACGTAGAGGAAATGCATTAGCCAGCATTAACTCGCGTACTTCAGTAAGGGATGGTTCTGTAAGGGTGGTCTTAAGTGAGACTTCTGCCTGACAGCTCCACACAGTGTGGGAACGTACATGTGTGCAGAGTACAGCCCCGCTACACATTGCTTTCACCTTCTTACCTGTTATCCAGGTAAAATATTTGTTATATTTTTCTGTATATTGTAATTTGATATTGTTAAAATTGCAGCAACCCTAATCAAATAAATACCAGTAGTAAAATTAGATGGAATCTACTAACTAGACCCACTAAAGCTTTACGTATTACAATTCAATATTCACCACCACCAAATATACGAGTAACTCACATTAAATGCATACCAATAGAGAGTGTAATAAAATATGTTTTTTTTTAAAACATATATCTTTTTTATATTGGGTACTATAAGATATAGAGTATTTACTTTAACTAAATATAATTTTATTTTAAGCCCATACTTTATGATATGAATGAAGATGATATTATTTATAATCCACTTAATGAATCTCCTGACTTTATTTAACAAGTGATAGAACAAGAGGGGTTCAAAATTTTACTACCAATGACTTGACGATATTAGCCAGCCGTAACCATATCAACGCCTTTACGCCTTGAATGATTGTTACGTTTCAATTATTTATAAATACCTTCCTAATAACGTGCTTGTTTGTATGTGCTATTTGGTGGGCTGTGTTTTCAGTATGTATATGTTTAGTGTAATCTTGGCAACACCATGCGTCAACGGTTTCCTAAAAGCAGCCAAATACGCTCATATTAAGGCAAAAAATTCGTTAAATAGATTTTTCAAACGTCCAACCATTTTAACGTGAAGTGGATTTTACAAAAATGTCAGAAAACTTTAAGAGAAAAAAAGCAATATTATAGACAACTAAGGGACGTACATATGACTCAAGATATAGTAAATACATAATTTAGATGGTTCTTAAAATACTTGAAAACATTCCACTATACATAGTGACAGAAATATTATTAGGTATTCACACTGAATGCCCCATCAGCTTAAGATGCTTGGTAAAAATTCAAACTTTTTTACGTATTCAAAGGTTTGAGTAGGTATCAGTTTCGTAAATTTAGAAAGATTTCTTCAGTCATATATTTACAATTAATGCTGCTATAGATATGCAAAAATACCTTTAGTACATTATTATCAACAAGTCTAAAACCTGTTTCCAGTAAAGTATAAAGTAATTAATGTTGTCTAAAATTGTATTACTTTATTTATTACTAATAATTCTCCCTCATTATTGAAAATTTAGAGGTAATTGTTAACGTGGAAATGAGTAATTTACCCTCATTAATGTTGTAAACTATTTAAAAATATATATGAAACTCTATATTTATAAAATAACATCGTACTTTACAAATATCTTGTATCGGGTTTTCTGAAATTCTTATAACAGTGATATGTTACTATAGTTCTCAATTCAGGTTGGACGTGCAAGGTGTGAGAAACAGTGCTTTGTATGGTTCTCACATAAGATCTTTCTCTCTTGAGAAGAGGGCATGATCAGTTCCTACAGTTCTTCCTCTTTTATTTTATTGCGTATCTTGTCTCACCACAAAGACTTGTATCTGAAAAACAAATACTTTCATTTTCACAGTTTCGATACATTTCTGATAAATGAAATCATTAAATGTCAAAAGTAATTTAAAAGTTAATATTTTCAAATGTTAGAATTTACATGAACTCGTTCTTTAAGTTATCAAAAATATTTAAACAAACTATAAAACCTTTATCGTAAATCTAAGGCCACGTTTACATTCATAATAGAAAATCGTAAAAAATGTTAGCCGTATTTAGATGTTTCCACGTCAGAAGTATTACACGCTGAATTTTTGAAAAATCCAAAGTCTAAGTCAGATTATAACAGATTTGTATTTTAGTTGTTGTTTACTAAGACTCCAATTGTCCGTGTATGGGTGATTATGGGTTTTAGAATGAATGGGTTGAGTGTGTATAAGCAAACATAGTCGTTTTATAAACCCAGGCCTATTGGTCTTAAAAATCTATCATTAGTCTAGTAAATTACCTAAGTACAAGAACAGTATAGTTACCTGTCGGTTGTAATGAGATATTTGTTTATTTTTATTATTTTATCTGTGTTAAACCTTAATAGCAATTGCAATTGAGCAATCTTGCATTATGAGGCTTGGCTCTGTCGTATCATATTATTGACCAATTTATATGTTTTGTTCGTGTTATTCACAACTACCGTTTCCAGTGCATAGTTGTTCCTCATGCTGACACTATATTTGAGAAATAGTTTGAGAAGTTCATGCATAATTAAGGACAGTGCCAAACTTGATTATTGTTATTTTATATTTTTTGCATTTATGTTGTATGTTGAGAAATTGATAGCATGTTATAATTAATTATTACATACTATATACAACATATAGATATGTATATATATATATATATATATATTATTTTTTTACTTCATTAAACATACAGCTTTTTGTATAATTTGTGTAGCCTAATAGAATGATTTAAGTGTTGTTAGTTTATAAAACATTATATTAATTACGAATTAACGGTTTCAAAAACGAAATATAATACATAAAAATAGAAAATTAATAAAACTGTACTCATGAATTATAATCAATATATTGATTAAATTATAGTGGTTTGTTTCCAGAGTGATTGGAGAGAATGTTTGTAAATTGTTTAACTTAATACGTAAATATCAAAGTCAAAGCATAGTACAAATTAAATACTACAATTATGTATATTATGTATTTTACCGAGAATAAACCCCTGACTTACATTATAACAAAATTTTAAAATGCAACCATTAAACAATGGTAAATAATAAAATCTTAGCCAAAATAAATGTATTTACAACAATCGAGAAAAACCCAAAGTGCGCAACAAAAAAACGTGATAAATAACTTTATATTAACATATAAAATTAAAACTAAATACAACTCATAAAACCAACTAAAACTAACAACAATATTGTGATGCATAGATATGAATATATGTATCACAATATCTACTAAACAAAACCAATAAGTAACTAACAATGCATACAAATATATTGGTAAAATGTTGAAAACGTAGTATGATTTTTTTTAAATTCTCTTCTTCAAATTGGGTAATACCCGTTTCATATAATTTGAAAGCTAATATCCTAAGACTGACACAGTCTGATACAGAATTAATAATCTGTTTTAACTTTTTTTTATCCTATAATTACATTTAGAATCAAATGTGAACATTTTTACCACCATCATTGTTTCTAATCTTTCTTTGATAAATATATTAAAAATTTACTAGTTTAAAAAGTAACTATTTGAAACTTAATATGCAATACTTTTTTATGGTATATTTTCGTTTTTAAGGTTTTTTTATGTTGGAGTTACCAGTTTACACTCCCTGTATCTGCAGCCACCATCCAACAACAGGCTAGTGTGACTTATAGGCCCTATTGTGCAGCTGTCAAATACAAACTGCACTGTGCTTGATTATCTCAAAGATAACAGGAATTGATAGGAGTTACCAAAATAATGTGTAGAGGTATGTTATATATCAAATTGGTAAATATGGAAAAGTGGATAAATTTCTTAACCCATAAATAAAAGTCCTTTATGAAAATCCACTAATAAGCATGTCTTTTTGTGGAAAGTACTTTTTACCAATTGTCTTATAGCCTTATTATTACTTACTTCAATATAATTAGTTACAACTTATATTTTACTTTATCTATATGACACAAATAAATTAAGTATCATGTATGATAAAAGTATTATAAAACCTTTTTAATGTGTGTCATTACTAAAATTACCCAATAGGAACCTAGCGAAATGCACATAAAAGACGATAAATCGAAAAAAAGATGACACACTACATTAATTTATTTTATCACAAATTATAAATGTCTTATTTATTTTATCACAAATTATAAAATGTCTTATTTATTTTATTCACCAAAGGCATACACAACTTTACATTGAATGAAATTATAATGATGGCCAACAACGGTTTAACCGATAATAGATAAATAACAAATAACAAAAAACATAATAATAACAATAATAATAATAATAATAATGTAATAATATTGATCAATAATGATAACAAGCAATAAAAACAGTAAAATAAGTGATCAAACAACAAAACAATAACATGAACAAATATAATCAGTCTAAAAACAAAGTGGACAATCAAACAAGTAACAACAATAAATAAATATATAAAACAAAAGACATACATAAAAATGTCAACGGTGCCTATGGGAGAAATGTTTACTTTACAAGTTTTTAAATAAGAATGGGCCTAATGTTGTATCGAGTAAACAAAAATGTTGAATACGAGTAAAATCTTACGTAATAAGTTAAAGGAATAAAAGAATAAATTTATAATTTAACCAAACAAATGTCTTTTGTTTACTAGCATGCGAACGGTCCAATCTACGTTTTGTAGGCTCATGTAGGTTTACGACTGGGTAGCCAATAAAAGGGATGACAAGAAGTAGAATTAGCTGAACCCTGAGCGTTACGGTCTGTAATAAAGCCCTCTCCACCCATCCACCCAACAAACCTTTATTGTACTTTTTAATTTAACACAATTTATGATTTCGTCTTATCATGGGTAATTATATTATTTATCAGTGAAATTTGTACATGTAATCATTGATTATTTATAAAACTAATAATTAAGTGATATAATTTCACACGTAAATTTAACTATTTAAATGGCAAACAATATAATACTTTTTTAAATATGGTACTGAAATAAATTGTTAGATACGCAATGAATATAAAACTACGTAAATATTATTTTTAACTGCTACCAAAAATAACATTTGTTCTACGTTTATTATTATTGAGTAAATTCTTGAAGATATTTATAAAAACAGTGAGTTTGATAAACATTTGGGAAACGAGTATTAGTTGAAGTTATTAGAATACATGCAAGATGATGGAGATCTTAGTTACATCGTTCTCTTGGACAATTAGAGTACAAATTAAAAATATTATAGCTAAAATTATATAATATTATATTATGCGTATATGAAATTAACACAAATAAAATCATTTAAATGGATATTATGGTTTTTAATGTCTGAGATTTCAAATTTATTGGAATTTAATTTAAACAGCTGATAATGGTAACAGAGCCGCCAACATTAATTATTTATCTGTTACAAAATTATAACGAATTTGTTTAAATGTTGTTTATTATAATTTATTTATAATATTGTAGAAATCATAAAAAAAGAATAGCCAGGGATACATTTTCCAAATGTTTGATGTAATTTTACATATTAGATCTTTTTCAATGCATATTTAAAAAGTTTTTACGTAAGTGGTAATCCCAAAAATGAATATGAACAATTTGATCCACCAAGAATAAAGAGTTTTAAAATTACTATTTATATCTAACACTACCATAAAATGTAAGTCGTTTTATAAGAAAAAACTAATTTGGCCGACATATTGGAAAAAGTCGGCCATTTTTAAAACATTTTAGATGTGTATTTTTAGTTTACTCTAAAAACAAGGTAAGGTTCTCTATTTTAAGTATTTTGCCAGACTTATGGATTCCAAAATCACATTGG
>JAQJVL010000069.1:820345-982623 GCA_035578905.1 Stictocephala bisonia
CATGAAATGTATAAGTATTTACAGAAATAATACTGGTTAAATTGCCTTTTTTCCTGTCAACAGTTCTTCAAACATAATCTGCTATGTACATTTCGAAGCATAAAGCTTCATCATCAGGCTTTTCAAAAACGTCACTATTTACATTAGAACACTAAAAACATTAAAAACATTTAAACATTAAACATATTAAAATAACACATTTGCCGGCCGGCGATAGACACCAACTGATCAGTTTTTAGTGTTTTTAGTGTTCTAATGTAAATAGTGACGTTTTTGAAAAGCCTGATGATGATGCTTTATGCTTCGAAATGTACATAGCAGATTATGTTTGAAGAACTGTTGACAGGAAAAAAGGTAATTTAACCAGTATTATTTCTATAATATAACAGTTCTGGAGGCTAATAAAACAAAATGAATAAAGTATTTACAGATTCCATTTATACTATTATCATTATATTTAAATTAATACGTGAATTACAGTTTGTAGTTTATTTAATTTTCTATTTAATTGCATTATAACGATAAATTAAATGTGTGAAACAATACAATAGCCGATATAACATATGCGTTACGTAGAAAGAGAATTATTGAGAATGCTGGCAGAGACTGTACATCATCAGCTGACTTTGTGTGGGAGAGAGAGAATCTGTCACGCATGCGCTGTCCGCGCACATTTTACCGTGGGTTTATGTATCGTATAAAAATCGCTAATTTAGGACAAATATCCAGTAACCACTTTCACTAATTATTAAAATTTACTTGAATCTATTTACAAAGTACATCGTCCTTTTGCCCCTAAATTTCTTAACCTTAAACCCTTCTTCATTAGTAAAGAAATAGACAAAAAAGATGGTTTATTCAAATATTGGAGCACCCACCCTCCTTCAACTACTGTTTCCTCCAGCGATTTAGCCCGGGTGTCAGTATCACACCCAGCACTTAACCAGATGGTTTGACTCTCACCCCCCCCCTTTCTTCATCCCTTTCGATGTCCGTCCATGTAACACCTGTTGAACCCATCTTGTACATTGAATTGGTGCTTACGTAAACTGAATATTTTAATAATAAACTATAAATTATCAATACTTGAACGGCATCTAATAGAAAATTGAAAAAAATGAGAGATTATTTGACCTGGAGTAAACTTCCTATACTAAATATTTTTCATTGTTTTATTATATTATATTTTTTCATATATGAATAGTACGTATTTTAAGTGGAGATAAGTAAGATTAGTATTATTGGGTCATAATATAAAGAAAAATATTAAAAATATAAAAGAAAAAGCGTATATTTTAAAAGTACTGATTTATGGTTTTAAGTACTATATACGTAGTGAACGATCATATAAAACAACCGATTTTTTATATAAAGTTTATATTGTTTGACGTTATTTATAACAAACGTTATTTACTAAAGAATTTGCTTATGATTGTGAAATACATGCCTATTAAACTGAAATACTGATTATTTTCTCTTAGTTTGATGTACAAATTAAGGGAATCAATAATTATATAATGTAGAAATTCCAAAAAAAGTTATTCCAATCAACGCAAAGTACATAACGTATAAAGATAGTGTTGAAAATAAATTAAATTATTATATTCTAGACTTTTAAATCGATGATTTTTAATAGAAAATGTCTAGTGACATATGGCATATTATAATAGAATACAAAATAACAAGATATAATAAATATAATATGGGATGTATAGATTGGAATAGATATAGAATGATGAATGATTGAATAACATATTTTTATTACTTATAAAATGTAGATACAAAAATGATATCGCTTTAAATTATTAACTATATAACTAATCTTGATTTATGGGACTAAAGATTTTTATGACATTTTCAGGAAATATAAATTTAAATTAAAATATTTTATAAAATAATGCATTTTCCTAACTTTAACAGTTTTTGAGTTTTTTTTTTTACGGACAAAACATTTTCAAAATGCAATTTTTTTTAGCTTTATATGTTCAATAAAGATGCAAATTACAACTAAACATATTTTAGACCATTACTATTTTATTTAAAAAAGCTACATATCACTTAGTTTTTTTTTTTTAAATGTTATATTTCGGCTTACAATCTAAAGCCATTTTCAAACATTTGACAACATAAATAGTTTAAAAAAAATATAAATTAATTAATAGATCATATGTTTTAAAAATATATAACAGATGATTTGATCAATGAAAATAGTTGAATATATACTATATAAATTTTGATAAAAAATTGTTTAGTTACTTATTAATTTTTAATTTTATTTAATACTTCTGATTTAATAATAGGCAGGTAAATTGAGCATAAGGTGGCACTAGGTTGTGAAATGCAGCTTTCTACAGCCATACATGCTGCTTCTTTTATTGTTCTTTCTTTCCATTTACTTTCTTTATATACTATACTTGCTGCTGTCCATTGCACCTTATGCTCTTCCGCCAAAACATGATCTGAAAGTTTAGAATAGTTTTCCAACTTATTTTTTTTAAGCTGTTTTTGTGTTCTTGTATTCTCTTTTTTAAAGGTCGAGATGTTTGTCCAAAATAATTTAAATTACATTGACAAGGAATTTTGTAAACAACATTTTTGGTTTCTTGATTTTGATTATATGGTTAAACTTTTCTTAGTAAATTTCCAATTTTTGATTTTGTAACAAATGAAGTTCTAATATTAAATTGTTTGTTAATTCTTCTGATTTTTTCTGATTTTCCTTTTATATAAGGTATAACAATTGTTGTTAAAGGTTTTGATTCTGTATTATGTTTATTTGTATTACTTAAAATTTTTTGTTTGGTTTTTATATAGGACTTGTTTGTGACTTTTAGTGGGTAGTCATTGTTTTTTAATTCTTGATATATAAGTTTTATTTCTTGGTCCAGTCCTTCTTCTGTTGATGAAATTTTGAATGCTCTGGTGAATAGTCCTTGTGAAATTGCATGTTTAACGTGATGTGGGGTGTTTGAATGGAAATTTAGATATTGTCCAGTATGTGTCTTTTTTCTATATACTGATGTTTTTAATTCTGTATTTGTTTTTTCAACTAAAACATCTAAAAAAGGAAGTTTGTTTTTTTCTTCATGTTCTACTGTAAATTTGATTGATGGTCTAATGGAATTTAAATGTTGAAAAAAATAGTGCCACCTTATGCTCAATATACCTGCCTATTATTAAATCAAAAGTATTAAATAAAATTCAAAAGTAAAAAGTAACTAAAAAATGTTTTATCAAAATTTATATAGTATATATTCAACTATTTTCATTGATCAAATCATCTGTTATATATTTTTTAAACATATGATCTATTAATTAATCTATATTTTTTAAAACTATTTATGTTGTCAAATGTTTGAAAATGGCTTTAGATTGTAAGCCGAAATATAACATTTTAAAAAAAACTAAGTGATGTGTAGCTTTTTAAAATAAAATAGTAATGAACACCATCACGACGAATACATACCGTCAAGAATTGATATTTTAGACCACCCTGTGAAGTTGGGACTGGAGAGCGAAGGGTTTTCATCATTTGTATTAATAATTCAAAAGCATTTTATCCTTTAAAGATAAATTTAAAATAAAGGGGAAGGGAGACAGTTTGTGCCAGTTACTTGGCACCATTTATTTAGCTTTAATCTGCCCATTCTCCATCTGTGTGGGGAACCTATTATACAGAGAGTTACCAGTTAGTGAAACTAGTACAGTACAAGGTAAGCACTGCTGATAAAACCTTCCAACCCAGGATTTAAATCCAGTTTCAACCAGTACTCTCCAACTCAAACTCAGAGTCTTAATTCCTTGAATTAGCTTTTGGACTGTCTAAAGTCTGAAAACAGTTTTATTTTAATTTTATTATCAAACTATGTGTTTATACCTGTCTAGTGTATTTTTCATAGATTAAATTCAAAATTAGCTACTAACATGTACTCACTAAGTTAAAATCAATAAGGAAAGTTCCGACCCATAATTTTCTTAGCGTTTAGGACATAATAAGGTCATGTAAGCAAATACTATGTTTGGAAGCATAATGTCGAAAGCCTAATATACAATTAGCAATACTAGTACACTAGGCCACTAGTACATGGAAAATATAATCCAACAAGTAAATTTTACATGATTTAACATTTTAGATTATACCTTTTATTATGTTGTAAGCAAACAGTTCTACCAGTGACGGCACAATTCAACAGGCGGAGCTGACGCTGCTGGACCGCGAGATTCCAATCTTTGGGACTAAACCCGCTCAGTTCCACATCACAAGCTACTGATACAATTTTCGCTTTTGTCGTGATGATGTTACAATATGTTGTGTTAGGAAACAGTCCTGCCAGTGACGGCACAATTCAACAGGCGGAGGTGACGCTGCTGGACCTCGAGATTCCAATCTTTGGGACTAAACCCGCTCAGTTCCACATCACAAGCTACTGATACAATTTTCGCTTTTGTCGTGATGATGTTACAATATGTTGTGTTAGGAAACAGTCCTGCCAGTGACGGCACAATTCAACAGGCGGAGGTGACGCTGCTGGACCGCGAGATTCCAATATTTGGGACTAAACCCGCTCAGTTCCACATCACAAGCTACTGATACAATTTTCGCTTTTGTCGTGATGATGTTACAATATGTTGTGTTAGGAAACAGTCCTGCCAGTGACGGCACAATTCAACAGGCGGAGGTGACGCTGCTGGACCTCGAGATTCCAATCTTTGGGACTAAACCCGCTCAGTTCCACATCACAAGCTACTGATACAATTTTCGCTTTTGTCGTGATGATGTTACAATATGTTGTGTTAGGAAACAGTCCTGCCAGTGACGGCACAATTCAACAGGCGGAGGTGACGCTGCTGGACCTCGAGATTCCAATCTTTGGGACTAAACCCGCTCAGTTCCGCATCACAAGCTACTGATACAATTTTCCCTTCTGTCGTAATGATGTTACATTATGTTGTGTTAGGAAACAGTCCTGCCAGTGATGGCACAATTCAACAGGCGGAGCTGACGCTGCTGGACCGTGAGATTCCAATCTTTGGGACTAAACCCGCTCAGTTCCACATCACAAGCTACTGCTGCATATGTCCCTTCTGCCGTGATGATGTTACATTATGTTGTGTTCGGAAACAGTCCTGCCAGTGATGGCACAATTCAACAGGCGGAGCTGACGCTGCTGGACCGTGAGATTCCAATCTTTGGGACTAAACCCGCTCAGTTCCGCATCACAAGCTACTGATACAATTGTCCCTCCTTTCATGATGATTTGGGGTAGATATGAAATCTATATCAATTTCTACCATACATTTTTGTAAATTGTAATAAATGTTCAAGACTAGGTAATAAAATATTTTGTACTCTGTATAAACTGTACACTTATTTTAATAAATATTTTAGAATACTTAAAGAGTATGTACTTTTATAAGACAGACTATAGTTTTTACAGTCTTGGTTTAAGTAAGAATAGTTTTTAAAATATATAAAAATGTTGAAGGTTCCGTATGGGGTGTCGTGTTTTTGATATTTAGAGACCAGATGTGGTGAAGAGAAGAGTACTGAGTTACAATATTGTCAATTAGCTGAAAATAAGACCAAGAATACGTAGTTCAGATTCCACGTAAATCTATAGGACCCGTTTTTCCCCGGCTATTGGACTATCAATAAATTGAATTTTTCTGAGCACATAGTAAATAGACTACACAGGTAAATCACATTCATGTAAATTTTCATATATACCTTTAAATGGAAACAAAATTATGTCGCGTCATATATCTGAGAATATTCCAAAAACCTTTGTAAACTCACTAAGAGACCTACTGATTTACTTGGATTCTGAACCACGTAGTATTGATCTGCTTCACATAATTGTGTTTTATTTATTCTGATTCATCTGAATGTATAAAATTTAAACGTTTGTAGGAGGATCTTGATAACAAAGAATGAACATTACCAAAGGTTAAAAGAATTATCATTTATCATTTTAAGCACTGAAGTTAGGATTTCCAACGTCATGTCTAATGTTAGATCTAAGAATAAATAATTCATGTGATTTTTAGATGTTAATTGGGACCAACATTGCTGTCGAAAAATATTCACCATCGGAAAATGTTCATTACTCCTTCGCCATTATCTCATACTTAGGTAACTGCAAAAAGCATTTAGTTTAAACTTTATTGCATTAAATAACTACTGTTTATTGATAAATATGGACGTTTTTGTAAAAATTTTTTATATATCTTAAATGCAAAATAATGATGTAGTGTTCTGACACTTGCTTATGACTTTTTAAGCCATACAATAAAAATATGTAGTTTTTTTGTTGGAATAATGTAAAACCAACTCTTATATTGCCTTAGTTAGCAATTCAAGGACATGTTTGTTTAATTTTAATTCAAAATATAGGAGGCATTTATGTTAACCTCACTTACCAGAAAATCAGCTCAATAAATACGTGGTTTGAACTCCACGCGAAGCTGTTAGGTTCCTTAGATGGCTCTTTGTAGGCTTATAAATGGCTCTTACTAAAGAACGGTTATCCTTAATTAGTAATATTAACTACAGTCGTTCATTTACACTCATCAAAATCTTTCGCTCCTCATATTCATCCATATCTTTGCGATTGGAATGATGCATAATGAACAATAATATGTAATTTTTATAAGGCAATACTAAAAAACATCTTAATTATATCTAATGTTTTCCAATGTGGTATTTAACAAGGAACCTGTGTAAAAAGTGACTTTGTTCCCAGTATAAACAACCATTCCCAACTTTATTCTTCCAGGAGTCCTTGCTATAGAGCCATAAGTAAATGGGGATATAGGCGTCCTACCCACTTTATACAAACTTAGTGTACTTTATACTTTACTTTTCTGTACTTTATAATTTATACAGACTTACTGTACCACGACCACGATTCCATAGAAAAGTTTCGGCGGAAATATCCCGATATATATACATAAATATTTATGCATATTATTTATGTATTTATATCAGTGGAAAAAAAACAAATGTACACTAAAAATAAGTTTTTGCATATCTTATGTAAATTATTCTACTCAACACGAATATTACATCAAATTATTCATAATACTAATAATAACTGAGATATTCAACAGAAAAATGGGTTAGGTTAGGTTAGGTTAGGAAATGTTAGGTAAGGTAAATGCTGGTGATATGAATAATATTGGTAACCTAATCTAATCTAATTAACCTAACCTAACCTTTCTAGTTTAGTTGAATATCTCAATTTTATATCTCGTATGAGGAATTGAATGCCATAAACATATTTAGCAGGAAAATTACTAAATAATAATGTTAGATACATAATTCGTTCATTCATAAATACATTAAAAATTTTTTTTCTAAATTTTTTTATAAAAGGTCTGCACAACTTAGAACTGAAAAATATCTATGACTTCATATTGGTGGAATTATATTAACTATTTTTTTTTTTTTACCGAGAAGATTGGTTACGATTCCTAATATAATATGCCGATCTATATACCTGAGGCAAACCCTACCATAACAGAGATCCAAGTATCCCTTGACAATATCCGGACTACTATGGGCATATTAAGGGGCAAGACTATTGCTTACTGTCCTTTATAGTGGCTGTAGTTCTCGACATGAGTTGCATTACCCATTGTAGTACCAACCGACAATGACCAAGAATACATACACAGGGTGGTTTTTAAGTGTAATCTCCAATTTTTCTTCTGATTATGTCACATGACTACCTTTTTACAACTTTCAATATTCATCTTACATATTAAACGTGCAGTTTGGCAAAAATGGTACAAACCTTTTTATTTTTGATTGTACCATTGTTTTCAGTTAAAAAAGAGAAAATTAAACGATAAATCGCATAACCAGTTTCTTATTACGAATTGCAAATAAGGAAGACTTTGATCTGGGATGTCTTAAGTCTTTGAACATTATTGAATGTCACAAAAGATAACATTTGTGCATGCACAATGGTTCGTGTGGATATAAATCCCTTTTGATACATGATTAAGGAAAATGGGATGGGCACACTTAAAAACCATCCTGCATATAACTAAATTTAGATTTAATAGATAAAATTCTCCAAAGTGTTTGTAGAGCACTAAATTTAACTTTATTTCAGTGGGTTTTATATTTTATTGTAAAAAGAACTGATGATGCCTTAACCGGCGAAAGCGCTTTTTTAATTAAAAAAATGTGGAATAATTTTTAAAAAATGTGTTATTTTTTAAAACCTAATTTATTCCATCAAGCATATAGCCTACAACAGAACATAAAAATGTACTAATGACAAAAATTATCTAACATTTTCTTACAAAGTTTGACATTCAAATTTCTGGGGTTCATTAAGTTCGTAACTAGTATCCAATCATGTTCAAAAACATATTTGTAAATATACTTTTACGTTTAAGGATGTGGAAAGATCACTATTATGATAAAGTAATAAATGCAAAATGTATTTAGTGCTTTATAACTTCTTATACTATTTATCTCTTACAAATATATAGTATTGTGTAGTATTATTTGTTTTAAATTGTGACGTATGTTAATTAATATAGTAATAAAACTTGTAATAAACAAAATTTCCTTCTCGTAAAATAGAACAAAATTAAACACACGCATGCTGCATTTCATTATGTCTCATAGATTAAAAATATGCTGTAAAACTGAGTTATTTGGAAGCTTTTTTCTTTGATGTTTGTCAAAGTTATTTAACTTTGAGACTTATTGTAAACCGTATTGTAAGAAACCCATGTCATGTGACTATAGGCAGCACAATTCTTGTCACGTAAGGCTGACAAGCAGCTTTATTACACGACACTGTCAGTCCTTCTTACAGCAGAAAAAGCCGGATATTAAGGAGGTACAATACAACAGCACAGATCAGTATTGAAAAACTTCTTTTGATTCCCAATTGAATGTAAAACGACTAAGTGAGA
Source organism: Stictocephala bisonia (assembly GCA_035578905.1). Classification (NCBI taxonomy): domain Eukaryota; kingdom Metazoa; phylum Arthropoda; class Insecta; order Hemiptera; family Membracidae; genus Stictocephala; species Stictocephala bisonia. Next base: position 829,283 of record JAQJVL010000069.1, read on the forward strand.
TATGTAATATTTAGTGTAAAACTTTTTATAACATTTAAAGCTATCTAAATCACTTATAATTCACAAATGTTATATTTATTTTACACGTAATCTTTCGAGTTTATTTTAGAGGAGTACTGCCACTATTTTGTTATCACTGAGGGTGATTTATTTTTGTTCTTTTAGTGCATGTTTTTTTTTTTAATTACGTTTAATTATGTCACGAAACGAGGTTGAATCTTCCCTGAAAACAAGATATGAAACGTATTTTGACTTTTGGGAAATGTTCTCATTTCCACGCCAACTCAAGACTGAATTTTGCGAATTAATTACGGTGTTGTCAGAGTTGCTGTTTTTTTCAGTCTAGTTTAAAGAAGTTTGCTGTCGAGAGACCTGGAATTTGGGTGTGAACCAAACTACAAACACAAATGAAAGTTGTTTGAAAGTTATTAGATGGCATCGCATTGTTCATTATTATTAGAGATTCTAACGCTCCAAGTGTTTTGATAAACGAGTACAACGTTTCAACAGTTATTAAAACCTGTTGTCTTTAGGTTTTACTTTTAAAAGTTGTTTGTTTTTTTTTTTTTTTTTTTTACCCAGAAAATGTAAGTAATGCCTTAAAAATACATGCTTATAGACTACGGTTAACTGTTAATAAAATAACGTGTTCTTATAAAGCATCACATATAACACAATTATGACAAAACTGTCAAAAAAATTTGAAATATAGTAGTAAGTAACACCTGCAGACGACAAAAGTTCTATAACTGACGAAACGTTGTGTTTGTATCATAAAACACTTCAATGATAAGTGTAATCTCCAACAATATTTATTGATAACAAAAAAGTAATATTATGTAATACTGAGATTATGATACTGCGTTCTATAGAACAGTCCTCTCTCTTAAAGAGTTTTAAAAAAATTTCAGATTTTACCATTACTTTAAATGATGAACATCCACTAATGGTGGGTGAATATTGTCCACTAACTAAGTGGCATAAACCATCAAGAACGTCAATTATTCAATGGTTTGTAGTTTGGCGTACCATTCGTACATTCCCGTGGCCACTGTAGTGGATACATTGTTGGACAGAATGCTTGGCCACAAGGCATTACACCCCTCATAACGTCTAAACAAAGCCTGGTTGTTTGTTGGAGGTTTCTATTCAGATATTGGGGTGGCAATAACTCTTCAGTAATTTACCCTGTCAACATGTGCGTAGTTTGATGTATGAGTCTCCTAAAGCCTGTGGCCAATACATCAGTTGGTGTGGACAACAACTTCGCTGAATTGAACGGGAAACTAAACCCGCGAAATACTCCACGTTCATGTCTATACAAATACAATGAATTAGAGTCCCTTGCAATTCATAGATTTGAATATTACGTTCTCTCTTCCACTCGACCTTTTATAAAAATATACAATAAATATATATGTATAGTTACATCAATGTTGGTATGTTTTTAACAGATCTATTTTTTTTTTTTTTTATAATTGGGTTTAAAAAAGGAAGTTTTTTATCAGTTATTTGTTGATATTCAGTAATTAGCTTTTGGGTTAGGGAATGTAAAAACTAATTAAAAACTTAAGTTACATTTGTTAAAATTAATGAGAATGAGATGTTTCATAACAGTCCATTAATGGGGATGCACAATTTGTTGAAACGACTGGACTTTAGTACATTTAAGGCACATGGACCCCAACTACCCCTTTAAATAAAACCAATTATACTTTAAGCCATGGAATTTTTTAGTCACTACAATCAATTGGATATAAAATTTAAACCTTGACACTTTTTCAACCATTTTACCAGTTATGTGATACCTCGTTGTTAATTCTTTATAAATATTACTATGTACATATATATTTATTTAATTTGTTATGCTGTTTTATACTGTAGCATATTTATATGTTTACTATTATTTATCAGATGGTTGTTATCAAATTTTGTTATTATGTTCTTATTTTGCCATTTAGTTAATAGGTATTAGTATTAGGCCTATATTTAAGTAAATATTTCTGGTTAGAAAGGGCAAGATTATTTATATTTAGACAAAATAGAATATATTCTTAGTTTTTGTAAAATTTTAACTACATGGATAATTTATATTATAAAACTATATTTGGCGATTATTAAAACATTCAAAGTTTTTCGGATAGAACAAAAATCAGCAATATGAAACATTATTTAGGGAATTAAATAGTTTAGCAACTGAATATGTAAATGTCAAACAATTAGTATATTTTTAACATAAATCTACAATAGTTCTCGTAGATTTTTTACACGATTTATTTTCATAACTGTAACTATGATTTTTTACAATAACTGGGATATTTTTTTCATTTTACTTTGGCTGTATATAAATCTTGTTGGTTTCCACCTTTTAGTAGTATCCTAGAGGTATTGTCAGCCAGTAAAGAAGCTCTATAGAAATCGAATTACGTGGATATTCTTACATTCTTACATATGAGACGCCGACACAATGTTGTTGGATTTTAAGGCGAATATGAATGGTTATATGAGCGTAGGATGAGTGTGGATGAGTGTAGTCTGGTTACTATCTGAGTTCAAATGTTCCTCAGAAAGGGCAATTTATTAATAGCCCAACAGCCAGGACACCTAAGAGACCTACAGCTTTACGTGGAATCCGAACCACGTAGTGCTGGTCTAATTTTCAGCTAATTGACAAGCCTGATACTCAGTTATCTCCCCCACACAACATTCGCACAACGATTATCACCCAACATGGACACCCCAGACATCTCTAGTAGTGTCCACGCCGATAGCAACCATCAAGCGGGCGCCATGTCGGTTTTAAGAGGACCGAGCATCCAACCTACCGCATACAATCTCCCAAACACTTTGTCCCCATGTAGCTGGGTTACAGCACTGCACCACCAGTGCTGACAATAGGCTGGATGAGGCTCAAGGTACCATGATCAATGCTTCCACAACTTTATAATAGACTGGGAATCCCACAAAGGCCACTGGATCATGATTGAATATTGTGTGGGAGGTTTAACATTTAATGGGTAATCCAACTTAGCTTACTTTACGTACAGTAAACTGTGATTGAAATATATAGCATTGATGTCATAACGCCAAGGTTTTGTTAAATGGTTAATATATGTATCAGTGTAGTTGAAAACCTTCTCATTATAATTAGACGTAAACAACTAAAGAAAACTTGTAACTGTTGTCAGGTGTTACTGTTAACTCTTAGAGTAAAACCAATACAAAACCCGATTGCACGAAGTTGAACTAAACAAAATGAATTGAGTGAAAATAATGTGTTCTTTGATATAAACAGAATGTTTAAAGTAGCTAGGTTTGGACTAAAAAATTCTATCATACGCCTTGTCTTTTGCAAGATTGTTTATATTATTTAATTCCTTTGTTAAATAACTGCATGTAAATAAAATAACGTACCAGAATTACACACTACCAGTGTAATTGTTATTTTTTTTTTTTTAACAAGAAGTAATTTTTTTACACTCATCACATTACCCAAAATAACGTATTATTAGAGTTTTTAGCGTAGAAAATACCAGATTAATTTACTATAAAGATAAAACAGAATCTTCCTTAAGGAAAAATTTAATTATCTCCATTAAAGACAAAGGCTACTTAAAATAACGTCAGTAAATAGTGTTACTATTTATGTACTCTTAGGATGCTAATCATCATGATGTGGGCGAAAATGTGTACAAGAATTGTGATGAGCGTACACCAGCAAATATAGTCATTGCTACAAACTAAAGCCTATTGTTCATTACAAATTATCACTGTTCTATAGCCCAATTATAAATGAAAAGCTGGTGGATTTAAATAATTAAAGACTAAATAAATATATAATATAAAAATTGAGGTTATTAAAAAATGGGTTTAAAATTTTTAAATGTGTCTAAAACAACCCCTTGCTTCAAAGTAGTTTGTTGCCTATAACATACCATATGAGGTATGCGTGTTACTTATAATGTATATGAGATTAATGTAAATTATGAATGCATGTTTAAAAGAGAAAATTGAAGATATTTGTTAAATGCAGATTAAGATTTAACCGTATGTCACGCCATGTAAATAATAACTAAAGCTAAAGAATCCTTATTAAATAATTGAACAATAAACGTAGTATTTTCTAGTATCTAAAACATAGCAATACTATTTTGGAATGAAATGTTTATGAAAGAACTCAAATTAAAAAAAAAAAAAAATACTTATTACCCTTTATCTCAAAAAGTATTTTTATATGAAAGTATAGATTGTTCACCATTTGCCAACTGTTACGTAAATGTTAACATTGTATCCGTACAACACGAAACACAACAACGACAGGCAAACAGGTGTGACATTTGAGGAACGGGGCTTCGTATCAATTTACAATGGGGACAGGAATTAGCTTGTATCAGGAAACCCTAAACAAAGTCTGGTGTTTCATTTAATCTTATTTTAACACCAGCACGAACCTACCTTTGTTTTCCTGAATATATTTTTGGAATATTTGTGTTTCAATAGTTTATGTATATTTTTGTGTATTTATTTATGTTACAAAATATTCAATATTAAGTGTTATATTAAATTATTCTATACAAACTACGTACAACAATAAAATTACTGCTTTCTTTAAAATTTGAAAAGTTCAGATGTAATGTAATTCGTCACAGTACAATTCACAATAAACATAAAATACACTTAGTGGTGCTAACCACGTAAAATACTTGAGTACTTTATCAAAGTTCTATGTATTTATTAGCCTTTACGGATCTAGAATTGCTATTCACTTGAAGTATAGTAACTAATTGAAAAGTACATACTTTTGATTGACGCACTACGCATCATTAAATTATGAATAACAATTTAATGATATAAGAAGGAACAAACACTCCAGTAAATAATTGTTATTATTTCGTTTGGCCTTTCAGTAACAAAGTTATCATCTTTAAATAACCAAACTAAATTAACATTGTTTACATTTGATTGATTTTAAAAACACATGATAAAATAAAAATAAAATATATGGAATAATTTAAATGAAAAAATAATAAAATGTAAATATAAAAAATTTTTATAAATTAAAAATAATAGTGGTGCGTTTTTAAATGTTCCTGGCTCATTATTAACAAGAATTTCTTTGAATTTTTTTATATATTATATACTTTCAAAAGTATCTTATTGTTCTTTATTTTGAACTTCTTTTAGTAAATTACATTTTTTTAAATGATGGTTGAAACTGATGCAGTGTTTTGCTGTCACTGATTTCTCCTCTTGATCATTTTTAAAATGATAGTTGTGTTCTTTTAATCCTGTTAATATTTTTCTTTTAGTTTGACCAATATATTTTTTATTGCAATTGTCACATTCAATTTCATAAGTTCCAAACTGTTCTTCATTTTTAATGTTTTTTTTTGGATTTCCAAGTAAATATTTTAATTTAGATGTACATTTAAACGATAAATTTACATTAGAGTGTTTCTTAAAACTTTTTTGCATTACGTTTTGAAAAAGATCGATACGTAACACTTCTCCAGACTTTTATTTTTTTGGTAATAGTGTTGTTCGGTTTTGTTTTTCAATTCGTTGTCTTTTCTTATTTTCATTTTCATGTTCACTCCTATTATTTTTAATTTTATTTAATTAATTTAATATTTATATATTTAAATCTATACAATTTTTAATATATATTTTTATTCTTTTCATAATTAAATTATTCCATATCTTTTATTTTTTTTTATCGTGTGGTTTTTCAAATAAATCAAATGTAAACAATGTTAATTTAGTTTGTGTGTCTGAAGATGGTAATCTGTTAGCGAAAGGCCTAACGAAATTAAAAAAAATTATTTACAGGAGTGTTTGTTTCATCTTATAACATTAAGTTATATATCCAGTAAGAAACGAGTTTGAAGAATGATATGAACGAGCTTGTAATACAGTACCAGTGACTTAGATTTCATAAAATGAAATAATATTTTTTGATTTCATGTCAGTATTTCTTAACAACATACATTTTTAATTAACTTATATGGATTTATGTATTTACGTTTTGGCCTAGTAACAATGAATGGCCAAAATGTTCTCCCATAAAAACTCTTCATTACATGAACATATTTTTACATAGATTAATTTAATTCTTTTTAGTAAACCAACCTATATGCCACAATTTGCTCACTCATGTAACATTTCATAGACTGAGTCGAAAGGTTTGATCATATATGATTTATAAATGATTTTATGAGATACTTTTATATGTTATCTTATTTTTATTTTTTTACTATAAACTTTTGTATTTTATATATGATTCCTTAGGTTCCCTTTATTTGTAGTGACTAAGGTTAGAATTTAAGAAAAAACTAATAAGAAAATATCTTCTTTCCATAATTTTTCGCTAATTTTCCCTCCAAATGTAAGGTTTCAAAATTGATTTTACAGTTTTGTTATGTGTTACATTAACAACAACAATGTAAACTATTAATAGTATTTAATAATTTATCAGCAATATTTAGATAGATTTTATAAAAACGGTGTAATATTTAATTGTTTTATTACAGTGAATTTTAAATATTCTTAGTAGTAAATAAAATACTGAAACTATATTAACAAAGTCTTTCGTTTTGTTTCTATAATACACTTATTTTTTATATTTTTTCACTAGGTATTCCTCTAGGTTAAGATAAAAACGGAAAAGGAACTGAACAAGATTTTTCCTTGTGTAATCTTACAGTATTATAATTTGTACCGTAAATTTGTTCTTAAATTGTATGTTATTATATAAGCTAGTTTGTAAATACACTTGAGATAACACAATAGGATATCATTTAGCATCCATCAAAAGGACGCAAGAAAACGATATTGTTATCAAAGGACCTAGCATGTGACAATGGTAGTAGTAATGTATGTGATATCAGCAACCCCTAGGAGCTGTAATGGCAGGCCCTCGCTCATGAATATGGAACAGCATAAAGAGTAACTCGGGATACAGTCGGACTGGAGTTGTGTAAAGTCACTACCAAAAGCATAGTACTTAAGAGTCTGCAGAGACTGATGACACATATGCATTAATTTGAATCCATAATAACAAATCATATTATATATAATATCATCACCCTCACTCACTCATCAATAATATCCTAACTTCCCATGTATGTAGAGCTACAATTTTGTAGAATGTTTCTTTAGGTCTTAAATAGAACAACTTTTTTTGACCTTGTTGTTGTTAGACCATGAAAAATCTACTATATTTTCATCTTGATAAAATACTCTAAGGGGTAGGAACCACCCCTAAAATATTGTTCCATAAGGATAACATATAAGGATAAATATTGTTCGGTTGATTTTATTAAAATAATAACAGCTGTTTTGAAAATAAATAGACATATTTATTTTGTATGTTTGACATTACTATTGATGCCACAGAACAAAGCTGCTCTGTGATTGATGCATTTTGAATACTATTGTACTATAAATTAATCTTTAGTTGTTAAAAAAACAAACGTAAGTAAAATGAACACGTTTGAAATATGCTAATTGATTCCATTGGGTATTTATACTAAAATAGGGAGCAACTCAAGTAGTGTGAGTGAGATATTGTAAATAAATTTAAAATTTTGACTTTACGTTTACAGTTAATTTTCTATTATTTTTAGATAGATAAAAGTTATATGCTAAGGCCGAAGGTGTGTATGTGTATCGAGCGCAGTAAGTATCGTGGTTGGCATGCGAAGCGTGTAGTGGTGTCTCTTAGTTGTATAAACTATTTTTGTAAAAAAGATCAAAATAACATTTAGTCAAGAGGTTTATATATTATTACATATTATTATTTATTTCAATTTTCTCACCACTTCATATGGGCCTGCAGGCCTAATTATGAACATTATTCAACTAGTGAATTACGGATCTACTAGTAGTGACTCATTTGGGGATTCGAATCTTGGAACTTTTCCTCCACAGTCCAAACACTTAACCACCACATAAAACATTAGGAGAACGTAATTGGGCTGTGATTGTAAAACATATTTTTAAACTCGTTTAAATTAATCATTTTCAAATTTATCATAGGTTATGTAAGACGTTTCACAAAATGTAATAAAATGTATGTACATGACTATATTCTTCGTATATAGAAAAAAACTGCAATTAAAAACACATATGTGTTTTTTACAAGTAAAAGTAGTATTAAGTGTTAATTTATACAGTTCATTGTTTATGGATTGAATAAAATAAAATTGAGATTGAAGTCAAAATATTAACTTAATATATTTAGCAGTAGGTACACAGTTATATAACACTTTATTTTAACTAACTACCAATAACACAATAATTAAAACTATACATGGATTTAGATAACTTTTTATTCCACAAAGTCAGTTTCAACAAAATGCTCGTACTTTAGTAAAAGGATCTGTAGCTAAATTATAGTATAGAAATGTAGATTGTTTGTATTTAGAGTGGTTCACTAAAAATTACATATAATTATAGTAATTATAAATATCTTTATCCAGCAAAAAGACTTTTATTTGTTAAGTGAAATTATAATTACTTCCGAATAATATTTATCAACGTAATCATTTTAAGCTTAAGGATACGTGTTGCATTAGATTGAAATTTAAAACCATTTATGGATAGTAGAACTAAACACATTTTTAAGAACTTATTTATAACATTCTTAAAAATGTTATAAATAATAAAGAAACACTAAAAAACTACGAAATTCTAACATAATGTTTTTTATGCTTTTCACTAACATCTACAAATCTTGGGAACTACATGTATATATGACAAAACAATGCTTGTCACGAAAAGCTGTCATAACACAACACTGTCAGCGCCTCATTCAGCAGGAGAATAAGTACTACTTTTTCATAATTCAAAACAAAAACTAGAATAGTTATTAGATCCCCTACACATACAGTTACGTACCATTATATTGTATTTTAGGTATTTCTAAAATCCTCCTTTTATATTTTAATATTTTATTTAAATATTGAAAGAGTTACTATTATTTAGCCTTTATATTATATATACTCATATGTACTTATTTATAAACAAACCCCTAAAAATTTACATGATTTATATTCTAATAATGGTGTGGGGAGAGGAGACGATAATGACACATTTTTTAAATAAAAAAATGCTCGTTTTAATTACAACAGAGTATTATGTCATTTTAAGCACGATTTATACTTATCTGAATTAACACTAAATTGAACTATTTACAGTTATTATTTAATTGTGATAGTTCAAAACATCGAATATAATAATTCAATCGACATTAATTCCTAAGGTTAATGTATGATGTATCAGAGTTAATTGTTGCATTATAGGATTATTAAAATACATCTATATTGTTTATAAAGAACGTTTTTATTTTCTGATTACACTTTAGTACATTCATAAAATAATTATGATGGTGTTATATGAAAAGAAATATGTTATTTATATATTCGTAATATTGAAATTATTAATTATATGGGGCAAAAATTAACGTAACTTCCATTGAATTATTTTATGTAATGTTCAACAATATTAAAACAACAACAAACACTCGCAATAACTAAAGTTTGTAATCATTCACTAGATAAAAAACACACTGAAAATTATATACAATTAGTTTACCTGCGACTTACGGTAAATAAAATAGTACTGAAAATAATGCGTTTGTTAGGTTTAGTAAATTTTTTAGGAAGTCGTAAATATTTGATAATCCTAAATTTCCTAATTTAAACTATTTGGTTATTTTTATTCGGATTTAGTTTTAATTCAATAAGTTTTATTTTAAATATCTGTACACCGCAAAATCTCACAGATTTTATTAAAAATGCTATAAATAAACAAATCTAAACTTAATATTTTGAAAACGATAGTAGGGTAACAAGAGGTTCATCTATTGTCCTTAAATTTTACCTTGTGAACCAAAATGTGTGTGAATTTCTGATATCAATGTAGGGTTATTTTATACATTTATTCTAGGACGTTCCATGCTTGCAAATTATGGTAAATAGGGGGGGAGGGGCACGTGAATTCGTCGGGTTTCCGTGGGCGATAGATAAAGACTGAGTTTTTTTTATTTTAAATGTATGTAAACTTCAGACTGTTGTGCTCTAAACAATTGTGCTCTAAACTAATATATACAAGTTTAGAGGTATCTTTTAGATTCTCTAATGAAAAGTGCTAAATACGCTACATTATCGTTAAAATTGCTTCGACTTTGGTACCAGTAGTAGGTTGATTTTGTTTCTTTACAATAATTTTGACTAAACTCTTAACGTACGTCCTATTATCGTAAATAACAATGAAAATTTAGTTAATTCTAACAATTATTTAAAACACTTTCCACTAAAAAAAGTAATTACGGTACTTAAAAAGCTATGGAAAAATATGTTGTTGCTGAAAAGATGTGCATAATACACAGAACAGAAAGAAAATAGAACAGGTAAACATTTTTACACTATTTTACCATAGTACAATATAGGTACACATTTTGTTGTTGTTGGACAATTATTTGATCATTATATTGTTACTATCATTGTCTACTATACTAATTTATTATTTAACAACTAATTGTATATAGCTATTTGTGTACTGTTTGTTGTAAGTTTTGAGTCTTGGAGCAGAGCAGACATAAATGCCAATTAATAATAAAGATGAATTATTGTGGTGCTCATAGAAATGTTTGTAAAATGTATTAGCAATTGCTATTCAGTTCTTTAATCATACAAACTATTAAACGGCATATTAAGCAAATTATAAAAAAATATCAAAAAAATTACTAAACAGTTCCTGATTTGGAAATACCTTGTTCGTTCCAATGGAATGTCCTTAAGATATAACACGTCATTTTATTCGTAAAGTAATGCTTTTAAAACGTTCAAGTCTTGATCTGCATGTACACGGACTATAACAGCATAAAAAGTGTACTGATACATTTTTCAGTCACTTACGCAATGGTATCATACCCATAGGTTAGACGATCGTACCCATTAGACTGTTTTAAACGTAGTTTTTATAGCTAAAACTACGATTATTACATTAAAATACAACTTATATTCACTTAATAACAGACTGTTATATGCCATAATCTGTTAAAATTGTCAAACGAAATATTTAGAATATTTATAAAAGTGAAGGTAGTTAATAACATATTTTTGGTGATCGTACGATTTGAATGATACGCTGAGAATATAAGAGCTTTATTTGTATATCATGTTGGAACAGATATATTTCCAATTGTAAGCAAATTTTCATTCTTCACTTAAAATATCATTATTTAAAAAATTTACATTACGAAATAAATTTCCAGTTTTGTATATTTGGTATTTAAAGAGCACATGGTATATTGAAATTCTTCTTGTTTATATAATGTTTTTAATTCGATATATCTAATATTATTATTTTAATTATGTCACTGCACTTCCTATTCTTTTTGTCAACATACACTATTTACCACCCCATGGCATTTGGTGAGTCACACAATACATCCCCTTTTTGACTAATGGGCATGCCGATGATTGAGTCAACGTTGTGCCGATCTACGTTATGTCCAGCAGGTCGTTTCACATCGTCAAGTCTCATTCCACAAGACCCTCAGAAGAATCTCATATAGCACAGTATGTTGTATAAAAATATAAACAATAACATAACAAAAAAATAAAAACTTATTTTATGCATTATTTAAAATTAATTATCCTAAAGACCCCTTAAATGATGAAAACATAGAACATACAATTAAAAATCAATAGCAAACGACATGAAAATTTATGTTCAAAACATACTTATTTACTTTTTTTTAACATACTATTTATATTTTTACACACTTACTAAAGGAATGGAACCCAGCTTAAATGCGACTTGTGCTATTCAAAATCCCCCTGGAGTATAAGTAAATCCGCTCAGGCCTGCACCATTCCCACACTGGCTTACTATAAATACAGATGACACTTTTAATGATTGATTTCCTGCCTAGCCAAACACCTAAACAATTGTAACTAATAATAAATAAATAATTTATTGTTATGTATACTTTCAAAATTGTAATTCGAAAACTGAACGTATCAAACAATCACTTACAAATATGCCTTACAAACTATTTTTCACAGAGGGTATATGAATCTAAATAAACATAGCGGAACTATTTTGATATAGATTCAATTTGTGTTTACTTTAGATAATGAGTAGATATTACTGTAAAACATATTTAATTTATAATACAAGATTCCCTGAGACTATGTTAAACAATAAAAGACAAACGTTTTCAAACATTGCAGGCAAATTTGTTAATTTTCCAGTGGCACTGACCGTAGACTTCCGGTCTATGGACAACGGGCTTGCTATACGTCAAGCAAAATAGAGCGCGGCTTTTCTTTGGATGGGTGACAGGTCGAATGATCCCGTCCTTGCACTCAGTTCGTCTTCACGGTCACTGGTGGAGGTTGAGGGTTAAAGAGAGCTTCTTAACCCTAATTTCATCTGGTAAAAAAATACATCCTGTAAATTTAACTTTTCAATTTGATATCCAAAGTAATTTTTAATTTAAAGTCTATACAATACAAACCGTTCATTGATAAACAAATACAGCACGCATTTCCTATACCTAATGTAGCACCTTATTTTGAAATTTTAAATATTACCATCTATTAGTGCTTACAAAAAGCTATCAGGGGGTTGTGTAAACTACACCCACTGCCATTAGTTTATCGACTTAAAATCTGACGGAAAAAGTCAAACACCTTTTGTACCATACAATTACTCTTAGATTCCTTCTATATATGTTACTTAAGCCAATTACCCTCATCTTAACCATCAATTATTCAACGATGATTCCTATGAACACTGAGGGATCCTTTTATTTTTAATTATTTGCTTCTATTGATTGTGTGGTCCAATCCCTCTGAACCAAGGGCCACGATATAGTAATGTCACAATATTATAAGTACTATAGGTTAAAAATCAGTACAACTTATTTATCCTAATATATTTATGAATTTACACCTAAGTTGTTTTTAGCATTCGGTGAATGTGACATTAGGGGAATCGTAACTTGTTCTAACCCAGATTCATCTGGTAATGTTGAATTACTAACAAAGTTAGTTAAAAATTCCAATATTTTCATTTAGAAAGAGTTAAAAAAAACCTGAACTCAAGGTGACTTGTACTTTGTTGTTATTTATCGACGAATATTTTTGATTTTAAATATAACTTTAATACTGATAGTTACAGACTTGAATGAACCAGGATTCGTCCAGCGTACAGCCATGCGTTACATGTAGTGTCTAAGATAGGCCTAATGAAGGCGTTTTTATGTTTATTACGACAACTAACATATATGACCTGACGAGTTTATGTAGTGCACATTTAAATTTAAACAAAAAATAATATTTTACAGTTTTGTATATTTTATAAACGTACAAAGCGTTTTATTTCTTAGTAAAATAAATCACTTTATGTGTATTTCAACTGTAAAACCTTATATGTTTTTGTGGACCTGAAATGTTCACGTAATATTTCTTGATAAACACAGTACGTTATTTTTAAGTAATACTGTAATATTAAATTGTTATGCTAACATGACGTATTCTTAACTATAGTAGACTACGGAGTTTTTTCAAGACACGATATAATAATATAGGTATGAAAATGTTTAGGGGAAAATAAGTAGTAAAGTTGTACAAAGTTGATTTTCACATATTAATTAAATAACAATTAGTGATTTGATAAACAATGTATCAATTTAAAAAAGTGTTGCTATCTGTAAAAAAAATCCTCATATAGAAAATATTTAGTAACGGCATCATTATCATGCAACGTAATAATACGGTATACCCGCTAAAATACGGCCTGTAGAACGTCTGCGAACCAAGGTTAGGCAAGGGGCTGCGATCAGTCAAGTCTGTAACTATCAATCAGTACATATAATTAGATAGATCAGAGGAATTGTAATTTTTTGCTAATTTGTTTAGATTTATAACCAAGAAACAAGAACATATATATTTCCCACCATAGAAGCATGGAAAGTAACAAATATAAAGCTGCAATGAAAAACTAATTTATTCTTAAATATAGTGATTTGGGTACTCAAACATTGCGAATTTTTTTATTTAATACAAATTAGACATGGATATTGCACGCTATCTAAATATATGTGAGTTATTACAGAAAAAGCTGGGTTGGGTAAGGTTATGTTTTGTTAGCTTAAGTTATATGTAGTTAGGTTTGGTTGTGTGAGTTAGGTTTAGTCAGGTTACTTATGGTTGTAAGGATGGACTTCGTTTACTTAGACTGGTTTAGTTAGTTAGGTCTTACTAGACTATGATAGATTTTGATAGGTATGTTGTGTTTTGTTAGATAACACTACATAAGAAGTTTATTGTATTAGGTTTTTTGTACAGTCAGTCGTCGTTATGAGTCACATGTGGTATTATATTTAACTTTAAAACACATTATAGTTATGATTAAATAAAGTACTAAAAGATGAGGTTACATTTTTCAAAACATGTACAGCACCTATAAATACTAACTTAAAACTGTGTCCAAATAATTGAAACGTTACTAGTATCCGTATTATTTTTGGTAAAGACCTTATTAATGATGTCATATACCAGCTGATTGAGTACGCTAGCCACTGCTGGTAACGTAACAAAACATAATTACAGTATTGTTGTGGATCACGCAATTATTTATCGTTTCATATATTATTTGTTGAAAACACTAATTATTTAAGTGATGTAACAATATTTGTTTGCTAAATTCTCAAAATATTTATTTGCGTAGTAATGTAACGGTAATTTAAGAAAGCAAATTATTTATGAAGATTATAACTTCTAAAAGTATTCTACTGCAAAAATCATGTATATGAGAAGGAAATTGGTATTCAATGACGTCGTAAAATAAAATTACGTATATATTAAAGTTGAGTGTATCACAAATTTCAGTCTCACCTTAAATATTTCGAATTGCTGTCTGTAAACCTACAGATTATCCAAAGTTTTAATCCCTGTAACCCAAGTTATAAATAAAACAACATTAAGTTTGGTAGTATTGATATTAAGTATAAAATTATGATATTCAACAATTAAACAAATTGAAGTTTTTAGAAATTTTGTGACTCAACAAAAACTACTTTACCACACCGTACTTTAAAACTACTATCACAATGAAAATGAACGATAAAAAATCTTACGGTCGGTACCTTTTGGCATTTGCCGATCGCAGAGGATCCCCACAAATTTCATGGATACATTGTGCAAGTGAATGCCCATACACATGACATTCTACCTTCACATTGTCTCCTGGAACAATGGTGGCTTACCAAACAACTCATCCAGTTACTCTTGTTACCGTAATTCTCCCAGTCAACGTGTTAGGAGTTTATTGGTTGTGATCGACCAGATACACATTCCCTATTCGATCCAGTGCAGTGGTCCTATAACCTTACATTATTGCACAAGGGATAAAATTGCTGTAATGGTAGAAAAGATAATTTTCACTTTATAAAAGTTAATAAAATCCCTAACTCTAGCAGAAAAAAAATTGTCAATGGTATACTTTTCACTACATTTAGAAAATACTCTACTACAAAAATGAACGTAGAATCAATTCGCTCAGTTACTATTAAGTTATTACCAAGCAAATTGTAGTTTGCAAATTAATTCATTTTGAAAGTTTATTCATTAAAAATATTAGTTAAACTGCCGTTTTTAAACTTACTTTTTTAAGCGTTGAACTTTAATGATTTTTAAAAAAATACGTTTTTAAGAACTGACACTAACAGATAAAGATAAATAAATACTCCAATAATTTAATATAGCTAAATATATGTAGTATGTAAAAAAATATAGATAAGTTTCACACTACTATAACCTACATCATTAGATACCATTTTATATTAGGTTACATTTTCTTACCTGAAGATTTCAAAGTTTGACAACTCAAGAAGAACTCAGTTACACTGAGTAAGAGCCGTGAAGGTTCTACTGGGTGATGTTTGTAGAGGACGGGTGTTCAGTGTTCCCGTGTTGACATCAGGTGTACGGAAACTAAAATCGAAATATTTAGGACAGGCAAGAGCAGATTCTACACCTGTTTTACGGCAACTGTCTATACCACATAAATCACGAGCCGAATGTTACATATCAAATATAGTTTTTTGGTGTTGGAATCCAACGAGTGAAAGTGGGTGGGGGAGTAAATTATAGGCTATAGTAGTAAATCGCTAGAATATTTATTTTTTCTTCGGGAGTTTTTTTATTTTATTTTTTTTATTGTTATTTATTTCATCCATACCGCACTGATTTTGATATAGGTTATCATGACACTATGAGAGGGATTAAAGAAAAGACTTTGAACGGTAGGTAACCAAGCTTCGTCAATATTTATTAGCGTAACTTTTTATCATACTATCGGACAGGTTTTATCATAAACGCCCTCTGCCCCACTCCAGTGGGATTATTTCTGTTTGAACTTTTAAAAAATTTGAATGAAGTACGAGTATTTTTAAAACGTCAATTGGTTGTTAGCTCGATTTAAAATGTGTAGCATAGTATTTTTTGAATTAGGATCATAACGGAGATACCCGATCGAAGGCAAGTTCAATTGAAAGTAGCGCTAAGGGGTGGATAATCGAATAAGGGGGTTAGGCTGAAGGGAAGTGTGAGTCGGGGTCAAGGGCCAAACGAGGGACGTGCTGACCGAGCAATCACCACTCCGCTTACGTGTTCACACCCGAAGATAGACCTTCCTCCCTGTCGTATTAAACGGCAGAGGCGCTAAGGGTAGATAACCGAATAAGGTATTCGGACTGAAGGAAAGTGTGAGTCGGGGTCAAGGGTCAAAGAGGGATGTGCTGACCGAGCAATCAACACTCCACTCACGTGTTCACAACTGGCGTTATACCTTACTCCCTGTCTTATTGTGAGTTGGAGTCAAAAGAGGGGCGTGCTGACCGAGCAATCACCACTCCACTCACGTGTACACATACGGGGTTATACCTTCCTACCTGTCGTATTGAACGGCAGTAGTGCTAAGGGTAGATAATCGAATAACGGTTTTGGGCTCTAGGGAAGTGCGAGTCGGGGTCAAGGGTCAAACGAGAGACGTGCTGACCGAGCAATCACTACTCCGCTCACGTGTACACACCCGGGGTTATACCTTCCTCCCTCTCGTATTAAACGGCAGCAGCGTTAAGGGTAGATAATCGAATAACGGGGTTGGGCTCAAGGGAAGTGCGAGTCAGGGTCAAGGATCAAACGAGGGACGTGCTGACCGAGCAATCACCACTCCACTCACGTTATCACACCCGGGGTTAGACCTTCCTTTCTGTCGTATTGAACGGTAATGTCATTTCACATTTGGCTCATTAGTTATTGCAGCAGAGAACAAAATTAAGTATCAGAGTGGTTTAACTATTTATTTGAGATAGTACATTAAAATTGACGCTAAATTAGTATTAAATCATCGTTGGACTTAATTATAAACAGATAAACATAACTTATTGTATGATTATCATAGGTAGAATCAACATTTAATAACTACATACATTATTATTATTAGAAAACTAACAAATAAATATGATTCATGACATGTATCATAGAATTAGAAGCACATTTACAGTATGTTTATTGATGTAAAATTTTAAACAATTAAAAGAAAAGATGCCCTTTGAAACTTCCGTCTAAAAAATTAAGTGAGAGCCCTTAGCTGAACCGAAAAAAATAAAAAATATCTATCTACCCTCCCCAACGTTTTGACACTATACAAACAAGGATCTAACCCAACGTCTTTTAATAAAGTCACTTCCTAAGAGGGCTATCTATAGGCATTACTTTTCGGGGTTGGTCTACAATTTAGTCTGTATTCTTTGAGATCCAATTCACAAAAAAAGTTTCAATTGTTTACATTAGTTTTACAGTATTTGACATTTTTCTTTCAGTTTACGTTTTAGCATAACTAAGTAACTGGTTTGATGAGGTTGACACCTCCACATACACCACCCGTACTTAAGAGGTATGCCCAGGAAATTCAACAGTCTAAAGGGCAAAATATGCTATCAACTATGATATAAATAAGGAGACGAACAATCCTAATGCGTTATAA
The DNA here is from genome assembly GCA_035578905.1 of Stictocephala bisonia. Taxonomy (NCBI): domain Eukaryota; kingdom Metazoa; phylum Arthropoda; class Insecta; order Hemiptera; family Membracidae; genus Stictocephala; species Stictocephala bisonia. The sequence continues at coordinate 847,349 of JAQJVL010000069.1, forward strand.
AAAGTGTAAGATTTATTATATCTAATTATATTTTAAATATATCACAAGACATATTGATTACAACCGCTACGCAACTAAAATGTTAAATCTGAACAGAACACTCAAAATTTACTAAGAGAAGAACGAAAAAGCATTGGACAAAATCTCAGCCCAAATCTCACTGAAGAAGGATAATGTCTGAAATCTTGTACAAGAACGTATGATCTCACGAGATTTGTCGTGGTCTCCTGGAAATGACGCTTATAAGTTTACAGTCACATTAAACTCCTTCCAGGAAACTGACTGACCAAAATCGAACTAAAAGCTATATATAAAATCCAACAAAATACGTGGGTTTCAGAAGTTTGAAAATACTTGGATTGTTGAAGAGAATCCAAGTAGCTTCTCCTTCAGATTTAAAATATATAAATTTGAAGTAGATTCAAAAAGAAAGTAACATACGAAAACAAGAGTCAAACGGATAGAGAAACGAATTGCCAGGATGAAATAAAAATATAAGACTGCCTGGGAAAGAAGAAAATTCACAACCTGAAAATTAACTTTTTGTGATCAGTTTGAATAGGCTTTGTCGCAGGTCATAATACTAATAATAATATGGTACATAAAGTTAGGCCAATATAAGTTTTTTTATAAGAAAATTTTCAATATTTTATTCTGTTAACCTTATGATGGATTTTATTATTCACATTTCATATTCATAATTGTATTATCTTTGCTGTTTAGTACGTATATGCTCTACCCCTTAGGCTACTGAAGACACACTTATATGCCAGTCTAATGCTTCGGAATATGGAAGATTTTCTAAGTTTAAAATCTAACTGAACCAATGGTTGGATCTTAACTTTGAATAAAGTTTACGGAAAGGCCTGCAAGTTGTCTGGCTAGTAACTTTTTTCTGTTAGAAAAAAATGATACTCCAAGATAAAATATGCAAATTGGAGTAATAAGACCAAGGGTTCTATAGCCCTTTAAGACGTAAAGTTCTGGACGTACTATTCCTCTACAAACTGCTCTCAGGCGCTATTGACTGTCCTCAACTCCTTCAGAGGATACATATCCGTGCACTACTTATGGCCACCAGATCACGAGAATTGTTTGGTAGAGGGCAGCATTCTACCTCATACAGCCAGAACAGTTGTATGGCACGGATACAGAGGATTGGATCTAGTGAAGTTGACGTTTTTGACATGAAGCTTCCCTCGTTTAAAAGAATTGTCAAAAACATTTTTCTGGGGGATAATTGATATTGATTGTCTCTTTGTCGATATTGAATCTCTTTTTGTCCTTGTTGAGTTTTTCATTGTTAATGTAGTTTCTTTTCATAGTTTTGTCAGCATGATGCAACTATAGTATTATTATATATTAGAGTATATCCTAAAGTATTGTTGTTGATTAACTTAATTTTTTATTGTTATAATTTTTGTTTTAATGAGCTGTTAGCAATAATTTGTAGCCTTATATTTGTGATTTTGTTATATAGTGTACAATAAGTTGATATTTTAGTATGATTTTGTATTATTCTGTACTATAACATATTAGTATTAGCAATTGTTTTATATATATTCTTGTGTGTGTTTTTTTGTATACTCTATAATAGCTTAATTTTGCAATCTTGATATTGATATTGTTTTAACAAAATGGTGTAACCGTTGGAAATAAATAAATAGCTTACATTCAAAATTTAAATGTAAAGGTCAATAATTAAACCACAATTGGGAAAGAACTTAAAACAAAAGAATGTTGTGATGTAAGAGAAATTGTTTTCGTAGTATATTATTAACAAATATTTATAACAAACCTGTTTCATATTGGGTCTTGTGCAATATAAATTCTTTCTAGCTTTTCTGTTTTGATGGTTAATTGCAATAATAAATAAGTAATGAAAGACTAACAAAATGCTTTTGCGAGTTAGAGAAGAAGTAATGTTTGACGGATAGAGGAATTGTAAATCAATACTCCCCTGTGGGGTGAGGGTTAACTAGCTGGTAGATAAAAGATCCCCAGGGGGAGCAGACAGGGCTGGAGTCAGCAGTATACGGGACAGTTCATGATCCAAGGATGCTATATTGCATTTTTTATGTACGTAACTTAATTGTTTGAATGCATAATATTTTATATAGCTAATTACACAGTTTAAGTTGTACGTGTTGATTCAATTGTTGACATTTAATTAAATATCTACAATAGGTACAATGATTATAAATAATTACTGATTTTTATCAAATATAATACTATGTGATGATAGTAAAAAACACCAAACCACAGTTTACTAAAATAAAGTAATACAAAATCCATGTCTCTGCTTTTAAAAACAAGAAACCTGAAAGATCTAATGTAGCTAAACACCTTCTGAACTGTACCCACAGTTTGAATAAAATAGATGAAAATGTAGATATTCTAAAAGTTTGTAATAAGAGTCGTATTATGAATGCTCGGAAGAGTTATTTAATTTTAAATAAAAATGTAAAGATCATGATAAATTAATGAATTAACAGGTTCATTTTGATTCCTAAATAGTTTTTAATAATGTATTTTCAATGATTAAAAGAACAGAAGTAACAGCCAATAGGGATTAGCCAATAGAATTGCAGCAGCCGCCATTTTGATGATTCCAGCCAATGGGGTCACGTGATCATAGGCCTATAAAATGAGTTGTAAAACACCATTTCCATTCTTTTGTGAATCCCTCTGGTCTGAGGAAGGCGAGCTTGGTTCACCGAAATCGATCACCATGATATTTGTGCATTTTGTACTTGTATTGTAATATATTTGTATTTATATATATATTTATGAACAATAAAATAAATAATGATATTGTGATAATTAGCCTAGTCAATGAATTTGGTTGTATTTATAGTTAAAAACAGGAAAAACTTAACATCAGAGTTGCAGCTTTGTGTACTACAAGATTTTTTATATTACATACTGTCCTGTTTAAAGTTCAATTTTTGAACTTTTTTGAACGCTAATTCTATAAAAATGTATCTTGAATTAATTTTCAAAAGTGAAAGTCAGGTTTCAATACATAGTGAATAATTCCTACGGAAAATCAAATTATTTACTTAAATTTAATTAGACAGAAGAACATTGTTAAGACGTTTGTCTATGATACTATTTTTCAGAGTTAAAATCGTACAGAATAATAATTTTACAACAATTTGGGACCACTGGAAAGTTCGTTGAATTTATGAACGTTATTTCCTTCTTACTTTTTCCCAATGTAAATTATTATTTTGCGTTCCATGTTAGTGGAAATTATTTGTGTCTTTTCTGTAAATTAATTGAGTAACATAGTGCAGATAAAATCATATGTGCAGTAATAAGAGCTTAATACGACAATAATTTACTGTTTTTTGAATTAACTTCCGGGTTAATTACGACAATAATTTCCGCATTAATCCAGCCTAATTTAAACCGGAAAGTGTATAGTAATAAATAAAACATGGATATAGTAAATATATATAACTCGTAGTATTTACAATCAAGAATGTATCTCCACATTACCAGCAGATTTAGTAGGCACAGTGTAAAAGTCATTGGTTTCAATGAGTTTTACAATTTTGATGTTTGAATATTATTAATATATCGTAAAAGAAATATACGTTTTATATTCTGCTCTTATATATAGTTAATAAAGTAAATATGCTAAATCTTAAATACATTTTAGGATTCTTTAAATAACCATGAATTTAAATGGCTACAAAACCTTTCGTTTCTATTTCAAATATAAAAAAGGGGCGATAGTGAAAGTATTTTCACAAGCTATAGTATAAGATTTTAAATAATAATATTTCCCCCGTACTTTTGTATTTATATAAATTTTAAATACTATAATTTACGAGATATATTTGTCAAAACAATTATAAAAGGTTGGTTACAGATAATGAATCAAATAAAAACACTCCAAAATCCCATATTGTAGTTCTGAAAATATTTTTAGCATTTTTTAATATAAATAGTTCTTGTTAATATTACAAACATAAAGATGTGAATAGTTAGTATCTGAACATTTTTGGTACTTGTTTTTATTTGGCGATTCTACTAAGAGATATATTGTGTTATATATACATCCACTAGAAGTTGTCATCAACACTAACAGTGCAGAAACTATACATACACAGAAGGTTATTCTAAATGAAGAGATTTACCATTGCAAAAGTCAAAATTTCAAACATCAAAACTTAAAGCATAATTTATCCACAAATTAAGAAACATTTACAACGATTCTGTACTTTGTATTAATGGTTTTGGCAGCCCAAATATATATATATATAAAAATTATATATATATATATATATATATATATTTCACAGCTCCACAGGTATATGCTTGATAAATAGCGGGAAAGGAATAAAGAGAGGAAGGGAGTGGCATTGCCTCCCTCGGGACCGTTTCAGCTGGAGGGAATTAAGTGACACGGTAAAAATGAAAAATTACCATTTTTATATCACTTGTGGATTGCCTTGCTCTTTTACTTTTGAACGTTTAGTTTAAAATGTGTATTATTTATAAAGAAAGACGTAAAAAGTAATGAGTAAGTACAATATAAAAGAATTCTGCGATAGAACAGAAAATTATTATAGAGTTCTCCCAATACTATCGATATTGAGCTACCAAAACTAATATCACACAAATGTTGAATGTTTATTTTCTATAATATTTAGGAGATTGTGAACGATTTTTATTTTTTTACTTAAAAAAAAATATAAATTTTCTAACATGATTAATTGTTTAAGACATTTTACTTGTTTTTTATTCCTTCAATAAATTACAAACGAAACTTTATTTGAGTCAGTAATTTCCTAAAAAAGATATAAAACCCCAAAACCTTCTGTGATTAAATAGGCTGATTCAGTGTGTACCACATTAAACAAGTAATTGCAAACTTATAAGCATTAACCATGAAGGCCATCTAGTAGTTTGGATATCCGAATTTAAATTATATTTTTAATCTTATAACCAAGTCCAAACTATCGAACCAATTAAATAAGTCAAATCAGCTCCTCAAAAATAGTATGCTATAAAAATTCATGTAGCAAAAATATATGAATGTTTGTAGTTAGTTGTTTATTATTCAAGTGGTTGATCTATCCTAATGTTGATAAATATAAACAAATTTAATCTTTTTATACTTACAAAATAGAATGTAAATTTCTTTGTCTATTATGCATTTCTATAGCATTCATCCTATGATTACTAATCTTTGGAAGTTATGTGTATTAATGTTTATAAAGCATGTTTTAAGCATTGTTTTATTCATATTTAACTGTTCGGCTGGAACCTTAAAAAATACTGAGCACAGGATTGATGTAGAAAGCAGATTCTCGATATTCGCAAACATTTCAGCAGGTGTCTTAGGTCAAGTGGGTACAGTATGTAACTTTATCACGGCATACCACAAACCAATACATGTGTATATAAATAAATTTAATAAAAGATAAACTGAATGACTCATATTTTGAGAGTCAATATACATAAAAATATGTACAGTGTATACAATAAATACGAAAATGACAGTAAATAATGTACTAAAAATAACTGTAATATACATTTAAAAGAGACGGGGTATTAAAAAAAAAAAAATTAAAATTTAATATTGTAAACCGACAAGACCAAAGAGTGAGTGGAATAACTGTATTCTCGGTGGCTGTAGTAAGGCGGTAATGTACCACCTTATGTTATTACTTTTTTCATAAATCTCCAGACACAACAGCTTCTCCTTACTTACAAAGTTTTGAAGGCAACATAATAGTTATTTATTTATTTCATTTATTAAATCGTTAGATGTTAGATAAAAACAATTATATGACAATGTTTAAAATAAATATTTAACTTTAATAAGATAATAAAATTAAAGTTTCGTAAATGTAATCCATAACAATTCACAAGTAAACAAATTACTGTTTGAATAAAAACAGGAAGAGAAGAAAAATTAGATTTTTTAGTTTTTTCTATAAAAAAAATTCCATTGCCAGTTCACATGGGCTTACAAGCCTGTGCGTGAAATTTATTCAACGAATGAAGTACCGACCTTGCTCAGTGGGGATTCGAACCTTGGATCTTTCCCTCCGTAGTCCGAAGCCTTAGCCACTGAACCACCACGCCACCAGTATGGTTCTGATAGTAGTAAACGTTTTTATTTCTTCCAAAAGGAAAGGGTATATTTTATTTAAACCAAAATGCTACACATTATTTCAGAGTGTTGATCCCATCTTTACCAATTACATTAAATATGGATTCCTATTTACATTATTCCGTGTCATAACTAAACAATTTCATAAAGTGCGTCTGCTAGAATATATTTAATTCTAAAAACACGTGGAATCGCTTTCAGAAGAGAAATGGTAAATGCGAAGTAAACACTGAAGTATCGTGCGTTGCGCCGTTTGACGCACTTAACTTGAGTTATGGGGGAACTGTTGAACTAAAATGGCACCATCAAAGCTCGCCTTCGGGGTAAATATTGCTTATTTCTCCAAACTTCCGTCAAGAAACGTAATAAAAAGACTGAAATGTCCGGGGGTGAAACATGTTGATTTATAATGGCCGCTGTATTTCCCTGGCAATATATTTCGACAGGAAATGTTGAATATTACTTAATATTTTCTATTTATTTTTCTTTATTATTTTTTTTATTTTCTTACAAATAATTACTATTTTTAGAAATAATTTTAGGATATCATATTTTTTTATTTTATTTATTTCATTTGAAGTTTTTTATAAGCTACGGAACAGCAAAAAAAAACCACCTAATATGTAGTAGTTCCACTACGCAGTACATGCATTTTTAGGTAATAAAACAAATAAAAATGGCTGACAATTTATTCCCCAACAATTAATATGAATTAATTATTTTAAATAACCACACTCTCCATAGTGAATTATATATTTATTTATTACAGTAATAGCAGGACTACAGAAATCGCATCAAATATGCTTATAATTGTATTAAATAACAACATTCATGAAGATAAAATTATTGCCAATGACAAATAGAGAACTAAAATTAAGCATTAGCATGACGAAATTATAAAAACTTCTAGATCAAATAATGACATACACATATAACAATAAAAAGTTAAATACAAAATTTGAGTGAGTAACATACCAGTGAATAAAAAATAATAATTGAATGTAAATACTTTAAAAAATTCTACAACTATAAAAAGACATTTAATACATTTATTATAATACAATTATTAAAATTCTCTTATTATCTTAGATAAGAGACGCCAACAAAAAAGTGTGTATTTTAAACCTCAACAGAAAAAACACTCAAAATTTACTAAGAGAAGAACGAAAAAGCATTGGGAAAATTCTCGGCCCAAATCTCACTGACTAAGAATACTGTCTGAAATCTCGCACAGGAACGAAAGAGCTCACAAGATTTGTAGTAATCTCCTGGAAATGACGCTTATAAGGTGAATACGAATTATAACAAAGTGTAGAATGAGTGTAGTATGGTTACTGACTTGGTTCAACTTAGCTCGATAGGATAGTTTATCAATAGCCCAATAGCCAAGGCAACTAAGGGACCTACAACTTTACGTTGACTCCGTTCCAAGTAGTGTTGGTCTACTTCTCAGCTAAATTACAAGCCTTATACTCAGTTTTCTCTCCTTAACAATATCTCGACATCGACTATCCCCTGGAATGGACTCTCCCTCGATAGCAATCGTTGATTGGACACATATTAGTATTATGAGGACTGAGCATAGAACATATCATCCTTAAACACAACTTCAAAGTAAGTGGGCTACAGCACTTCCCTTCCAATGCCAAAAGTATTATTTAAATGATAATAATACTAGAATAAAAATAATCAGTAATTGTAAAATTCTTAAAGCTCCATTCTAATGAGTCTTGAAACTCACGAGACAGTTTTTAGAGTTACCAACAATCAATTGCACTTTCATTAGAAAATACTTATTTTCAAGACCCAATTTACAAATATACTTGCTCACAAGATGAACGTCCATGTTACGTAGAAAAACATAGTATGTTAACTTGTAGATTATCTATTTTCTTGGCTATCACTTTCTCGCAATTAAGTATTATTCAATAACTGTCACCACACACACTAAAAATCAAGTGATAAAATATTTTTATCAAGTTGATAAAAAAGTCTTAAATGTTGATTGTGCAAAAGGCCAAAGCCAGATTGTTATTACAAGCATTATCGTTAGAAATTGGCTTACATACGTTTATTTGGCCCATCCATCTTCAATTTGAAGTATCATTTAATATTTTAATGTATTAGTCAGTGTCACAAAGAAAGTTTTTTATTTATTTGGTTTCAACACAGGTCTGATTGAGACTATATTTTTAGATATTATTTTACTAGTGGAACAGGCTCATATTAATTTATATTTTATTACTGATTCGTCTTAATATTATTTACAAATTACAGTGTACAAAGTGCAATCATTCAAGGATTATTTTGTTTACGTGCTCAGTCCAAGTAAAATGTTATACTTAGTATAAACCAATGTCATTTGTGCCGTTTTTGTTTGTATAATTAATATGGATAAAACTCATCATTCGGACATACACTAAATAGTGTATTAGCAATTGTTTAAACTTTACTCACCAGTTCTTATAAGCCTGTGTATATGAGGTTAGTCAACAAGTGAAGTATTGACCCACCCACCCACACCTAAACGTACAGTGTCATATAGTAACCCACCTGCCCACACCTAAACGTACAGTGCTAGTAACCCACCCACTCACATCTAAACGTCAGTGCTAGTAATTATAACACACATTATATTCAGACTAGGTTGAGTGAGTTGTCTCTACTTCATCTGGAACCTACAATAGTCGTCTATATGTTTGTTTGTAGACATACAAAGGCACATGACTGATACAATGCCAAAGGCATTGCCTGATTGAAATGATATCTCATATAACTCGATCATACAAAACAGAAATTTTTTATGAGATACCAATGTACGTGTATGGGGGTGCGGGTGGGTCAGTACCACGGAATGTGTATGGGTGGGTGGGTGGGTGAGTGTACCACTGTACGTGTATGGGTGGGTGGGAGGGTCAGTACAACTGTACGTGTATGGGTGGGCGGGTGTGTCAGTACGTGTGTGTGTGTGTGTGTAAACGTACAGTCAATACTACTGTACGTGTATGAGTGGGCGGGTGGATCAATGCACTGTACGTGTATGAGTGGGCGGGTGGATCAATACCAATGTACGTGTATGGGCGGGCGAGTGTGTCAATACCACTTTACGTGTATGGGCTGGTAGGTGGGTCAATACTGAAATACGTGTATGGGCGTGTGGGTGGGTCAATAATATTGTATTTGTATGGGTGGGTGGGTCAATACCACTGTACGTGTATGGGTGGGTGGGTTGGTCAATACCACTGTACGTGTATGGGTGGGTGGTTGGGTCAATACCACTGTACGTGTATGGGTGGGTGGGTGGGTCAATACCATTGTGAGTGTATGGGTGGGCGAGTAGGTCAATACCACTGTACGTGTATGTGTGGTTGGGTAGGTCAATACCACTGTATACAAGAAATACATATTAAAAATTATTTCTTAACTAAATCGATAATTACAAAACAGTAAGAAAACTAAATGGAGTACTGATCCTAAAGTCAGATCACTCAAAATTTGTTGATATAAAAGTTGTAAAAAAGTTTCGTTTTAAATTGAATTTCTTTCACCAAGAATATAAAGTTCTTTTCTTTGTATCCAATCGTTAAGTGGATTACATGAAAGAGCCTGGCGACAAGAACCTGATAACATTCACAGTATTCCCCTTACTGGTAACAATAGATCCCAAACCTTTTTGCACTTCGTAACAAAGTATATTAACTTTCAAAAGTGTTCATTCAAAACATATCACATTAAGTTAATTTCACTCTAATGTGTACTAAAACCATTTATTATATTATAATTTTTGGGCCCACTTACAGCCCTAATTTTAGCAAATTATAAAATAATTCTTTCTAGCTAGTATGGGTGGGAGAAACATCAACAATGTACGTGTATAGGGGGATGGTAGGGACATCAGCTCTGTAAGTGTGTGGATGGGTGGGAGGGCTGTCACCACTATACTTATGAGGTAGGAGGATCATCACCACTATAGTGTAGGGATAGTGGGAGTGTCATCACCACTCTCCATATATAGATGGGTGGTAGGTCCATCACCACTGTACGTGTATGAGTAGGTGCGAGAGTAATCACTACTGTATATATAGGGTTGGTGGGAGGGACATCACCAGTACACGTGTAGGGATGGTGAGAGTGTGATCACCACTCTTCGTATATAGATGGGTGGGAGGTCCATCACCACTGTACGTGTATGAGTAGGTGGGAGAGTTATCACTACTGTACATTTAGGGTTGGTAGGAGGAACATCACTATTATACGTGTAGGGATGGTGAGAGTGTGATCACCACTCTTCGTACATAATTGGGTGGGAGGTCCATCACCACTGTACGTGTATGAGTAGGTGGGAGAGTAATCACTACTGTACATTTAGGGTTGGTAGGAGGAACATCACTATTATACGTGTAGGGATGGTGAGAGTGTGATCACCACTCTTCGTACATAATTGGGTGGGAGGTCCATCACCACTGTACGTGTATGAGTAGGTGGGAGAGTAATCACTACTGTACATTTAGGGTTGGTAGGAGGTCCATCACCACTGTACGTGTATAGAATGGGACAGTAATCACTACTGTGCATGTAGGGTTGTTGGGAGAGACATCATCATTACATGTGTGGGGATGGTGGGAGTGTCATCACTACTCTCCGTATATGGATAGGTGGGAGAGCTATCACCACTGTACGCGCATTATATTTCTTTAGGTGTAGTGAAGAACATTTTCATCGCATCAAATGAACAATTTCCTATAATTCATGCTCTTTTTTCAATTTTAAACAGTCATGACTAAATTATTGACTAAGAATTTTTGTTTACCAACAGGTGACCAAATATATATTAGCTGCTTGTTAAACTTAACATAAATGCATTTCCTTGAGACATATAACCCCAGGCATAGTACAGAATGTGTTGGTATAACATTAAATATTGGGCATACAGCATAATATTAAAAACACTTATGACCCTGTTAAAATTGAACTATTAATTTAAGTCAGATTTAATATTGGTTTTATTCAACGTTATTTTCGTGGCTACACAACCTGCAAACAGATTAGAAAGTTACTGCTTTGCTGGAATAAAAGGAATTGCAGGAGTAAGGGAAATGAAACTGCTCTGCATTCCAAATACATTTCTCCCGGCATAAAACAAATAAATACATTTCGGTTAGAGTTGAAGTGAGTTTGTCTAGAGCTATTTGCAATGATGAACCTGTTTTATTTGTCACTATTAAGAAAAACCACCTCTAAAATAAACTTTTTCTTCAATTCATCACGACATAAGATTGTATAATTTTAGAAACAGCTACCACTTGCCACGTTATACTAAATTAATATTAACTGAATATATAAACAAGTATTATAATTGTAAAAAATACCTCTAAGGTAAATCAATTTTCAGTTTTCATTTTGTATCTTAATGAAGTCTTCTAATGTTTTTTATTATTATTTCATTTTAGTTTACTTTGGTGTTCACGTATAAGTGATTTTCACTTAGCAAGTACACCATTCAGGTAGAATTTGAAAATATTTAGTCTATTATAATATAGAGTGATTTTGTAAGTATGCCACCGTTGAGAACTTGTAAATATGCAGAGCTACAGCAAATTTTAGTGGAGAACCTCGCCTACTTTTTCCTCATTAATAAAAATACGTATGTATTGATTCTAAAAAATACAGAATTTCCCACAATTTTTTTTTCTTATATAATCCCATAAATGTTTGTCTTATAGAACACTGTGTATTTTATGATTTAATGTGATGTAAAATATAATTTTAAGAAGTTTTTATCCTGTGCTTTTTTCCGTGATATTAGCCGTTTCTAATATATAATCACTCAGATTGTTTAAAAAGGCAACTTTTGGCACAGTAAAATGTATATAACAAACGTGTTTTAATCAGTAAAATTGGGCTGCAAGCTTAAATTCATATATTTCAGATATTAAAAAATATGCTTTGGTCAAATTGTATTATTTTTTTCTAAGAGATTCAAATTTTATAATAACTAAAAAGGTATATATTTAAGCCAGCAGCCTAATAATACGGAATAAGACACGGTTCTTATAGACATTTTGTAATTCAAATCCGTTTCAAACTATTTGAGTTTCCGTAGACTAAAAAAAGGTTAATATTAAGGGAAAATGCAATGAATAAACGTTATAAAATTAAATTATATATCTGAAAGTCAGCAAGCAAATATTCTTCTATAAGAATAAATTAAGTTGTCCACCTTTTTTGAAAATGGTTGGTTTTTTATTGCTAAATATATATTTTTATTAATGAGGAAAAAGTAGGTGACGTTCCCCTTTAAAAGTTTGTTGTGTCTCTGTAGTTATAAAAGATCCCAATGGTGGCACACATTAAAAAAATCACCCTGTATATTGTCTAAATATCCCGCTCTAAATTAAACCTCTTGATCAAATTAATTAATTATTACAAACTAAAATTTGCTATTCCCACCGTCACGTAGTAAAATTTATTACATCTGGATTTTGACCATTAACTCTCACTTAGACATTATTTTATTTACAAAACTAGATTTTATTTCTCTGCTACTACGCATACATGATCTAAACCAAATCCGTAATCATTCAATCACATCTTAAATAATCCTACAGAAATCATCATGAAATGATAACACAAACAACATAAAAATTTTATTTTACTCTAAACTGACTCAAATGTGTAAGAATATCTATTTTACCAAGCTAAGTTAGGGCTAAGAAGTCCTCTCTAACTCATAACCTGTGGACTAACTGTTTAAGTGTGACTTTCGAACCACCACCGGTGACCGGGATGTTGGGCTACGTGCAAGGATGGGATCAATCGCCGGTCACCCACCCAAGGAGCAGCCATATTCAGTTTTTTTGGACTCCGTTATCATACGATAAAGTCTGATCCCTCCAATTAAGACCACTCTATGTTTGTTTCTTTAAGTATTGCGAATAATCAGCATATAACATCTAAGTGTGCTGGTTAAACAATATAAACATCCATGTCAATCACGATAATATTAGTGGAAATATTACGGTTAGAAAATACATAAATTACTTTTCAGATTTTTAATCTCTATACGTCATCTTACGTCATACCACGAAAATGACACAGGTGATTTTTTAAACGAGTATTATTCAATGTTAACATTAATTTATTAGGTATCACTAAGCATGCTTATTTACTTTAAGTAGAAATATTTATTTTCAAAAATTATTTTTAATACAGAAATACAAAATAATACTTTTAGATGATTTACAATAATTGGGATAAATAAGCGTGTAATACAGTAAGTCGTAATGCATAAATTTAAAAATATGTAAAGTGTATCAATTTTCTGTAGAAGGTCGAGTATTTTTAAATATTTTATGCTTTTCACTTAGGGTGGTTTTCTTCCTAAAAGGAAACTTCAAACGTCTGGACTGATAAGAGTGGGTAATTTAATGACACGATGGGGTTTGAGGGAAGGGAGATAGGCAGGTCAAAGGTCAAACGAGGGACTTGCTGACTGTGCTATCTCACGTCCCCTCATGGGAGCACATGTCAATTATACGACTGCTTTTTACGTAATCAACCCTGAGGAAAGTAGAATCAGCAACGGCTATAAATGTTACATTCTAGCATCTGATAAAACTATTTAAATATGGTTAATTTTGTTTTTACTACATTATTAAAGAGGAAACATTAGTATAATAGGACCGAAGAGTAGATATTGAAAATAAATATAAATTTATTCCATATCTTATCCATGTGCTTTACGTATTGTAATAAATAGAAAATAAATACGTTTATTTTATGAAGAAAAATAGGATCCTCGAAACTTTTTAATTTTATAAATTATCTTTACCCCTACAGAAATAAATTTAACTATTTTACTTACACTATTTTCAAAATAAATACGGTATTTATGCGCTTTCTAGTCGCATCACAAATTTTGACTTTTTTATTACCTGTTGGTAGAATCAGGCCTATATTTTATGAGAAAACACATTTTATTCCACGGAAATAACGTTTTATGTAAAATAAAACGAAAATTTTAAATTTTTACATTTGTTTTTTTCGATTTATCTGCGGTATTTTTCGTAATATTTTGTTAATACGGTGTGGTTTTTTGCAGAACACGAATTTGAATACTATTTAAGGCTACGACAATTATTTCTAGAGATATCATGAAAAAACTACGTTCGCGGCAAATCACCTATGGTGTCCATAAGCATAATTTTAATATGAGCTATGACTTAGCCACCGTAAACATATCCGCACGTATACCTGCTGCAGTGACGGCTGGCAGGCCGTCACGGAGGCCAAGTACCTGAATGTAATGCAAATTATGAATGTTTGTTGAATATATAGACCATTATGATAAGTTAGGTTATGTTTGGTAAGGTAAGTAAAAAGTGTATTTTTCGGGCTGAAAAATTAATTGTATCGAAAAATAAATTATATATTCTTATTCAGCATTTTAAAAAAATTATTGAAAAATTCAAATGTTTCCACTGACATATTAACTGAGTTACTAGGTCTCCATTATACTGATTTTTACAGAATATATACAAAATATCTGTTTATGTATAAATAAGTAAGATAGGAAATCTAATTTATGTACATATTTTATTCCAGATCTTCTCTTATTAGTATACAATTTAATGGTTAGTTTCATAATTATTTATTAAATTATTGAACCTTAAACTCTTTTTTCACGAAGTAAATATTTTTATAAATATCTTAATTTTACATACTACTACCCACTTAATATCTTTCTAAATATCGTTATAGCCTTGAATATATTATTATTAAATAAAGACAAACTATTATTTTAGCTAAGCTACTTCCAAAAAATTCAAATTACGTTTAAAAGTACAACACATACACTAAATATACCCTAAAACTAAGTGTTACTTTGAACTCATAGATAATTTGCGTTAGCCCCTTCATTAAGTGGGATACAGAGAGATGTAGCTAAAACAAACACAAATATACGACAGGGAACTCTCCCCTTTGTTTGAATTGCCTACGCACGCAAACTCAATGTGCAAATATGGGTAGACGATTTACTATTGTATAATTATGCTTTTAAAATTCTATATTTTATTCATAAAATTTACTAAAAACTAAAATTAGACAATATTATGTTTAATGTCACTTCACTTAATGTATTACTGAGATTATGTTTATTGTCACTTCACTTAATGTATTATTGAGATTATGTTATATGTCACTTCACTTAATGTGTTACTGAGATTATGTTAAATGTCACTTCTTTACTGAGATTATGTTAAATGTCACTTCACTTAATGTATTATTGAGATTATGTTATATGTCACTTCACTTAATGTGTTACTGAGATTATGTTAAATGTCACTTCTTTACTGAGATTATGTTAAATGTCACTTCACTTAATGTATTATTGAGATTATGTTATATGTCACTTCACTTAATGTGTTACTGAGATTATGTTAAATGTCACTTCTTTACTGAGATTATGTTAAATGTCACTTCACTTAATGTATTATTGAGATTATGTTATATGTCACTTCACTTAAGGGGGGCCGGCCAGGCCTATTAAGCCCATGTTAAATTCTCTTACTTAAGGTACATTTTTCTTAAAAAGTATAAAGGATAGAAACCTGATTTTTATGTTATTAGAAAGTCTGTATATTGTTGAATAGTTTCCATGTAACACATTATAAAATTATAATTTTAGGTATTATATAAAAAATTTTTTTAAAACTCTTTTTTTTTAAAGATTTTTTTTAACAAAATATTAAGAATGAAATTGATAGAACCCAAAGAAAAGGAAATTGCTACATGCAAAATGTGCAGGAAGAACTAATCTACAAAATAAAAAAAAAAAATGTACTGATATCTTTATTAGTTTTTGAGATAAATGTACCTTTATGTGAAAAAACTAGATTTTCGGAAAAACTCATTCGAAACAAAAAAACATGTTATAATACAAGTTAAGCCTACCTCTAATGCATTCCTGCCCCATAATTAGGCTATCTTGTATTTTGGGGTAAAAACGATCAAATTTTATGAATGAATTCAAACAAATTGTTGAGGTTCAATAGTTACGTAACGCTGCGTAGAAACCCCCCACCCGCCCACCCATACATGTACAGTGATATTGACCCACCCACCCACCCATACATGTACAGTGGTATTGATCCACCCACCCACCCATACACGTAAAGTCGTATTGACCCACCCACCCACCCATACACGTACAGTGGTATTGACCCACCCACCCACCCATACACGTACAGTGGTATTGACCCACCCACCCACCCATACACGTACAGTGGTATTGACCCACCCGCCCACCCATACACGTACAGTGGTATTGACCCACCCGCCCACCCATACACGTACAGTGGTATTGACCCACCCGCCCACCCATACACGTAGTATAACAAATAAATGAACGCCTAGCGCCCTCTTAGGTTGAAGAATTCTTATGATATACGTTTGGAAATTTATCCATAACTTTTTTAATAATTTACAGAAATCAAAAAACTAAACGATCTTTTAAAGCTAATTAAATTTGGAATAAAAATCAATGATAAAAAAAAATCAATATTTTTTACCATAATTGGGGCCGACCCCCCTTAATGTGTTACTGAGATTATGTTAAATGTCACTTCACTTAATGTGTTACTGAGATTATGTTATATGTCACTTCACTTAATGTGTTACTGAGATTATGTTAAATGTCACTTCACTTAATGTATTATTGAGATTATGTTAAATGTCACTTCACTTAATGTATTATTGAGATTATGTAATATGTCACTTCACTTAATGTGTTACTGAGATTATGTTAAATGTCACTTCTTTACTGAGATTATGTTAAATGTCACTTCACTTAATGTATTATTGAGATTATGTTAAATGTCACTTCACTTAATGTAATACTGAGATTATGTTAAATGTCACTTCACTTAATGTGTTACTGAGATTATGTTAAATGTCACTTCACTTAATGTATTACTGAGATTATGTTAAATGTCACTTCACTTAATGTATTACTGAGATTATGTTAAATGTCACTTCACTTAATGAATTATTGAGATTATGTTAAATGTCACTTCTATTAATGTATTATTGAGATTATTTTAAATGTCACTTCACTTAATGTATTATTGAGATTATGTTAAATGTCACTTCACTTAATGTATTACTGAAATTATGTTAAATGTCACTTCACTTAATGTATTATTGAGATTATGTAAATGTCACTTCACTTAATGTATTACTGAGATTATGTTAAATGTCTCTTCACTTAATGTATTATTGAGATTATGTTAAATGTCACTTCACTTAATGTATTACTGAGATTATGTTAAATGTCACTTCACTTAATGTATTACTGAGATTATGTTAAATGTCACTTCACTTAATGTATTACTGAGATTATGTTAAATGTCACTTCACTTAATGTATTACTGAGATTATACTTATTATAATTTTACAACGGAGTTAAACTTTGTTTTGCTTTTTAAATAGCATCTGTGTTATTCATTAAATTAATCAAACAATTTATCATTTTAGTAAATTTAACTAACTGAAATTTATCTTAATTTTTTTCAAAATGTCACAAATGCAAAAATCAGAGATATTATTTAAAGATAATTAAAGTAATAATTTTGTAAATTTTAAACAATATGTAAATTTTTTGTTTTGTTTTGGCTCAAAGTTTAAAAAAAAATACTAGTGCTCAATTATATTTTAGTAAATGTGTAGTAAATTAATTCTATGACTAATTAAAAATAATTATTATTATTCTATGTTGAAGATGGAGCTGTATAGATTTTTTGTATATAATTGTTAAAAATAACACAATTTAACCCTTTCAGGAGTGCAGGGTATAACCGTCTAAATAGTATTGACGTTCAAGAACGTCATTTTATAGTTAGCGGTAAAAATAGTAACGACGTTCCGGAACGTCATTTTGTTTAATAGTTGGTTTAATTAATTATAAAGTATCTTTTTACTGTTTACCACTTATAATAACAGTTAAACATCATTGTTATTGATTGTACAGTATATAATTCTAAAGTACAGAGAATATGCAATTTCAATGCAGTGTGAAATCATTTAGCGAACTAAAGTTGGCAGGACGACTTGTGGCGGGAGATCGCAGTTCCTCAGTCACTGTCAGTCCGTTGTTATTAGTGCTTCACAGACTCATTGCAAGTGCCGCTTACATTCACTATATCTCTAATAATTATTGTTTTGTAAATAAGTTTATGTGTATGTATATATTGATTGATATTGCTTGCCTGAACTCTCATAACATATTTGTAATAAAAAGCAATAAGAAAATGGGATTTTTAGAATTCAGACTCAATCTAATCCGCCAATTACTAGAAAGCCATCATGTAGAAAGAGAAACGAGATCAATCGCAGCCGCGCCGACAGCAGTTAACATGGCAGCGAAGCTCAAGGACAAACATCCACTGCGCCTCACCGGCAGACACTTCCCCCAACCCCTTCCGACACCTGAAGGTCAAACACGTAAAGCCCAAAAACGTTGCTATGTGTGTTTACATTACATACATACAGGAAAAAGAAGCGTAAAGACACAACTTATGAGTGTAAAGATTGTAACATTGCCCTTTGTGTATATCCGTGTTTCAAAGACTTCCATACACAAAAAGTGTATTAAACACAATTTATAGCCATAATTTACTTAAAAATGTCATTATATTTACTCTATATACTCAAAAATAACAAATGTACTAAATTATACAAATATTTTTTTTTACTATTTTTGACTTGATGTTTAGCCATACCCCATACTCCTTTAATCACTAGAAAAAGTGACGTTCCAGAACGTCAATACTCCTTAAAGGGTTAAACCAATAAAAACTTTATTAGTGAGGCCTTTCCATAGCAATTTGTGATGTGTCCTACGATGATAGCCTTACTATCGAAAGGCCTCACTAATAAATTTTATTGGTTTAAATTGTGTTATTTTTAACACTTAATTATTACTATCTTTTTTTATTTTCAATAGCTACCAGTAAAACTTATTAAAAATGCAGAAATAATGTAATTTTGTATACAATTTTAAATAAGTTTTTGACACATCAACCACATTTGTAACATCTCTTACAATAGAGAAGTGAATAAGAAATCTTTATTAAGAAGCATTAAAACTTTTTTATGACATTTAATGCTCTGCATCAACACATCACAGTGTCTCCATATTTTAAAAAAAACCCTGTATATATGGTATATAACGAGTTCAGCTTGTGTAAAACTTATTTTTTTCTTGTTACTTTTCTGATCCCTTTTTAAAATGTTGTTGAAATAATCAGCCGCCATCAGAATCAAGGACTACATGTTGTAATCAGTGGAATGCGGGTGGTATCTTCTTTCGTAACAAGTATTTGCTAATTGCGTTACGAGTTGAAAGGGACCTGAAATAATTTGAGAGAATGATCGAGAGGGGAGCGTTTTATTTACAAACTTTAAGTTTTAATGGGTTTAAGTACCATTAATTATTAAAATATTTATATCATAATGTAATAAATGATTTATTAGCGTGTTATTTATTTATTTATCAAAAGTTTGCAGAAACATATAAATAACAATAATAATTTTAAAATAATGAAAAAGATGTGTAGTATAACTATAATATGTAAACGGAGTAGTTCAAACAAAGGATTGATTTGTATAATTAATAGTTCTTAGTAAATAAAAAAAATTCATTACATATGAAAGTTCTCTATACCATATAAATGAATTCTCAGTTCCATATTATTTCCAGGCTAATATGAATAACTTCAGTAACTAACAACGCACCTTGATTACGCATGAGTATAACCTTAAATTAAAAGTAATATAAATTTAATAAAATATGTGTTAATAATAACTATAAATATATTTTGAAAGTACTACTGTACTTTATTTACGATAACTCTCAAACGTCCATTTTAAATGAAGTGATATGTAATCTGCGACGAAAAATAAAAATAAAGTATTTGAAGTACATTAAAGACCCTATTTAAAACAATGAAGACCTAATAATTAAAAAAAAACTAAAAGACTAAAAGACAACCAAATAAGATGTACACCTAAGAGTGATAAAAGGCCAACAACAGTAAGAGTATTTTTACAACCAGAGCAACAACGGTGATCGTAGATAATGAAGGATTACTGGGAAGTGATAAAGTAAAATCCGCAATAAAACAATATGTCAGACTAAAGTCATGTATTATGATCTTAAAAAACAACAAACAATCACTTTCTATAATGCCCTATATCTCCATAGACTATTGATCTATGCGGAGAAGTCATCAAACGAAGTAAAGAGCAGAACGTGTACAGTCAAGGACAGTATTCGAATCTGTGCTATTTATGCCTTACCACTTATTAACTAACAAATAAAACAAATAGTTAATGTTAGTAATAAATAACATAAAATAAATTTTGATTTTTCGTCCAACCCTAAGGCGAAACTTACTTGCAAATGTGTGTTACAAAATAACAATTGGTAAGACAGAAACCAATCATATAATTTCCAACTGAACCTTTCACAAAATATATCATCATTTTATGACCTAATACAATGCAAAAGTAATATAAATTTATTTATTTTTCACAAATAATCTGCGTGTTCAAAATCATATTATAAAATGCCTGACATATAAGGAGTGATTCAGTATTTTAATAAAGTAGGTAAATATCAACAGGCCTGACAGCGTCAGGAAAAAGATGAGGGGGGGAGGGTAACACTCTGCAATATATATACAGTGTCAAGTGTCAAACACCATACTCTACTGTGACAGTTCAGTCACGTTATAGGGAATTTATTAACTTTTCTTGGTGACAGTCACTTTTTATAAACGGACGAGAATTATAACCTGCTACAAGTAATGAACACCTCCCACGTACAAAATATTCCTTTATATGTTTTGGCCAAACTGGCATTTTATAGCGTAGACAAGTTTTTTGCATATAATTGGGAAGCCACTGAATTTTAAAATTGACACTGGAGGACATTGTGGAGGTATAATTGGCAAATGAATGGGAATTTGGGTGCGTGAAAAAATGTAAGTTTGAAAGTGTTATTGTGATTGAATGGATGGCAAATTTTATTTAATTTATTAATGACTATTGCGATACAATTTTGTCAGTTGTTAACAAGATTCAATAAAAAATATCTTATTAATATTATATGATCTCTCACGTACTCTTGTAATGTTCCATCAATAAGTAATCATAAATTAACCCTCTAAAAGTGTTATCTATTTAACAAAAATATTTATTTATTTAATGACGTAAGTGAATCGGTCTCCGATATTTCTCGAGGAAGGAAAAATATAATTTAGCTTAATTGTATTCATTTTACATCTCAAAGGGCAAATAGGGTGGGAGGAAGACCGGGATGAAAAATAACCAGGACTTCATCCTTCTTTCCTTAACAAATCCAATAACTTAAATTACAGCAGTGATTTAAAAATACATACATAACATCTGGTTATGTTTATAGCGTTGAAACCGGTGGAAAAATTAAATATTTTTCGAGTGAATTTCAACAGCGATGACAAAAACAATAATAAATATTTTGCTCTGTTGCTTTTAATAGTGCCTCTATTGATAATGTAGTCATGAGTCGAAGACCGAAGCCGAAGGGTGATGTGATATGAGCATATCGAGTTTCTGGGTATGCACACGAATCGTGCAAGGATGGCCCCTATATACAGTATTCAATTAATATTTAAATAAGTACTGCCCACTTACAATTTTATTTAATTTTTAATAATGCAGCATTTTTCACCGTCATAAATAGCATTAAACTTTAAAATTTTGTTTTTTATGTAACAGGTTTTTTATGTGACATGTGTTCTATGTAACATGTTTTTAAGCGTGGTGATTTCTTAGAGCCCATAAGTTCCTACAGAACGAAACAATGTTCATATTAAATTTTATTTTGCTATCAAAGCTTTTTAACTTATATTTATTGAGTTTCTTTATCTTTAGTTATGCTTTGTTTTAAATAACCGATGTGGCTAAAATAAGTTTTTTTAGCTAATAAGCAAGCTGTTGTTCTTAAATTGACACCTAATTATTGTTGAAATAATTATACGAACAATTAAATATAATAAGTAAAGGTATTAAATTCTTTCAGGTTATGCCATGAAAATAAAGTTAAGTTCTTAACACAAAAAGTTTGTTCAAATTTAGTTTAACACGAATTATATCGTTGGGTTATTGGGAATGACCTTAATTTAAACCAAAGGATGTTAGTGACATCATGATTGATCAAAACTTAAGCTTAACTCTAATTTTAAAAATGTTATTAACTAATATTACCTTAATAATGATAGGTAATTTTATAAAATAAATAATTAAATATCTCATCATATAAAATATATAATTAATCTATCACATTCTGCTAAATACATGTAATAATACAAAATTATATTGATTTGTGTCTTATCTTTCATACAATACTAAATAGGCCTACCTAAAATGAGATAAATTTGATGATTTATTTTACGATACTAATATTGGTTTTTCAATATAGTGTATCATAAATATAAATAAATTATAATTGTAATCTTGGCGTTGGTGATTATAATGGATTCAAAGAAAAATTTATTTTAACCAATTAATAATGGTTAAATAAAATCACAAATAATACAATAACCAATTTAAAAAAAATGTGTAGTGGCAAAGATAACTAAACTGTCGTAACTTCACCACAGTTATGAAAAGTCATTTTTCAGCTATGCGACGACTTGCGAAAAAGACCCCCCCCCCACCATATATATTCACCTACCAACATTATAAAAAAATAAAATTGAAACTGGAGCGCTAAAATTCCAAAATGGAATTCAATGGTGCTCTTTATGTTAATTTTACCTCCCCCTAAGATAAAGTTATTATTTATTTACACCATATGTATCATGTATTAAAATTTGAATCTCGTGCTAGATATACCAAAAGTCAGTAAACAAAGTTCAAAATTGTTAAGATATTACATCAATTCAAACTACCGTTGTAATAAACTCTTTCCCCTCCACCAGTCCTTTAATTTGAGCAGCTTCCATTTCAGTCTGATTGCAATCATCAAATATAAGCGATTGGAACTTTTACCCGCATCCTGTAGTACAACTTGTTTACTCTGTGCGTTTATTTACTTCAACCCGCATCAATTAAAATCGTTTTAAAAATATTTAAAGAATAGTTTTTCTTTGAAGAAGCATGTTGTTTAGGAGATCACTTCCATATTATTTTATTGACACTTTGGATCGAACTATTTTTCTTGTTTTACTACAATTTCATTTAATATAAGATAATTTCCATCCCCAATCTAGTATCTTATTTAATGTAAACTCTATGCTACAGATCAGTGCATCTATGATGATGCACGAAAAAAGTCCCAGTGGTAGCTGGATTCGAGCTCACGATACTCAAGTTACACCTGACCATAGTAAAACGCTGAAGACCGATCGTTTTATTCGTCTCGATATTATCAGTGGTACCTTATCAAGGACAGATCAGTTAATTGCATAGTATATCGTGCACTATCGGTAGCTGGACATGCAATAAATGTTTTCGGCCTCACTTATTGCAGTGGTATTCACCTTCACCGAAAGGTTCCGATGTTATAGAATGATGACAGAGTCAAACAACATCCAGCGTGGCTGTTCCTTGGATGGGTGACAGTCTTAGCGATCCCGTCTTTGCACGCAGTCCACCTGCCCGGCCACTAGTGGTGGTTAGGAAGTCACCCTTAAGTCGTTAGAACTCAGATTAAATGTTAGATATGGTTTCTCAGCCCTAAAGTCACCTGGTAAAACAAAATATCCTTTTACATGTTTCAACCATATTGAAATCGGCTTATTTCAATGAACTTAAATTGTTTGAAAATGCTGCCCTCCGTTTTCTTAATTAGTAATACTTTCCAGCCTATCTAACTTGGAAAAAGGTTATAGGATACTTTTGCATAGTTAATTAAATATTATACTTAACAACAATTTAAATTAAATAACTAATTATATTATTTAATATTATGCACAATGGCAACAATTATATATTTTTTAAAGTCAGCACTATCTAGATATAACAAAATTTTAAATAGAAATAAGTAAATATCTCGTTATACAAAATATAGCATTTAAGTATAAAAATCTTGCTAAATACATTAAATGCTGTTATTTTTAACCTATAACCTTATTTGGGGTACGATAAAATATTTGCTTGTGCTTTGCCTATTCAATACTACTGTACGTCTATAGTGTGGTGGGTGGGTCCATACTACTGTACGTGTTTGGGTGGGTCAATGCTACTGTACGTGTATGGGTGGGTGAGTGGTTCAATACCACTGTACGTGTAAGGGCGGACTGATGTGTCAATACAACTAAACGTGTATGGGCGGGTGGGTCAATACTACTGTACGTCTAATGGTGGGCGGGTTAATTTTGACTATGTGGTTAGGCAACGTCTTTTTCTCCTATATATTCTTTCGTTCTTTGATAGGTGATTTTCCTTCTCTCTTCTAACATTTTTTCCAGAATCAAGTTTACATTTTTCTTGGAACCTACAATTTTCGTCTTTTATTTCGTTTCTAAGGTTATTTCCTTCTATTTCCAACAACAAAACCTTACAGTAATAGTTGTTCCTTGTAAGTATTTACAAAAAAAATCCTTTTTTATATAGCAGAAGAAACGCATATTGTTTTTGAACATAAATCTGTCAGCCTCCGCCCTAACGATACGTGCATGGTGTATTTTTCCGTTATTTAAAACATTCTCTTATCCTCCATACAATAGAAAATACCTAACATAATATATACTTGTGTAATTTTGTGCACATTCTTAAATATCTCCCGGTTTTATGTGGATAATACTGTAGAGCTGGCTGTATTATAAGGTATCAGATACTTGACAGGAGAATAAAGTCAAAAGTTAAAGGATGTCTTACTCTACCATGTAAAGTTAGGGCTAAGAAGCCCTCTCTAACATTTAACTTGGGAATGGGACTTGGGAGTATGAGAGGCAAGGCACCAATCTACTTTCTTGTCTCTCTTATTATGTTCCTACATTTGCATGTTGAGTGTCGTAGACTCTATTCTTGATATTAAGGCATAACAACCAAACCTTGATCAGACGTGTTTTGTTTGTTCTTAGCTTTAACTTTTTCACAAATTTCTTCATAGAAAAAGTAAATTAAAAATGTTAGATCAAGGTAATTGTGTATAAACATTAGAAACTAAAGAATATTCGATTTTAAATTTGGGATTTCAAATTTAAATTTTTCAATTTCATCGACTTAAAGGTTATTAATTTACGTTATTAATTGTAAATTTTTTTCTTAATTTAGCACATTTTGTTTTTGATGATTAAATGTGTTGGAGATTTTCAGCTCTTAAAGTGTTTAAAAAATTCAATATAAAGTTTCGACAGATATAAAAATCCGGTCGCCTACAACAATTACACGCTTATAGATTACGTTGGACTCATAGAATTGTGTGTCATCTTACAAACCATTACATAAATAAACAATTATGACAGCATATATAAAATAAAGAACAAAATATAAAAATCAAAGAAGGAAAATATGAACACATAATAAACAAAAAAATATGCACCCACCCGCCCACCCATACACGTTCAGTGGTATTGACCCACCCATACACGTATGGTGGTATTGATCAACCTACCCAGCCACCCACATACGTACAGTGGTATTGACCCACCTATACACCCTTACACGTACAGTGGTATTGACCCATCCACCCACCCATACACGTACAATCATCAACTTATAGCCCCTCAGTATTTACCCTTCGCCATAAATATGGTTAGAGGGTGTGCAATAGGATGCTGGACGTGACCTTTAGACTACCCACATGCACTCCCCATGTAAAGCATCCTTGATGGCTTTGGTAAGAGCACTACTAACCCTTCAGGAAGGCTGTTACCCCTTCAGCCCCACCTAATAATTACCAAAGGGAGTGAGGAAAAAGTTCTGCCACCTGCTGAATAAAAATTCTGACTAGTATTAGGAAGGTTTGATTGTGATTTTATGAAAATTTTAACATTCATGACTATAAAATATAGATACGGATAAAAATTAAAGATACATGTATATAATACGTATAATGAAATACTCGCCTAGAACAAATATATGCACACAAATTAACCCTGTTTTTATTGTTTTATTTAAATAAGGATTAGGCATTCCAATTATCATTTTACTTCAATTAAGCCTTTAAATTACCAATAATACCTTAATAAAAAAAGGTACTGCTTCTAAAATAATCATCATTGTACTTTAAAGATCACTTAGGTTGCTTGTAATAGTATTTTTTTATAGAGGAAATGAGTACTGAATGTATTTATGACACAAGTTTCTTTGAGAATAATATGATTTAAAGAAGGCTTAAGTGTGTATATGCTGGTACTAGTTCAGGCGTGGTTTCCTTTAGAGGGGTTGATTTTGGTTTAAAGAGTTCATAGATATTTACAATACTAAATCATATTTATTGAATCTTACGTATTCACTTCAGAGAGCTCTTAGAGAAAAAGCTGGAACTACGAGGAGGTTGGGAATGCTACGATTAATGTATGGGAGAGGGTCATCACCACTGTACGTGTATGGGTGGGTGGGAGGTTCATATTCACTGAAAGTGTAAAGGTGGCTGGAAGGGTCATATTCAATGAATTTGTATGGGTGGGTGTAAGGGTCATCACCTCTGTACGTCATAAGTGGGTAGGATGAATGTCCGTCAGTAGTCCATTTATGACCAGAAGTTAGGTAACAAGGCCTTAAGTAATCGACTACGACCAAAGGCCAGAGGGAGGGCCGTCAGTTATGACGAAAGGGTCGGTGGGAGAAATATAATAAAGATGCTAAATTATACTACTGTATTGGTTTATTTAGACCTATACCAAGATTACGTTTTGATGTTTACATTAACTAACTTCTTAAGGAAACAATGATTCCAAACAGTTTTTGTTTTTTCTTAATGTTTGTAAAAAGTTTAGGAACTGTTTTGAAACAACAGAGAAACATAAATGTTTGTCATTTATTTGTGTTCGCACTAGGAGGGTGTTTCATGAGATTTAGACTGTTGACGTTCTTAGTCTGTATCCGAACCATCCCACTGTCTTGGGTGAACTGCCTCTTTTTTCTCACACAATGCCTTGTGTTCACGTCGAAACTGTATTTTCAAAACATTTATTTATTATCCATCCGTATCATCAGTGTTTACGTCAAAAACCAGATATCCTGTTCTTGTGACCTGGAGAAGTTATGTCTAACGAAACTCTACGGGAATGAAAATCTTCAATTAAGTTTGAAATCTGTTCCTGGTTCCACGCCGTAGTACACATCTTGAATGGTTACGACCGGTTCTGCACACTTGCAAGTCGTCTGAAAGTGCCACTGACGCCCGATGACTTATTCCAGCTTTCTCTTCTACGTTTGCTTGTTTCACATTCGATATTTAAACAGAAAACACTGTTTCTGGGTCCCATTAACACGCTTAAATGTTTGCAAATAGTTTGGAAACATTACAAATTCAACATAAAACACTGGAAACAGTTAGCTAACAGTTCGCTAACACTGTTTCCGAAAACTTGTTTGTAAGTGGAGACTATGCTTTAGTTATGAAAACGGTGGCCGTGATGTACATACAGATTTAAATTAGGTTATAGCATCATGTAAACATTGATTTGGGTGTTTATATAAGATCATAGCATCTCATAAGAGAGAGTTTCCGATACCCTAGTTAGCATGCCCTCGAACCCATTTGGCCATTTCCCCTCCCTGAAGCCTTTCATCTTACTCAGCTATTCCTCCTTATCAAATCCAGTCGATTGAACTTGCTTCAGGAGAGATCTTAAAATGTGGAAGAACCCGTACATGAAATAAAAATATTAGTATTATAGTCGACTTAATAACTGTATATATTCATAATTATTCTTGAAATGTATGTCTGCTAGTCAATGTAAACACATTTAAGGTTAATTTAAACTATTATTGACGTATTAGAGGCAATTCAAAAAAAAGGTGCAGAAACATAGAAATTAATCACATTTTCGTCTTCTCTATTGTACTGACTACAAATGTCTAGTTATTTGTACTTTGGAATTTCCCTAAAACATTTTATTAAAAAAAAAGTACATACACGGTGTTAACAAATGAATTAACTAAATATTCTAAAAATGTTGAGCTGACTTTAAAAATTACATCGTACCTAACTAATCTTAAAATAACTAACTACTTATGACAGGGAGAAGGTATTTTAACCAATTTGATGCTGAAAAATAAGTTAAAAACATGTCAGATGGTAAAATAATATTTTGTACCAAAACATACCTTATATAGTCAGGAAACTGGGTTGATACACCAAATCCAGTTTATGGCCTCAATTTTGGTAGATCGGGGCTTCCGAAGTGATCGTCCGCCGGTGATCGAGCCGCACATCGCAACGAAACCCATGCGCACCGCGAGACGCCAGCCGCCATTAGAACAGTGACAATAGTTATAAACACAACTTGATACATCACAATTATATACACACACTCTATTTACATATATTTACAGCCCATCCATCCATCCAGTACACGTTGACGCGACCTTCCAAGGCAAGTGGCTAGGCCACACTAAAGCCTACAAGCCAACATTGCTCCGTCAACAGCCGGCGCTCGATCCGCTGCGCGCGCAATCACGCTACCCCCCGCCGGCGCTCGACTCGCACAGTATGGGTTAATAAATTTTGCCAGATTTTACCTTCGTTTCTATACAAAAATCGTCTTTCGACGCATTTTGGAGTCGCTGATGCTCCATCTTAAAACTTGATCCTCTTGCGAGTCGTTGGTGAAGTTAAAATACCCATGATAAACAGTCACAAACTCAACAACCAGTAATATTTAAACATGGTTTCGAATCCACTCGTCGTGTCAGATTCTCTTACATGGTCTGATCGACAGGACCAACAGCCACATGATGATTTCAGGATACAAATGAGAGTCAAAATCATTTTGATGTAGGTACTAATTATTATAAAATAATCAGAATTAAATAAAAAAAAAATGCAATATGAACTAAAATTAAGTAATTAGAAGAAAACTTGTAAATATAGTATTTGTATCCGTAATACAATAATAAAATATTCCACATAATAATTAAATAAATATATAGGCCTAGTGCATAGTATAAATCTTTTAGTTTATTTATTTATTCCTAAGACGCCATTCGTCATTACATGGACGAATAAGGATCGAATGAATATGAATGAACAAATTTACTTAACCTTGGTATATGAATTTACAGTAGAAGCTTTCCTGAATTGTTCTATCAGGGAACTCTAATACTCTATTACTTTGTGCGTAAAAAAATGTCTTTCTAAAAGGAATAACATGTACTGAGACCACCCTATAAAAACATAAATTTGGCTACGCCCCTATCTTTTCCATAGATATTTTTATTTATTGAAAACCCATTAAAATCGTCATTTCAGCCCCGATAAGATGATTAATCAATCAGCCCACATGTTGAAACTTGACGACGCGTTATGGATTTAAAAATCTATTTTCAGGTCTTTAAGATAGTCTGCTAACAGCTAAGTCTGCATAAGCTCGGCTACTTACAAAAACAAGATTAGTTCACAATATACATAAAATACATGGCATTATAAGTTTAAAAAAAGTACGAATGATAAAAAATTACCTTGAAACATTTCTAAAAATGGACATCAATATGTACGTTATTATGTTTGAAACACATCTGAACTCAAGTAAAAGTAGCAAGTTTTTTCTAATATCAGTTCTGTGATGTAGTTTAAATACACAGGTTGACAGTAAACGCTAACACGTGGAGGTCTCAGTGGCTCAGACCTCATCTAAACAGTGACTGGAAAACCTCTAGAGAACGATACATTTAGACTTGGTAAAGGGATAAGAAGTTTTTTTTGTTTTGGTGTTAGATATAGTGTAAAAGTTTCTTTTGTCTTTTACAATATTATTCCCTTAGCATAAAATATTTTGAACAATTAAATATAAATTAATCTTAAAAATTCCTATTGTTTAAAAGATAGACGACTCTATGAATTAACTAAACGCATATAAAAACACTTGAACAACATGCTGTGATGTTACGAGCCAACCTATCGAATGTCCATTTCCGTTTAACAGGCACCCCCCCCCCCCCAGTCTCTTACCAGTGGCCTTGACCGGAGGGTTCCAAAGTTATTACAAGATGTAGGCGTCAAGCAACATCGAGCGCGGATATTCCTTGGATGAGTGACCAGTGAGGGATCCTTCTTACACCTAGTTCGTCTACCTGGTCTGGTTGACACATCAGCAGTGTCAAGGAGCATTATGAATTATGATTAGAGTGCTGGATCTCTGAACCCCAGCCAACAAGTTCAAACTAGGATGAGTCTACCTCGACTCGTACCACATAAAACACAATAATAACATTAAATAATAAAAATTCCCTCAGCAATGTTTACTTACATATACCACTAACTATAACAATAAAAGCTATGCATTTGATGTAGATGCACGTCCAAGCCACTATCCTACGGTGAAAGGTCTCAAATATTGTCGGAATCAAACACATAATTTACTTACTGTAATTTGTGGGTTAAATTGTAGACACACGTGTTTCTTAAAATACAATTTAAAAAATTTGCATTGTGTACAAAAACCTTATTTCACCACAATTAGATTAGAATGTATTGACTCTATTCGTAATTCGTAGTCTTATATCATCACACTGTGATAATATTACCGTAGTCTACCCCCCCCCCCCACAAGAGTTGTGTAAAAATTAGTTCAACTACTTAAATAAAAAGAAGTATTGACACATTCAATACTTATGAATGTGTATTATTAACACATACATTACTAATAGTTTAATGTTTTTATCTTTAATTTTTTTGTTTATTATTTATTGGTGTTGAATTCTTTGTTTGAATTTTAATATTAAAAGTGTTATTAAAATACTTCTTTCAATTTTTTTTAAATAGTAAATTTGTATCGAAATATCCAAACGTCTTTTATATTATCCGTATAAAAAAAGACGGTGTAAGGAAAGAGACATAAGCCTTTAAACTTGAATTTAGTTTGTTTATTTTAGAGAAAGACAGTAAAGACACTCAGAGTGGAAATAGGATGGCTTATCAGACTAACTTGTCTCCAGAGGTGCTAGGAAACATTCAATATCCGACCAATAACAAATATGTTAATATATTAGCATCGAGTAATTGTATGTGTATTTTTTTATTTTTTAATTGGGGTTTTTAATTTAGATTTTGCTAACTCTTATTGTTTCAGTATTTACATATATAACATTAGTGAGGAAACAAATATATAGATGGTGCATTTTGTTTATTTTGAGTAACTCAAATGGGCATTTAGTTGTTTTTTAATCACTTTTACTTTGAAATGTATAATCTTTTTTTCTTCAGATTGTGGAGTTGTTTTACAGCTCAATGTTTAGACAACTAGTGACATTAAATGTTTTCGTAGGTATTGTATTGCATATTTTCATAAACATTTTAAATATATTCTCATTATAAGACAACAAGTTTAACATCTTCCTAATATAAAGCCAGGAGGTAGCAATATAGGTTATCTCAGGTGACAACATTGTATTGCACTGTGTTTCTCTCGTATAAACTGTCTGTATTTCTTGACAGTTAAGACTTTTGAACAAAAATATCGACTCATTTTGTTGACACCCCTGAGTATATTTGTTATACTCGTACATATTATGAAGTGGAGAAACGAGTCCCTTATGACATGTATTTCATCTCATATCAAATAATATACATGATATACGTAATACATATGCACAAATAGTATTATATATCCTACTTAAATATCTTAAATATTATCTTCCGTAAAAACAATGTTCATTTTCTAAAATAAATATTTACTTAATAATAGGGATGAATTCATCAACAGCAAACCAGCATATTTAATAGAATTATTCTAATCCAACAAACAATCCACAAACTCATACAAACACTTACGTCGTACAGTGGCTTTGATCCTCGCACCCACCCACACCATATAGTGGTTTCAACCTAACTACCCTCCCATTCATACACGTACATTGGTATTGCCCTTACCCTCTCCCACACAAAAACTATGGTTTCAACCCTGTTTTTCCATTATTCTGATCCTGGTTACAATTTGGGTAGTATTCCTTCTGGAAACTTTAAGTAAACTCACCATTTTCATTTTCTAATAAATTGAATATAAATTAAAACGGTATTTCAAAATTAATACATTTAATATGTTCTACATTTGATCATCTAGTAATGATTGCCATTAGGGTGACCCATTGGTTAAGTTTTATTTCCTTGGATTATTTCAAACGTTTTCTTGACTAATCAATTCATCCTCCAACAATTATTTGTTGGTTATTTTATATAAAACCATTGAATACTATATTACAGCATATTTATTGATTATTATTATCTACTTTCCTTGAAGTGCTAGTTTACTGGAAGACAAACTAATTGTTTTGGCGTATTTTTGATCATATACCCCATGATATCACTTATTCCCTGTACGTGTATACATGATATATACACTTATTCCCTATGATATATATACACAGGGTGTCCCTGAACTCTCTGAGGATCATTTTAGGTATTGATTGTGGGTCAAAAAAAAAGACATAATAACATATTTGAAAATTTAAAATCACCTCCGGTACCCGTACAGCCACCATTTTGAAATGTTTACAAATTATTTTTAAACTATTAAACGTATAAAGTTCAATTTTGATCTACACATTAATAAAACCATTTTTATACTGAAATAAAAAATTCAAAATTCTTCTTTAATTATTTTTAAAATGGTGGCACTTTGAAATTTTTTGTCCCTAATAACTTTTAGACGGTTAGGAAAAGTTAGATATAGGGTTTTACTTATTTTCCTTTTCTTAATCGTTGCTCCTGTAACTGCGAAAGTTTAAAAGTAACCATATCCTCTAAAATGTGAATTTGGTTTCTTAACGTGTTAAAAAGACAACAGAGGAACGCCTGAGCGGAGGAAGTCTGACGTTTTATCGGATTAACTTCTCTTCAGAGATGTTACAAAAGCTTTACTTTTCTCCC
The DNA here is from genome assembly GCA_035578905.1 of Stictocephala bisonia. Taxonomy (NCBI): domain Eukaryota; kingdom Metazoa; phylum Arthropoda; class Insecta; order Hemiptera; family Membracidae; genus Stictocephala; species Stictocephala bisonia. The sequence goes on from JAQJVL010000069.1 coordinate 880,567, forward strand.
CTGAATTCAGAAGAAGTTGCGTAGATATTTTTATTTTGTGTGACTCAAGGAATTCAGTATACAATTAGTGTTATAGTATATATTTCAATCGTTATAATAAATATCGTATTTTTCCTAACATATATTGTGGTAATGTTTTCTAAGTAAAATCATGCTACATTGGTCATAAATTATTCTACCCTATATATGAACATAATCGATCATTACAAACTGACTAGTTGAAATAAAGCCGACAATCAATGGAATAAATAACACCAGTGTCGTCACCAGTCGTGACTCAGGGTGTTCCCCAAAGTTCTGTATTGGGTACCATTATTTTCTATTTTTAACAGTGACATATTTAACTACGTTTATCAATACACTTAACCAGTCACGTATACATATGACACTGTTCTGACTTCCTCTCTCACAAATATAAATTAACTCTTTTTTTAAGGGATACTGATAAAATTCGTTTAGTCAAAATGAAAACCAGTTTAACATTACTAAATAGTTCTACTAACATTAAAGTTTATGTTTCAAATCGTATTGTTCACTTTAGAGTCAAGTAAATTGGATTTATATGTTAAAAAACAGTTTAACTAATATTGATAGTCATTTAACAGTAAAATTATATATAAGTTAATTTTATTCTATTAAATTGTGTTTCAGTTGTATAAAAATATGTAAGAAGAATAAGAAGTATAAAGTTAGTAGTAAAATAAGCTTTCTAGCAAAGCTTTTTTTATTAATAATTTTTCTATATTTATGTATAGCGAACTTCTTAGGATGATCTAATCAAAAAAGGACATTGTATTACCATTTCGGCACTAACAACATTTAATAATATTTGTTAAATAGAGTTAAATTATTTTAGTTTTTAAGTGACAAATACAATATTTATTCATTTTCATATTAAAAAGATAAAAATACAATTTAGTGTAATCATAACACATTTTTTTCACTATTGTGGTAAACCTATTATGTTTGCCAAAGTAAGAATTAGAAGATAAGATGAAAGATAAATTAAATACTCTGTTTTTGAAATATTCATTTTAGCAACATTTTTTAAAAACACTATTATAAATTGTTAAGTGAGTGGGTTAAAATTACAGTACAAGTTTAGGTGGGCAGGTGGTTCATTAAAACTGTACGTATATGTGTGGGGTAATACTGTAACACTCATACATACCATGTCGTACGTGCATTGGTAGGTGGGTGGGTCCATTTTACTGTTCATATTGGTAGGGTATGGGTGGGCAAGAGGTTAATTACAAATGTACGTGAATGTGTGAGTGGTTGGGTGAATTAATACTACTGTATGTTTATGGATGGGAGGGTGGTTTATTATAACTGTACGTGTATTGGTGGATGTGTAAGTAAATACTTCTGTACATATTCACAAAAAAATGAGCAGTTTTTCTTTTAATCCCTCTGGTCTTAGCAAGATAAACGTGATTTACTGATGTCAATCACCCAACGAATTGTACATATTTTGTACATCCAGAGAAATTCATTTGAGCTTGACATTGTAAGTTTACTTTTTTTTTAAATAAATATAAAACGCCATTTATCAAATTCTTGTACAGTCTTTCCATAAGTACACACATAATCATCCACTGACCACCATAAACTATATCGTATGTTAAAATATTTTTTTTGTAAATAGTAAGAGCCATAGGATAAATAATATTGAGTGCCAATGAAAACAAAAAGGATAAGTAAACACAGGAGCATTAGAAAAGAAAAGCTTCAATCTTGTCATATATGATAATGTCTCCACATTTGCATGCTAAGAGTCCCAGACTCGAGCTCTTCAAACAAAGAGAGACAAGGTTTAAGTCTACCGCAGTTTATCTCTTGTCCCCTTCACCCTCACACATCCTCTACTCTACAGAGTCCTTGATAAAGACAGAAAACTTCTTAAATCTTACTTATACAAATCTTTTTATGCTGAAATTTACTTTTATTTGATAATAAAACACATTAAAATATTGTTGAAAAACTGTGTAATAAGAAACAAGTTACCATCATTTTGTAAATAGGTTAAATATTAGTCAATAACCTTTTACTCATCTAATAATGCTATATTACAGCTGATGCCAACAACCACATAGCATATTTACAGACATAAAATCATATTATCTATATCTATAAAATCCAATGTATGTTTGTTTGTCCTTTATGCGCTACCAAACCATCCAGCCGATCGCCATGAAACTTGGGGAAGTTGTTCTATATACCCCAGGGAAGGTTTTTGTCCTATTCCCGTTTCTTTAATCCCTCAGGGCTCCGTCCCTTGGACTTCTAAAGTTTCAATGTTAATCAAATAGCAGGATGCATGAAGGTATAATAAGTCAAATTTAAAAATAATATCTGCTGTGGGTTTTAAATATGTCAAAATTAAATTAAACCATGTGTTAATTTTTTAAACTGTTTATGATTTTATGTTTTGATTTCTTGTGAAGCTATAATAATTGATTGATTTATTTGATTAACAGCTGTTAAATAAAAACAAATAGAATAAAATTGTGGTAGGCAACATTTTCAAAATTAAAAATAATTGAGTACAGTAGTAAACTACACAAAACATCAGCTGTTTTAAATTGTACAAAACTGTGTAAACTGAAAGGTTGCTGCACATTTCAATGATACAATAAAAACTCAATATTATGACCAGCGAAGCGGGCGGGTACAGCTAGTAACATATAAAATCGTATTAACAATTTTTAGATATCTTGAAAAACAGTCCAAGGACATGCACTGATTGATATATTGCAGCATTATAATATTTTTATAATTTTGCTATGGTATGAAAATCATATATGAGGTAAGGTACAGAAATTAATGTATTTTATTCATAAGAAAGTGGTTCATACTACGAAATCCAACCTTACTGTATAACATGCTAGTAATCCGTTAACTTTGTTTCATTTCACTAAATGAATAGAATGTGCGAATATATTATTTGGTTCCGTATAAAACAAGGATTTGCAGTATATTTGCAAAGGTAATACACTTAAAGTAAAGCATTAAAAATTAATTTAGCTTAACACATTCAATACATCTGAACCCAATGGTTTGACCCACTTAAATAACGTATATTCATGAAAATAAAGTAACCAATTTCAAATTATCGAATTCAATCCTTATTAGGGCATAAATTGCTGATTGTCTTTTGCTTTTTCTACTTCCAATACCACATTACGTAATAGCTCATTTAACCTGTCATTCTCAGGTATTACATTTCTTAATTATATTTCAACATTTTATTTACTTTGCAGAATACGTTTTACGTGTTCGTAAGGTATCATTTTATTTCATCGTTGTCGCATAGTATTTTTAAACGATTTTGTTTTATTTTCTACGTAATAGTTGGGCAGATTTTTATAATATTAGTACATATAGACCTATATTTAAAATTACCAAGGTCATAACACGACTCAATTTTAATTTAATTTAAATACTACAAAATTATAGTTTACTTCGATTGTAATCGTAGATATGTCCTTATGAATTTGATTACTATTATATTTAATATTTCGTAGCCCTAAGGTTCATTCAGATTATGATACCTAAGTTCTCGTAACTATTTTTTTGTGTTAGGAAGTATTTAAACTATATAGATATAATTTTAATATTTTAAAATTCATATTATTTTATAATATGATAGCTAAAGTATATATATTTTAAGTCAGTTTCGACATGTAAAAAAGTACTGCAAATTCATTCCTAATAACACGTTTTTTTAAAAGTAATAATAATTTTTCATAATATGTCTAAGATTTCCTTACGTAATTACTATGTATTATGCAAGTTACAATAAACTACCACTAACCACTGTCCTATCAACATAATCGTTAAATAAGGATCTTATTCAATTTAAGTAAACACAATAATATTCCATTAAATAAATTGTACTGTTAGCATGAATAGTCATTTAAATCCTTAAACCTGTAACCGTAAAACTAATATTTCTAAATTTTACGATTCCAAAAAAAAAATAAATAATAATAATAAAAAGGCCCTTTTTGGAAAACCAATGGGGAGACAAGTAGATCCAGGGGCTGAGCGGTCTAAGGCGTCATGACTGAGCCAGAGAGAGGTAGTGCAGGTTCGAACCCTGGCCTTAACTGTTAGTTTTTATTAATGGTGATTACCTTCTACTGTAATAGTTCTCCAACTTACTCTGTCTCATATATTCAGATTCATTCAGTTTCCCCCATATGAGATAAATAGACCCCAAGGAGAAGGGTCGGAGTTATGTATATAAAGGAGATTAGCCTTTCATTGAAAAATAGGTCAAAATTAATTTAGAAATATTTTGTTTTACGTAACCCAATTAATATTAAAATGACTTATTTACATGTAACGTTCATAGGATTCGTACACCTAATCGACAGTTTCTGTGAGAGCTTTAACACCACAACGTAAAAGTGAAACTGCCGGCCCAGCGTCAAAAACCTCCATTTCCGCTCAACAGTTGGCATTTCAGCAATGTAATGTAACGTAACGAAGCGGGATTGAAAGGGTGGCTAACAATCTCCCCTCCCCCCCGGTAGTTACTGTAGGGGTGGGACCACCTCAATCCATACAACCACATACCTCAGAACTAAGTGCCTGATATTCTCAACCAAAACTCCGTAAAAGTATATATTTCAAAATATCTTCATTAGTTTTTAATTGCTATTTTTTATACTATCGTGTGCTCTTTATGTATGATATTGTAATTAAAGTCAGTAGTACGTATATGTGGAAAAGTCCCAATGGTCGTATGTGTATTGGGTGGGTGTTAAGATTAATCCATTTTGAAATAAAGTTAGACTATGCAAGAATTTAAGGGTTATAATTCTTTATAGGATAATTTATGTTTCAACATTTACAAAAAATAACGCCGTAACTATATTTCGTAAATATTATTAATATAAATAAGAAAAATATATATAATATTACTATTTGCTTTTACTACTCAAATGTAAAGAAATAAACAACACACAAAATATATAAATTACTATTCTTTGTAATGATAAATATAATTCTGATAAAGAACAGAAGTATGCCAATATATACTTAGAATTATATTTTACATTTTATGAATAGCATATCGTCATACTCATAGTAAGACCATGTGGGATATTTATATGTATGTATTAGTTTATTTTATAGTTATTTTTTAAATGTGCATTCTTTTAAACTAATGCATTGCCATTATTTGTAATGTTATATTAATGAAAATATTTCCAGTAAACGAATGTTTGTAATTTTACCTAAACAAAAAAAATTTACAAATATACAAGTGATTTAGGTTTACATAATGTTTTAAAAACATTAAAATGTTATCATATTTGATTAAATATCAGATAACTTACAGTATTCCAGTTTTGGCGAAAAGAATTTGAGATACTGCAGCCCTGCTGTCAACATCAGCTATTTACCACCCCATGGCATTTGGTGAGTCACACAATACATCCCCTTGTTGACTAATGGGCATGCCGATGATTGAATCAACTTTGCTGTGATCTGAGTTATGTCCAGCCCCGTCGGTACACATCGTCACCCAGAATTACTGAGAACGGAAATATATGAAACAATATATAAGACTGTACAGTTACTGTATTAATATTGAGAACGTAGAATAATTACATGCGTTTTACAATTTAAATAAAGTGAACGAGGTGTTATATACATATTTCATCTAAGATTAAATATCTTGCAATTAAAATTGTACACATGAACATAACCAAATAAACATTTATTTGTATAGTATAAGAAACTAATAGAATAAAAAAAAACAATAAAATATCAGCAATTAATGTAAGTAAATCAAAGGTTTAAGGAAGAGTTGAAAATAAATGTGAAAATAATCAATATTAAAATCACACCTTATATACTAGTATAAATAGTTATTTCTTTTAGTTATTTAGGAATCGGTAAGGAACTGTTCTTCACCATTACAACTAAATGCACTGTAATAAATTGTATTTTATATTCTTCACTGATGTTATAATTTTGCATTTCATTTTCATGTATAGTTGGTATTTTACGTCTATAAAACATTAATACGACAAGAATATATACAAATATGGTTGTAAAAACACAGTAATAGGAATACAATTACTGCTACTTAACTACATATAATATGCTTGACACCAAATTTATTCAGTATTATAAAAATTCAGTGGCTAGTTAAATGTTATAAACCTACCTTAATGACATTTTAAAACGATAAACTCCACTTACCTGTAAAAATAATTGCATTGGATTACATATTCCAGAACCAACTATACGCTCCGTTGTGTCAAGTCATATGTGTCAAGTCATACGTGTTAAGTCATATGTGTCAAGTCATGTGTGTCAAGTGATGTGTGCCAAGTCATACGTGTCAAGTCATGTGTCAAGTCATATGTGTCAAGTAATATGTGTCAAGTCATACGTGTTAAGTCATATGTGTCAAGTCATGTGTGTCAAGTGATGTGTGCCAAGTCATACGTGTCAAGTCATGTGTCAAGTCATATTTGTCCAGACATATGTGTCAAGTCATATCTGTCATATATATGTGCCAAGTCAAACGTGTCAAGTCAAAGGTATCAAGTCATATTTGTCCAGTCATACGTGTCAAGTCATATATATGTGACAAGTCATGTGTGTCAAGTCATATGTGTCAAGTGATATGTACTAAGTCATACGTGTCAAGTCATGTGTCAAGTCAAAGGTATCAAGTCATATTTGTCCAGACATACATGTCATATATATCATATATATGTGTCAAGTCATGTGTGTCAAATTATGTGTGTGTCAAGTGATATGTGCCAAGTCATACGTGTCAAGTTATGTGTCCTATGTGTCAAGTCATATGTATCAAGTCATGCGTGTTAAGTCATGTGTGTCAAGTCATATGTGTCAAGTCATATGTGTCAAGTCATATGTGTCAAGTCATATCTGTCAATTATATGTGTCAAGTCATGTGTGTCAAATCATGTGTGTCAAGTCATATTTGTCAAGTCTAATGTCTCAATAATAGAAAATGTAATATTACGCAGATATCGAGGTATTCGATTTCTCATTAAAAATCATGTCTTAATTCTTTGTAGTTTTTATTTAAAAAAGGCATAATACTTAAATAATTAAGGAATTATTTTGTATGTTTTAATGTTAACAAAAATATGATCTAATTATATTATTACAGTAAACCTGAAAATTATGCAACAAAACCTTTTAATATAAGATTAATACAGAATGCACAAATAGTATAATGATAGATTCTAGTATTCCAGGCTTGCCATCTTCAGACCGGAGATACTCACAAAGGAATGGACACTCTGTATTTGAATTATTATAAAATTTCATTTATAATTTTAAAAACCTCGTTTTAATATGTTATTTTAAATATTTTCTTTACGATGCTTGAGATATTTAACTTCAGATAAAGTTGTATATGCTTTTTCAAGTCTTGTTCAGTGCTGTGCTTCTAGAAATGCCTGCCACGTCACCCTCCGACAGCACAATGCTTGTCACGTACGCTGACAGCCAGCTTTATTACACAACACTGTCAGTGGCTGTAGCAGGACGATAAGGATCCAGATAAGACATTCTTTTCATCCTGCAACGAGGCAGGCTGTATTTGAAAAGATGCTTTCATGGCGAAGTTATTTGTGAATTTATTTATCTAAATTTACAGTTAAATGGAGAAATTGTCCTTTTAAGTAACATAGTAATTTATAAATTAGTTTGTACGATCTTGAAACATCACATTAAGCTGGAGAGATTTTAAATTGTAAATAAGTAAGTTACAAAGCATTTTCATAAGATTAAACTAAATTTCAATGCCTTAAGCATAGTAACTTTAAAATTATAAAAATACTATCAAAAACTATTCCAAATATATTCAATGAAATATATTCTACAGTAAATAAATAACCATTGATGTGAGTAAACCTCAATAAAAATATATTTATTTAATGTTATTTTTAACAAAAGGACTATTTATTTCTGTGGAGAAATTTTCTGACAGAGTATGGGAGAGAACTAATACAGTAGAGGGTGATTGTTACTGGTAAAATCATGTAGTCAAGGCCAGGATTCTAAGCTGCACTAGCTATAAGTCAGATAATAACGCCTTAAACTACGGTTTGAAAGAATCCGAGTGATTTCATTATTGGTTTCGATATAATTTTGAATCGGTGCAAAATCAAAACAAAATCTGTATGTCAGTAAACATAGAGTTTGGAATTTATATATAATTTAAACTCACAGAAATATAAACTGAAGAGAATCCTGTAATGGAGCCTTATCAAATCTACGTATATAACATTTTATTTTATAGAGCATTCATTTTTACATTATTTTAAAATTTCCATTACGTTAATTTAATTTTCGTATATAATAATTTATAATAACGGTAAACATTTTATCTTTATCTAAAAATTTTTGTTAAGCTCGTGCATTATGTAAAGCCTTTAGGAATAAATTTGTATTTAATTTCATTGAAAAATAAAATATTATAAAGCATATACATTAAAACCATCATAATTGTTATGTATATTAAATTTTAATATAATTTCATCTTGCTTTAAGTATGCTGTTATTGTTAGTTATAGATTAAGAAGGAAATATAAGATAAAGATTCATTTAAAAAAAATTACTTTTCTGTATCATGTATTTTCCATCAATTGAAGGATAAAAAAGGAACTAATACCTGCAATACAATGATTTAGATGTTTGTATGTAAGAGTAGCAAGTGAATGAAACTTTTATGTATGTATGGAAATTTGAAGGTATATATATATATATATATATATATATATATATATATATATATAAATCGTATGGTATGTTGTCAGCTACCATTTGATAATTATAAAGCTGCAATGTATATTAGGATAAATATCCTAAAGTCATTCATTATAAAATGTAAAGTGATCTTCTATCACAAAGCTGCAATCCATCGAGCCATCTAACACCTGCCTCACTGATTCTGTGTATGCTGACAAATCCCTCTGTAAAAGAGCGCAGGTGGCACTCTGTAACTATGTTATCTATTCTTTGGATAGACTCCCTGCAATCACATGACTGATCTTCAGTTAATCCCCATTAATACTTCCAGTAATTGTATCTGCCAACGCCAGTTCGGAACCGATTCAAAAGTGTCCATTCTCTCCCAGGGATGTTCATTCCACCTACAGGTATTGATGGAACGTTAATAAGGAACTTATTGCGCCCTTCAAAACTGATTTCGATAAATTATATTAGAGTTTTTATTAACTACAAGCATAAAAATAAATTTACCTGTAGATACATACATACATAGATACATACATACACTAGTGGCCTATAGATCTAGTCACTACAACTTCAGCCAGGGCGAAAACCAGCCTGCTCAACTGAAAGATTAGAATCAAGAACGGGTGATATTCTACTGTATAACAGCATTTCTAGCAACTTATAACAAACACTTATAAGAGATTCCACTCGTTCCAGGCTTCAGAACAGTTACTACTTTTGATCACTTGAATGTTTTTGGCAAATTGCCTGTAGCTAATATCTTATTGTAGATAAGAAAAGTGACCACGCTTTTCTACTGCTGTGGGTAAAGTTTATATCATCAAGAGTTTTAACCCATTTTTGTCTTCTGGTACTGTAAAGAGAGTGCAGCAGCAGATTATCCGTGTTGGAGTTTTCGGTGACATTAAACTCTTTGTAAAGGTCATCTTATTCCTTACTCCATCCTAGTATATTCTCCTGTCTGTATCCTCTGGTATGCAGGATTTAGCAATAGACGAGATGAGATTTTTAAAACGATCGTAATTTCTTATTGTAGGAGAGACTTACCTGATGCTATCGTTAAACCTAGTCGTAAATTCCTCCCAGTATGCTATGTTAAAATTCCATCTAGGCCGTGTAAAAGATCGAATTATGAGAATTTGGATACCCGATGAAACCAGTACTAGCTTATATTTAGAGTGGGGAAAAGAATCAAGAACTTTTCTTCAAATTGGCTTTGTTCTTAATGGTCGTTTGCATGAGCAGAAGCTTAGGTCAGGGGAGTAACCTCGACGCTACGAGCTGAATAAAAAGGGGCTGAATCTTTAGCATCGAAGATCAGGAAAAGTGTATTCATTTCAGCTATGGTGTTGTAACCCCATTGGCTATGGTGACTGTTAAAGTCCCCAACGTAGAGGACTGAGTGTTTGGAGGTGTGATGTTATTTGCATCCACAGCAATTCTTTAAAGCTGTACGTACACCCTGGGCAGTTCTAAACGAGCAAAATATCTGCTAGCTGGATTGTCACTATTGTGTGATCTCCCAGCTATGGCAACTAGCAAAAATTTGAAGGTGTATATATTTAAAAATTTGACGTTGTTGATATATTTTAATGTAATTGTTAATGCGATAAATATTGTTATAATTTGTATTCTTATTAAAGAAAAACACCGTTTTCATGGTTTTTACCATAGGAAAGTTAAAATTCAAGTTACTTGAAATATGCATAGTGTAATGTACATAATGCTAGGCTCTAGTTTCTAGTTAATAGTAGTAATTTATTTTGTTTGTAATTGGCCACACTACTTGTAAAATGGCAAATTTTTTCTCAATTGATCAAATGATTGTATGTATGTTTGGTATTATGGGAAATAAACTCATTTATTCATTTATTCATATTTCATACAAAAAAAGTACACAGACTGCAGGCTTACAAATTCTTCACTGTAATTAGTACACATTTTCCACTACGATCATTTGAATCGGTCTAGGATTCTTAGTTTTGGTAAATGTAAACATGTTACTAGAGATAAATGTCTTAGTTTTTCAAACAGGAATTACTTTGTCACACATTGGAATTATGTTTAGATATATGTGTACAAAATGTGTGAAATTCAAAACAAGAGCAAAGCGTTGTTTATCGTAGAGAGATTATTCAGAGACGTGCGTGGCTTACAAGTATGTCGGTCGGGGGTGGCGTGCGAATACAATGGTAGTCTGAGATTGGCTGACAAAGACAGTAAATATAGAACTGCATATTTTGTTAATAATAACTCTTTACTATCTTATAAATTAAATTAAATAATTTATCGGCTAAAGTAAAAAAGGAATTGGCCCAAAGTAAATAAAATTAGCCTTTTCTTATAATGTTCTAATCATTATAAGAAAATACAACAATAGGCTTAGAGTGGAAGATAATGTTTGCTGTCTTTAACATTATTCGCAACAAATAAAGAAGGTTTTAGAATGTTCTGACAATTATTGTTCACTTTATGTTTACTTAGGTATGATAAAAAACCTCAATAACTTACAAACCAGCTTTTCGCCATGTATAAAACTCAGTCGTCTTCAGATATTACTTAATACCCAAGCTTACACTTAATACTCTTTTTGTAGTTATATTTTTCCCCTTTCTCCTTAATGAATCTATATCAATACAGAAAATTTCTAAAAGACTAAATTTTTATAGGTCAAGGTAGACTGTTTAGAAGGTTATGTCTTTTTACAAACTACAATACACTCTCGCTATTATGATAAAATTTAACAAAAAAGGAAAACACTACCAATGAGCAGTCTAAAAAAAGACCATTTAATGTTAAAATTACTTAAATAATCTAACAGAGTTAAGTTTGACAGCTCCACGCGTGAAGATATCAGAAGTTGTATATTTGTCGAAACGTTGTGATTGTGTTTAAATAAACTTATTGCGTTGGAAATACCTTACTTAATTACTACATATATAGAATACAACAACAATAAATAACTGTAAGGCAACAAACTATGTCAATATAAACATAAATAGAATGTTCAACAACAAGGAAGTTAAGTTAGAATCTTTGCAGCTGTGTTTAGAGATGGTGCTACCTTGGATTACCATTCTACTGCTACTGCTCCCTTCAGGTGTCCCCTCGCCTGCTGAATATGCATGAGTCAAGCCCTACCATTACAGCTCCAAGTGTCCCTTGGGATTACCTGGATTACAACCGTCATTTTCAGGGGCAAGGACTACTTACTGGCTACGAAATCCCCCCTCTACTTGACCTACGATATGAATTACTGGATGTGTTGCCATAGTATTAATTACTAAAAACGTCATTTAAAACTTAACTTCAACAATAAAATTACAAAATATACAATGATTTTGTCTAAATACTAACAAATATAGATATCGTATTCACTAATACCATAGGCAATCACAGTACATATTTATAAAATCTAAATTTCACAAATGAAAAAATTTATTTCTTTTACATTTAATATTTACTCATTTGTAAATTACCTAAAGCATAGATATCATATCATCAAGATTTGTAAACTCAAGCATGACTATATAATAATTACTATGTATAAATGCTCTGGTAACTATTCTGCTTAAAAAAATGCACAGTCATACATATTATTCATAATTTTTATAGTTTTAAATCGATCAATCATTTTATTTACACATGTAAATATTTACTTATAGAAAAGTACTGAAAAATGCATAAAGCAGGAATAATTACTTGGGAACATCAATGTAAATACAAAAATACTAATCGTTAATTATATTGTTATATTTTAATTATACTAAATTATTGCCTTAAAAGAATTTGAATCTAGTATATTTCCACTTTCCTCTTCCAAACTGTACAAATTATGATTCAAAAAAATCTCCAAGGCTAGTTACGACTCGTATATTCAATCTTGTAATGTGCAAATTATTGTACAGTCAACTTAAAATATTTAAATGATTTTATGTATTATAATGATGCTTGGTAGATGTTGATTTTGATTTTACATGTTTATACTATTTCCCACAACAGCAAGATACTCATCCACTGCAGAAGGGACATAATGCAAGGTATAATATCATCATGACAGAAGGGACAATTGTATCAGTAGCTTGTGATGTGGAACTGAGCGGGTTTAGTCCTACAGATTGGAATATCACGGTCCAACAGCATCAGACTGCCTGTTGAATTGTGCCGTCACTGGCAGGACTGTTTCCTAACACAACATTAATGTAACATCCTCAAGAGAGAAGGGACAATTGTATCAGTAGCTTGTGATGTGGAACTGAGCAGGTTTAGTCCTAAAGATTGGAATCTCACGATCAAGCAGCGTCAGCTCCACCTGTTGAAATGTACCGTCACTGGCAATACTGTCACCTAAAAAAACATAATGTAAGGTATGAAATAATCACGACAGAAGGGAAAATCATACCAGTAGCTTGTGATGTGGAACTGAGTGGTTTTAGGCCCATAGATTGGACTCTAACCCTTCAGCAGATTCAGCACCGCCTGTTGAATTATGCCGTCACTGACAGGACTGTTCCTTAACACAACATAATATAAGGTATAACATCATCAAGACCGAAGGGACAATTGTATCAGTAGCTTGTGATGTGGAACTAAGCGTGATTAGTCCCAAAGATTGGAACCTCACGGTCCAGCAGGGTCAGCTCCACCTGTTGAATTGTGCTGTCACTGGCAGGACTGTTCCTTAACACAACATAATGTAAGGTATAACATCAACACAATAAAATGGGCAATCGTACCAGTAGCTTGTGATACGGAACTGAGTGGTTGTAGTCCCAAAATTGGAATCTCACGGTCCAGAAGGGTCAGCGCCACCTGTTGAATTATGCCATCACTGACAGGGCCGTTCCTTAACACAACATTACATAAAGCATAACATCATCACGATAAAATGGACAATCGTACCAGTAGCTTGTGATGTGAAACTGAGCGTGCTTAGTCCCAAAGATTGGAACCTCACGGTCCAGCAGGGTCAGCTCCACCTGTTGAATTGTGCTGTCACTGGCAGGACTGTTCCTTAACACAACATAATGTAAGGTATAACATCAGCAAGACCGAAGGGACAATTGTATCAGTAGCTTGTGATGTGGAACTAAGCGTGATTAGTCCCAAAGATTGGAACCTCACGGTCCAGTAGAGTCAGCTCCACCTGTTGAATTGTGCTGTCACTGGCAGGACTGTTCCTTAACACAACATAATGTAAGGTATAACATCATCAAGACCGAAGGGACAATTGTATAAGTAGCTTGTGATGTGTAACTAAGCGTGATTAGTCCCAAAGATTGGAACTTCACGGTCCAGCAGAGTCAGCTCCACCTGTTGAATTGTGCTGTCACTGGCAGGACTGTTCCTTAACACAACATAATGTAAGGTATAACATCATCACAATAAAATGGGCAATCGTACCAGTCGCAGTCCAAAAATTGGAATCTCACGGTCCAGAAGGGTCAGCGCCACCTGTTGAATTGTGCCGTCACTGACAGGGCCGTTCTTTAACACAACATTACATAAAGCATAACATCATCACGATAAAATGGACAATCGTACCAGTAGCTTGTGATGTGAAACTGAGCGTGCTTAGTACCAAAGATTGGAATCTCACGGTCCAGCAGCGTCAGCTCCACCTGTTAAATTGTGCCGTCACTGGCAGGACTGTTTCCTAACACAACATTAATGTAACATCATCACTACAGAAGGGACAATGATATCAGTAGCTTGTGATGCGGATCTGAGCGGATTTAGTCCTAAAGATTTGTAACTTACGGTCCAGAAGCGTCAGCTCCGCCTGTTGAATTGTGCCGTCACTGGCAGTAATGTTTCCTAACACAACATAATGTAACATCATCACTACAGAAGGGTCAATGATATCAGTAGCTTGTGATGCGGATCTGAGCGGATTTAGTCCTAAAGATTTGTAACTTACGGTCCAGAAGCGTCAGCTCCGCCTGTTGAATTGTGCCGTCACTGGCAGGACTGTTTTCTAACACAACATAATGTAAGGTATGTACAATGTTTGTACTTGTCATGGCTCATGCTGTGTACAACAGGTGATACATGGATGGTATGGAGAGAAATCAGGTAAAGGGTGGTGTGAGAGTCAAGCCATCTGTTTAAGTGCTGGGTGTGATACCGGAACTCGGACACAAGCTACTGGAGTTTGCAGACGGTTTGAAGGTGTGGGCAACTCATGAGAATCAGCTGATTAACTGTACTATATTTACTTGTCATGGCCTATGATGTGTACAACAGGTGATACATGGATGGACATGGAGAGGAATGAAGTGAGTGGTGGTGTGGGAGTCAAGCCATCTGGTTAAGTGCTGGGTGTGATAACGGATCTCGGACACAAGCTACTGGAGTTTGCAGACGGTTTGAAGGTGTGGGCAACTCATGAGAATCAGCTGATCAACTGTACTATATTTACTTGTCATGGCCTATGACGTGTACAACAGGTGATACATGGATGGACATGGAGAGGAATGAAGTGAGGGGTGGTGTGAGAGTCAAGCCATCTGGTTAAGTGCTGGGTGTGATACTGGATTCCGGACACAAGTCAATGGAGGCTTTAGATTGTTTGGAGAAGTGGGTAATATATATTTTGAAACAATATTTAGTTTTGATTATATATAAAAAATAGTACCAGAATAATTCATAGAATAAAATAAACAAACTAATGGTTTTAGTTCTTATTATATTATGACAATTAATTTGGTAGCTAAATCTCACAACATTTTTAGACCCAACTTTATTTGACTTAACCGTCATTCCGTCATAGATCATACTTTATTTCCTTGGCCATATTTTTAGAGCAATATTAAGAAATGCTCTAAGCTATCTCTGCACCTTTAAATGAATTCCCAATTATATACGAATTGGTATATAAGTGAACTTTAACTAGCT
Source organism: Stictocephala bisonia (assembly GCA_035578905.1). Classification (NCBI taxonomy): domain Eukaryota; kingdom Metazoa; phylum Arthropoda; class Insecta; order Hemiptera; family Membracidae; genus Stictocephala; species Stictocephala bisonia. The sequence continues at coordinate 896,224 of JAQJVL010000069.1, forward strand.
TATTCAAGGGGTCTGGGGGTGGGGGCTTTAGGGAATAGTAGTATGTTCGTTTCCAAGACATAAAATAAGGTGTGAAATAATGTTGTTAATTTTAGTACCATTCTTACAAAATTACTGTGATAGAAATGTTGTAACGTATATGACAACTCTTTTTCCATTACTTATACTTTTTCTAATGATTTTGAGGTAAACGTCAAGAAAATACATAGTTACTCCAACTCAGCTGCATCTTAGAATGATAAGAAATAAGATTAAACGAGACATAAACTAGTTTCATATGAGCTACCTGTTCCAAAGGTAACTCTTTGTCTAATATCGCACCTGTCTGTTTCTGTATCATTTTTAAGTTTTTTATCTAATATTTATGTGTATGGAAAATAGTTGATTAAGATATTTCATTATACATTTGAAATGTTTCTAATATATAAAAATATGAAAACAGTTAAATTAATATTTGCTGTCGATTCACTAAAAATAGAGGGCCATGATCGAGTTATAATTAATTTTAATGTAAAACTCAAAATCTATATATTCACTCGTCATGAAATCTCCGGAGCCATCGAGAAGATTTTGATTGAATTAGGAGGAAACAAATTCGTAACATATAAAGACCCACTAAGAAAATATTTCTCTCAATTCCATGCCTAAGGGGTATAAACAGCCTCTTGAAGGTTCATTTATATAACGTAATATAGGCGTTGATTTTATTTAATAATTGTTTTCAAAAGGTTGATACAAAAAATAAAATAAACATGACACAATGCTTTGGCTTATTTGGTTTTGATTGTGAAATATTTAAGGTTATATCTACAAACTCTACCATTATTGCACTCATTTTCATCACACTAATGTAGGCATTTACCACAGAGGGAAGGGTAAGCCAGCGTAGAGAACCACCTCGTAGTAAAGCAAGGGCTGTCAGCTAGTATTTCCCACTTACACTCTAAGTTTCAATTTACATTTTATTTTCATTGCATGCTGTTACATTTGTATTTGTTATTTTTTAAATAGTTTTATGAAATTTGAGGAGGTGGGCCTTTTGCTAGCTTAATAGTTACCACTACAAACGTCAGTGCAGGGGCCCCCGGGTTCAAATACCGAGAATTCCAACTAAATTTAGTTTGAGGGATTTGAATCGGTGTCATATAACATTAGAATACTCAGTATTACATTTCCTCTGTTATTTAAAAAAGCAAAACAGATCGGCCTCATTTATTGTGGTCAACTGAAAGCACTTGTGCCAGAGAGTGAGTGGTGGAAGTGAGGTAAAGAACTACTCTTACCCCTACAATGGCATTCAAATTAAAATGTCCATAATAACTATGTAGACCATAGGCCACAAGTATGCCAGTAGGCAGTGCAGTGGCATATCCATACCCATTACGTTATCAGCAGTAGTGACCACTTGTTGGTTTGATTAACGCTAACGAATCAAACTTAGGATGATTAGATTAAATAAATAATAACTCGTATGTATATTTCATCACAGGTATTATTCACAGCAAAACACTGTTGCCGAAGTTGGAAAGCAAACCGTAGCTTGAAGGTGAAATTTGGAATGGCGAAGTAGAATGATTCTCCTCTGCTGCTGAAATTTGTATTAATGTTAAATATAACATGAAGGTCACGATCTCTGTTTGTCCCTATTATAGTATTTATTATATTTAATCTTTGACTATATCGACAATTTCGAAACAATAAATGAAATTTATGTTGAAACTGTTCCGTTTTAATAATCTTTTTTTCTATATTTAAATCTAATGATAGTACACTGTATAGTTTAGTTACACATAAAATGAGACAATCTTCACTTTTAACTAGATTACCCGTTTAAGTTAAAGTCACAGAGTAGTCACAGAGAAGGTCTTGTTGTTTGTCTGTATTGTAGTACACGAAAGTAGTATCTTTGGTCACATCTCTTCACTATTAAACTGCTTGAAGCTAGAAAGAGGCTATCGTTCAATACCACCAAACCTACGTGGTGGTTCCGTGACTAGGACTTCGGACTGTGAAGTGCAATGCTCAGGGTTCGAATCCTCAACTGAGCCACCGGTTGTTACTCACTCCTTAGATAAAGTTCATGGACAGACCAGTGAGCAGATTTAATCTAGTCAAGTTTTATATTTATAAAAATATATATATATATATATATATATATATATATATATATATATATATATATAGATCACGTAAAAAACTGTTTTAGTTCAAAATATTAAAAATATTATGTTAAGACAAAATAACTTACATGGTTAGTTATTTCGTCGATAAAAGTGTTCGTTGGATACTTAAGGCTTTCAGTAGAAACGTGATATCTCCTTGATTGAAAAACTTACTTTACATATAAACCAAATATAATTTAAAACATGTCTTCGGTGTTTCATTAACGTTGTACTGTTTACTATAGATAATGATCAACAGTTGGATATTCTGAGTCCTCCCTAAGATCTTAAACTTCCCCACAGAGTATTCAGTGATCCCAGTGGTCTTTGAGGGATCCCTTAGCCCATTACAAAGTTGTGGAAGCATTCAATTAAACTGCCTTTGGTCCGAGCCACGCCAGCCACCTAATTCAATTCCTCCTGCATTCAAATACCAGAGGCAACAATATGGTAATGCCTTTAATCTACATCAAGAGCTCCGATATTAATATTTATAGTTTTCTTTGTGGGTTCAAAATGTTCATCAAATCACAAAATAATTTATCAAGGCTATAAGAACTGAACCCACAAGAAATTTTACGAATTTAAACAAAATATTATTTGAAATTATCGTTATGATTTAATTTAATTTAATACTTTACTATGTCATGAGGTCTTATTTTATTTTGATTTTGGTATTTAATTTAATACTTTACTATGTTGTGAGGTCTTAAAAACAATATTGGTGTCAAAAATTTACTTATTTTTAAATAACTATACTTTTATTTTTATGGAAGTCTTATTTATATTTACTTATCTAGATGAATATGTCTAAATAAAACATTCTCGAACTAGAAAAAGGATAACGAATTAGCATTAGTAAAGACTTTGAAAAATATATTAGAAATGTTAAATGTGTTCCTCTTCACTAACCTTGAAATATCAAATGACTTTCTATTGGTAAGTAAATTTAATCAATAATATTTATAACAGAAGTTTATGATTGTAATGTATACACTGATTTAATTTAAGTTTAAATTGTATTTTATTGTTATTAAAAAACAAACTGTTATGAGTAAATTGTATGTATAACGAAATAAGGAGTGATTGATATCCTTAACATCGTGCGTGTGTGGTTGATAAGTAATTATGATAATGTTGGAACTGATTTTACTGATGTGTGTATGTAACATCACTATACATACATCTATTTACTGATTATTATTTACTGTTTAACAAACAAGTTTTCAATGTTAAGATTAAGTTACATGTTAATATTACGTGAGGAATGGCGTTGACCGAGTGGTCTGAGGTGTCAGGACTTTGAGACTAGGTTAGGGATAGCGCTGATCCGCAGTCTGCATTGACTGTGGAAGTTTTAACACTAACATTCATCTTGCACTGTACTAGTTCTCCTCATTACTTTGGATGAATAAGTTCTCAACACAGATTAATAGATTAATAGTATAATAGTAATGGGCAGCATAAGGTCAAAGAGAACATTGGCTTCAACATCAAACAAATTAAAATAGCGCAAGATCTTAAGGAAGGAAAAAAATAAACGATAAAAGACAGTGATATATATTCCAGTCCGATATATGTATTTTAGTCTTTCATATTAAACCTACACCATAAAAATATTTTTACTCCTCACAAAAAGTCGTTGAAAGGCTTCATACCATCTAACTTCCGGTTTTGAGGCCCAAATCCCAGGTAATCTGACGCTTAACGGGCTTACTGAGGGGAAACGACGGTGCTTGCACGTATGTAAGTCATATATTTAATAATATTGTTTATAGAAGAGTAATTTTATTTATATGTGTTACGGCGTATGTTTTCAATTATTATAAGCATATGTCTGGTAGTCACGTGTTTATTTATATATGTTAAGGCATATGTTTGAGATTATTATACGCATATGTGTGTGGTAGTCACGTGTTTATTTATTTGTGTTATGGCGTATTTTTTCAATTATTATACGCATATGTGTCTGGTAGTCACGAGTTTATTTATATGTGTTACGGCGTATGTTTGCGATTATTATACGCATATGTGTGTGGTAGCCACGTGTTTATTTATATGTGTTATGGCATATTTTTGCAACTATTATAAGCATCTGCCTTTTTGTCACGTGTTAACGCGCATATGTGTTATTATATGTGTTACGGAGTATGTTTGCAATTATTATAAGCATATGTCTGGTAGTCACGTGTTTATTTATATGTGTTACGGCGTATGTTTCCAACTATTATAAGCATCTGTCTGGTAGTCACGTGTTTATTTATATGTGTTACGGCATATGTTTCCAACTATTATAAGCATCTGTCTGGTAGTCACGTGTTTATTTATATGTGTTACGGCATATGTTTGCAATTATTATAAGCATCTGTGTGGAAGTCACGTGTTTATTTACATGCGTTATGGCATATGTTTGTAACTATTATAAGCATCTGTCTGGTAGTCACGTGTTTATTTATATGTGTTACGGCGTATGTTTGCGATTATTATACGCATATGTCTGGTAGTCACGTGTTTATTTATATGTGTTACGGCGTATGTTTCCAACTATTATAAGCATCTGTCTGGTAGTCACGTGTTTATTTATATGTGTTACGGCGTATGTTTCCAATTATTATAAGCATCTGTCTGGTAGTCACGTGTTTATTTATATGTGTTACGGCATATGTTTCCAACTATTATAAGCATCTGTCTGGTAGTCACGTGTTTATTTATATGTGTTACGGCATATGTTTCCAACTATTATATGCATCTGTCTGGTAGTCACGTGTGTATTTATATGTGTTACGGCATATGTTTCCAACTATTATAAGCATCTGTCTGGTAGTCACGTGTTTATTTATATGTGTTACGGCATATGTTTCCAATTATTATAAGCATATGTCTGGTAGTAACGTGTTTATTTATATGTGTTACGGCATATGTTTCCAACTATTATATGCATCTGTCTGGTAGTCACGTGTTTATTTATATGTGTTACGGCATATGTTTCCAACTATTATAAGCATCTGTCTGGTAGTCACGTGTTTATTTATATGTGTTACGGCATATGTTTCCAATTATTATAAGCATATGTCTGGTAGTCACGTGTTTATTTATATGTGTTACGGCATATGTTTCCAATTATTATAAGCATATGTCTGGTAGTCACGTGTTTATTTATATGTGTTACGGCATATGTTTCCAACTATTATAAGCATCTGTCTGGTAGTCACGTGTTTATTTATATGTGTTACGGCATATGTTTCCAACTATTATAAGCATCTGTCTGGTAGTCACGTGTTTATTTATATGTGTTACGGCATATGTTTCCAACTATTATATGCATCTGTCTGGTAGTCACGTGTGTATTTAATAGGCATGTCACAGTCGTATGTATGTAGTACGGCTAGTAAATGTTCACCTGTCCCGGTTTGTTTGTTTGTTAGATTGATCGAAATATAGTATAGTCTTACTGTTAGTAATCCTACATGTTGACTAGCGGATTATAAATAACATTGTAGAATGCTTACTGTTTTAGGAATACAAATAGGAATACAAATAAACACATATAACTTCATATTGATAGAGTTTATTTTGTATGTTAAAACATTAAATAATTTTAAAATTCCTTTTAACTATAAATAAATTAATATGTTTAGCAGAGTTTAATCATACGAGTTATTTTGAATATTTATACCTTATTGCATATTGATAAGTGTTTTAAGTAGGTACTCCAGTAAACATGTACCAGCTATATATCTATTATTGCCTACCAAATCATACGTGTAAAATAGTCAAACAGTGTCGTACAAAATGGTTGGTTTTCTTCAATTGTTTTATTAATTTTTTTTTGCCAAACATCGTATTTAAGTCATGTCTACGCATGATTAGGTAAGTGGTTTTGCAGGATTAATTGTATTGTTTTGAAGGTAAGGAAATTTCTCATTTAACCCTCTTTACATATACTGAAATTTTATTACTAATTGTTCATTGTTAGTTATTAAACAATACATTTCATAATTCAGAATCTGTATTTATTATCCATTCAAACTATACGGATAGTATTTACATTTTGAAACTGTTACCTCTACCCTCATAAATGACGCGTAACTAGTAGATCGTCTGACGTATCTTCTGCATATCAATGTCCCTCCATCAAGGGAGGGGGAAGGGTTGAAGTAAGCTAATCTGTGGCCAGTGTCGTCTAATGCATATTAGTGTCGGCATTACAAGATAGATAGGGCACGCGGCAGAGATAAGCGTATCGCCCTCTTGGGGGACCACCCACTCACGATATACCGGGGTTGGAAGAAAAATCTCACGTTTACTTAAGGAATATTAAAAATACATTTAAAAATCTTAACAACAATTCCTTTTCTGCTGGTTAAGCAAAAAGATATAGTAAAATAGGTATGGATAAATTTTGCCTTAGAGTAATAGATAATTATAATTATATTATTTATTTAGTATATAAGTTGAACAGAAGGTAAAATATACGTTTTGTATGAATAATAAAGAGTACATTAATCTACAATACCTAGCAATGTTACAATCGTTCACTAACACCTGTTTATCTGTTCATTAAGCTATGTGATTATTAAAATATTGTTTGAGGGCTACCCCTACATGCATAGCGAGTCGGTTTGTGATTAGTGACCACACTAAAAGTAGGATAAATATTAAAAGTAACATTAAAATATGTTAAATTGTTGATGTTTAACAGCTGTTTTATTATAAATATAATACATCGTTGTAAATCTACTCTAAAATTTACATCACCACATCATAAAAGCTGTTATGATATTTAAAAAAATACATAGTAGTATAAAATCATTGAATCTCTTAGGGCTAGTGGGGTGGGGCAAAGTTAATGTTTTACACTCCTAATAATGTTTCCATTGTTCTTGGCACTTCAGATTTAAATTAATTTCATCAAGTTATATCTTATCTTCTACCCAGCGCGAGAAATTTCGAGGGGACCGATTCGCTTACGAAATTGAATAGATCGATTTCAACCCTCTAACTTACCTTATATTTCTATAAGTAAACGTAAAGTTTAAGATAATTTTATGATTTTATGGATATAATTCAGTTCCTCCAGAAGAGAGCGTACAAGGGTCACTATAGTTAAAGCATTCTGCAACTATCATTGCACATTTATAAGTAAAGTTGTATCTTTACATTTTATGTTCTGGGACTTTGCTGAGATGAAATGGGGCACTATAATCGTTGTCTGGCAGCTGGAAGTGTGAGGCTATTAGAAGCATTTAATGTGTAGTACCTACGTTTTTAAGAGCACTGTCTCTGCAACACTAAAACAGCCTTAACATAATTTTAATGTGTTTTACACGTGTTAAGGATATATATGTTAATGTAGGGACGTCATGGTGAAAATATTTTTTTTTAAAGTACAGCAAGTATCATTGTACGATATTTTCCTCCTCAGTTTACCTAATTTAGATAAATTAAAATATTCTGTAATTCCATTAATTTTTACTTATGTACAAAAATATTTTAGGGACACTACCATAATAACTCATAAATAACACACCTATAATATAGAATGTAATAAAAATGTGTATCCCACTATGTACATCGAACTGCTGATAAATAATTTGGGAGTAGTTTGCAAGAATATTTTTTTTTTCGTTAATCGTATTCATCAAATGGTGGCAGAACGAATAAAATCTGAGTACATTTACTAAATCTGACATCTAACCTAATTAATAAAAGTATTACGTAAATTCATAACTAAACAAATCTAACTATATGTTAAAAATATCTAAAATAAATTTAAACCATTACCGGTTAACTTTATTTAAAAACGCTGGTGGTTTATATGATATTAAATATTTATGTTTATTTTACAGACTATAATTATATTTTTTTAAATACAAAATATTTGCTCGTTCTACTTATTAAAAAATGTAACTGTACTAAAAAATGCTGTAAATCAATCTAAAATGTTTATTAACTTATATTAGTATGAATTAAAGTATGTTATTAACATTAAATATGGGTTTGATTTGAAATTAAATATTAATTAATTAGTTTTATTGGCAAAATATTTTAAATATAGTCGTGCATAATGAATAACCATTTTCTAATGTTTACATATATTCTACATTTATTTAAAAGAAATGTTAATTATTTATAAAAACACATGAATGCATAATATACATAATAGTAAATTTAGTTACATTACTATACTTGCATACTAATTGCATATTTCATCTTAATTTAATGCTTCTTTATACTTTTGACAAAAATACGTTTAAAATACAATCCAACTTTAAATACTTAAAAATCTTTTCAAAAGCTACTATCAAATATCGAGAACGTAGTGTTTATAAAGTGTTTAGATTAAGCATGTATCTTAAAACACGTACCATCTAAAAACAATAGAGGGTATTTGTATTGAAGTACGCGTTTGGGTTGGCAGGCCTAAGCCGCAGTAACCATATCACTATCGTATTTCCCAGGCCACAATCGTTGTACCGGCTTAGTGTAGGCCGTTATGGTAAAGCCCTACGCCATAGAGACTGACGATAATGCCTGCATACATTAACCTTTCAACTATAATTGGGGTTGGCAGACCTAAACCACAGTAACCATATTAATATCGTATTTCCCAGGCCACAATCGTTTTACCGGCTCAGTGTAAGCCGTTATGGTAAACCACTACGCCATAGAGACTGACGATACAGCTTGTATACATTGGCTTTCTAACTACTAATGTGTTGGTAGAACTAAGCGGCAGTAACTATATCACTATCGTACTTCCCAGGCCACAGCCGTTGTACCGGCTCAGTGTAAGCCGTTATGGTAAACCACTACGCCATAGAGATTGACGATACAGCTTGTATACATTGGCTTTCTAATTACTAATGTGTTGGTAGAACTAAGCGGCAGTAACTATATCACTATCGTAGTTCCCAGGCCACAGCCGTTGTACTGGCTCAGTGTAGGCCGTTATGGTAAAGCACTACGCCATAGAGACGGACGATACTGTTTGCATACATTGACCTTCCAACTACAAATGAGGCTTACAGGTCATAGTTTTAAAGTATCTACCACTTACGAAAGTCATTCCGAGAGGTATATTCTTAGTGTGTTTGTACAATACAAAAGCTAATTTACCTCTAAATTTCATCAAATTGTGTTAAGTGGTTCTGCAGATTTCGTTATGAGTGTATACGCCGTTTTCGTAATGTACGATGATACGTATATATTACGATACGCATGAATTAATTGTACAAATTAATGAATAGAACCATATAACAAGGAGTCAACTGTTGAAAAGCAATTTTCTTTCCCCATTATGCTCTTGGCGTTTTCATCCCCTAATCTTCCGGTCATGGCGTCGGCTGCGGTCACAGTGGTGAATCGATGAATTATTCTTTATTCAGACCCCGTCTCCTTATACTGTATAACGCATGTCTCCCTCATTTATCTCCTATATCAATACAACTACAACCCATTCATGTATTTGGTTGACGTAACATCACTAAGTATTGAATTTAATTGGATAAAATTAATTGGATGAGATATATTATTTTAAAGGAACGAATTGTGAAATGTGTAGGACTTTTGTAGCCTAAATAGCATTCGTAGCAAGTCCCTCTAATAAACCACGATTATTATAAACGATTTGTAAGTGAGTACATTTGTAAGGACCAAACTTAAGTACGCTGAAAACAAAACAGTGTAGGTTAAGTTAAAATGTTTTATTTCAAAATTGAATTAGCAAACTTTTCTCTAATCCAGAAGTTAGACTTTATATGAATTAAAATACAATAGAAATGAGGCTATGCTGAAATAACACCAATATGTATAAAACTTTAAAATAAATAAATGGTACACAAATAAAACCATAAATTAGTCTTTTCGGTATCACAAAAAAATGTATCACACTGAACTCCACTCTTAATTGAAAGGTATAACGCTTGTTTACCAATATAAATTGAGTTTTTATAGTTTGCTTCTTTTATTTTTAAACAACTTATAAGGATGTTCTATAACTTATTCCTGAAAATAAATACGCCCAATTATTATTATTATCTTAGTCATTTGTATTTATTTATTCTTGGTATGGAACCCAAATATATAGTTTACGTGGGCCTATTGGCCTTTGCGTGAACTGTATTAAACAATTATACTGCTGATCGTAAGGTTAGTCGGATTTAGACCTTGGACCTTGCTCTCTGCAGACCAATGTTTTATCCACCAAGCCATCATTCCACCATATGAAACATATTTTCCAATCTAAAGGAAAACATTTTTTTTAAATGAGGTTTATTAAAGTAGTCAGTTCCTGCTAAGCGAAAAAAGAGAAATAACGTATAATTGCAATAATAGTATTTAAGTTAATATGTTTTTAAATCAGCTTTATTTTACACGATCAGATGTGATCAATTTGCTATTGAAACGGAGCAGTTACGAATTAGTTCAAAACAAATATCTACTTTTTACAATATCGAATATTTTCCAATTGCCTGTTACATTATAATATTGTTTACAATGATCATTGCAATCATTACAATGATCATTACAATGATGGTTACATTCTGAAATATTACAACAAATTTTAATAAACAATTGTCACAAGTCACACTACATGATGTTGGGAATGTGACGTGACTCGTTGACTAACGGTACATTCAATAATTGAATCAGCTGACAATGTACGACTGTCAACACAGCTGATGGGCTAGGATAATGGTTTATTGTTGACGGTTAGTCAATCTGTTGATGATGGACAAGCACCTACTGTCATATGTCTCGTTGTGTGTTGTTGGTGACATAGCGTGACGGGTTGACTAATGTTACATTCGATAATTAAATCAGCTGACAATGTATGACTGTCAACACAGGTGATGCGCTAGGATAATGTTTCATTGTTAACGGTTGGTAATTGTGCTGAGCTGCTGACTGCAATAGTCCTCTATAATCCCACCACTTTTAGTAATTGGTTGATATATTGCTACAAACTCTGTATATATATTTAACAACCAAATAAATATTATTTATTTTTATACATAATGTATTTTCTAATTTATATCTTAGTACAAAAATAAAAATTATATTATTTCTACAATATTTACTTTTATACTTCGACACTTTTCCAACCTAGTGTTTGATCATTTAGTTTATTTTCTATCTATTTTGAATGAAAAAATCAAATAGCTGACACTCTATATAGCTTTTTTGTACCTGTTTAGTAGTCAGATAAAATAAATTGTTAGTGAAAAGTGGTTAGTCAAACGCAATAAAGAACGAGCAATTTTTTATCTGAAATAAGGTAAAAACTTATGGTTTATAATATTGCAAACAACCCGCTTAATTATTACCCACTTAATTGAAGGACAATTTTACTAATAAATGTGACTAGTACAGCAAACCCTCAAATAAATTTCCAAAATTTTAAAAGTGTTCTAAATAAAATTTGGCAGTTCAACAGACCATTATTTTTCATAATAATGGCAGACAGTATATTATTTATTTAAATGTCTTAATTTTTTTTCTTTAATTATAATTTACTTTGAAAATAATGTTAAATTTCTCATATATTCCAATAAAATTATTTATTTAGTGAGGCTTTTCACATATAATGTAGGCATTTTCAGACATCAACAAAATACTATAATTTACTTCATAAAAAATTCGTGTATAAAATGTGCCTAATTAAACAATTTTGAGAGTGGATTTTAACTAAACAAGTTTTTATAAATATTAACATTTTTACGATCCAAACCAATGGAAACAGTTAATTTAATGATAATATTATATTTTATTTTCACAGAAATTATTAATTTTTCATGGAATTATTGAATTAAAATCTACTTTATCTTGCAGATACATAATTTCCTTAAAATGGACTGAATAATGTCAACCAGACAAAGATATTATGACCAGACACTTGTTCATATTATCTTTGTAAGTGTTATATTTTTATATATTTAATGACCTCAATTATTTGAATATGTTTTCTTTTGTTTTTATAAATGTATCTAAGTAAATATCCGCCTATAAATAAATCTACACAATCTATATTTATTGTTGGATTGTACATGAATATGTATATACTAAAATGTTTAAATAGACAAAACGTATGTGTCTTGAGAAAGCTATTTATTCAAACATCTTTGTCTTTTTTCGTGATGATTTATATTAATTATAAATATAAAAAATAATTACTTATATTTGGTGATCTGTAATATTAGTAACATATAATATTTCATAACTTGACTGGGATGCCCTCAAGGTAGGTTTATAGTTCCATTAATATATATCATTTACTGTTATTAATGAATGTATTGCGTGTTTAAAACTTCTGGAAGGGAGGTGTACTTTCAGGGTTCGGGTCTGAGGGTAATGGGGGACAATATGTTAGGGTGGCCAGGGGGTGTTTCGTCCAGGAGGAGCAATCACAATAACGACCGCCAGGTACTAAACCTGCCAAATCCTTCATACTCCTGGCACTGTGATTCTATTGAAATATATTTTAAGATATTATTTTGATTAGTAAAAGAATTTTTTTAATACAGTAATTTAAAAGTGAATCGAAGAATTTTACAATAAGTTATGTAAGTAGAGTACCACTGTAAGTGTGTGGCTGGGTGGGAGAGCCAGTACAACTCTACGTGTGTGGATGGGTGGGAGGGCCAGTACAGCTCTACGTGAGTGGGTGGGTGGGAGGGCCAGTACAGCTCCACGTGTGTGGGTGGGTGGGAGGGCCAGTAAAACTCTACGTGTGTGGGTGGGTATTAGGTCATTGTGTAATGCACTATGTAAAGTAGGTCTGGTGTTATAAAGGGCTTTATCTATATATCACATTTCCACCTACCTCACTATCTAATCTAACAGTAGGTAAATGGTGATTCCACCTAACGTTGCACACTAATCTCCTATATCAAGTCAAAAACGGGAGGATGTTTTTAAGTGCATTATAACATCATATAGTTAGATACTATTCTAAAATGTTTAAGATAAAACATATTTTACAATTTTTACATATAGTTACCAAACATTTGTACAAATTACCAATATTAGACTCTACAAAAAACACGAAATAAAACTCAAATAGTATGTTCGATGTGTACTTAAATATTCATATCGTTTTAAAAACATAGAATAAAAGGTTGATCGTATACTAATGTGGATAAATTGACACTTTACACGTAGTCTAATTAAGGTAATTATAAAATAAATTAAAACACAATTTCTCAGGATAAATGTACCAATATCTAGTTATCTAGTTACACTGCTAATACTTAATCTCCTTTATTCTGTAGCTATCAAACAAAATGCTTTTTCATTCTTTCATATTATTTCTACAGTTTTTAGTTCTATTTTTATTTTATTTAATCAATAAACAGTTTTCTTTGAACTATTCTATTTGGATTTGTTTTATAATTGGGCTCCATTTTTTAATTATTTTAATTATTATTATTTATTTTATTATTATTATTATTTTATAAAAGAACCAATTCCCTATTGGCAAATATTGGAGACGAATTTTAAAACTAATAAATTAGAGAAAGGTTTAATATATGTTAGCATTAGTCAATACGAGGCAATCTAATGACTTCCGACGAATTGAAAGCCTGGTGGTCACGGGTAGTTTAACACCCGCCAAAGATACCATCAGACATCATCTGTGCCTGAACCATTAGTGGTCCATTAGAGAGCAGCAACAATATCCTTTTTACAAGTGGTTCCCCTTTGTTTGGGATGATTCCTATCCAAATAACCGTTAAAGGTATTCGTCATGCCATCTTGCTTTAAGTTTAGTGGCTGGTAATTTGTTATACATGCATATATTTGATCAACGGGGTGATACCTTACACCCAAACATCTTTCAGAAATGAGTCCTGAGAGCCCACCTTTCAGTAATGGGATCTGAGTGCCCACTTTTCATGAATAACGCCTGCAACCCACCTTCCAGGAATGAGGCCTAAGATCCTACATTTTAGGAATCGATCTTCAGTTCCTTCCTTTCAGAAATAAGACCTGCAGCCCACCTTTCAGTAATTGAATCCGAGTGCCCACATTTCAGGAATTAGGTTTTAGTTTTATTCTTTCAAAAATAAGGCATGTAGCCTACTTTCGTCATTTCAATCAATCATTTTTATTATTAAAAATTACGCACTGTTTGTACATTCTCAGTGATTCTAGAGGTATTTAATAGCTATATTTATAGAAATATTATATATTTCTGTACTTACTATATTTAAAATATATATCATAATTTAGGTCAATTAATACCATTAATAAAAAAAAACTGAAGTATACAAAAATTCAAGTGTACCTAGATTAAAGAAAAGACCACAAAGTATGCATTTCTTGTTTGTTTTCAATAAATAAGGGATCGTTAGTTTTATAATAAAATGTCCTACAATTTATTACTTTTGTGTTTTTTTTATACATGGTGTTTTTCAATGGAATTTAACGTAAAATTTTTATCTACCTGCAATTTTGAAATTTTCCAACTAATTGTTTTAATTTTGTTTCTGTAATAGAATATTACTAGCATAGTATATGTGCCAAATTTCAACATTCTACCTTTTATGGATGCTGAGAAAAATATATAATGTAAAAAACACAGATGGGTGGACAGACATAAAACGGTGCATATTAGAACATATGTTTATAAGTTCAATTCAATTCAATTCAATTTATTTGCCATAAATACAATTGTACATGAGCAAATTGTCAATACATTAAACTACAACTACTATTTACAATAATCTATAAATAAAATTCACTTACTGTGTAAATACACTTTTCTACTAAAAGTCTCTTTAATTTACATTTAAATTTATCATAACTTTTTTCTTTCCTTAAGTCAATCGGAAATGAATTATGGAGTTTAATAGCATTGTATAACAGATGTTTTTTGTAAAATGAAGTTTTATGTTTGGGTATGGTAAATGTATGTTTGTTTCTGAGGTTGTGGCTGTGGTTTGTTGAAGCTATTGAAAAGAGTTGTGGATTGCGTTTTAAAAAAAGTAGGGATTCTAAGATATACAAAGAGAATAAAGTCAATATGCGGTTTTGGCGAAAGATTTCTTTACAGGATTCAGTCGTTTTCATGCCAAAAATTACCCTAATTGCTCTCTTCTGCAATCGAAACAGGTAAGCAGTATTTAATGAGTCATAACCCCAAATCTGAATTCCATAAGAGAGGTGGGGATAAACTACTCCATAATAAACAGAAATAAGAAGGAAAACATCTAACAAATTTGACAGTCTTCTAAGGATGAAAATTCCTGTACATACGGACTTTGAAACTTTATTAATGTGGTCATGATAATTTAAGTTTTTATCCAGCTTAAGGCCAAGGAAATTTACGTTATTTATTGAATGAACCTCATAACTATCAACAAGGCAAGACAACCCCACTTCCTTTTGTTTACTAATAGAGAAATCCAGGAGGGCTGTCTTCGTAGCGTTCACTTGAAGACGGTTCATGGTAAACCATTCTAGCAGAGAGTTAGCTTCAACAAAAAGTTGCATCTCCATGGACACTCTACTCTTTTCAGTCACAGTGAGTGAGGTGTCGTCGGCAAAGAGATATACATCTGAATGATTAATTCCAAGAGTTATGTCGTTGACAAAAATTAAAAATAGCAGGGGACCCAAAACAGAACCCTGGGGTACACCTCTCTGAATGATGTCCTCAGCTGAGAAGCTTTGTTTCAGTACATTGCCGTCATCCACATACGGAACTTTAACAACCTGTCGTCTTCCATACAAGTATGATTCAAACCAGGACCATGGAACACCTCTGATTCCCACTCTGTGAAGCTTCTCAAGCAAAACCTTATGATCCACGAGATCAAAAGCTTTACTTAGATCTATAAATGCACTAGAAGCAAAACTGCCACTGTCTAAAGCAGATACAACTTTATTTGTTAGATGAAACATAGCGTCGACGGTTGCTCTCCCCTTGGTAAAGCCATACCTGATGTTGGAAAATGACATTGTGTTTTCCGAAAAAATCTGTTACCCTGTTATGAATGGCCTTTTCTATGACTTTAGAGAACGTAGAAATTATGGAAATTGGCCTAAAATTATCCATTAAGTCTGATTGGCCTTTTTTGTGCAAAGGAGTAACTGTAGACGATTTTAGGACGTCTGGAAAAGAACCGCTGAGAAATGAACTGTTTATCAAATAAACAAGGGGCTCTACTAGAAACTCGTAACACTCTCTCAGTAATCGCGATGAAATACCATCAAATCCAGCAGTCGACTTTGCTTTAAGTGACTTTATAATGCCTACTAATTCTTGCTTAGTCACTGGAGTGAGGAAGAACGTTTGACTTACAGAGGGAGCCAATCGTTTGTTTGAGGATGAGCTGAGGGGATCCATATCATTAGCAACGTTCAAAAAGAATTTATTGAACATATTAGCTACGCACAAAGGGTCCTGGACTAAGATATTATTGGAATCCCTAATTTTCAAATTACTTGTCACTCCTTTGTTTCGACTAATTCTGTTTGCATTAACAATTTGCCAGACAGTTTTGGTAATGTTAGAAGTTGTAATTATTTTATGAGAAACAGAATCAGCTTTCTTTTCTTTAATCCTTTTACGGTACAATGACTTCAACCTACGATATACCACTTTCAAGCTGTCTTCATTTTCAAGGTCTTTGCTTAGATAATACAGACGTCTAGTTTCGTCACGAAGCCAGAGAAGTTCAGCATCTAGTTTAAGTCTATTTTTTACATTTAAGTTAGGAAGTTTTACCTTTTTTAAGGGAAAGGAATTATCAAAATGGTATCTAAGCAGGTTAAAGAAGTTTTGTGATATGTCATTTGTGCATGTAGAAGAAAATACCTCATTCCACTTTTCGCATCTTAAAAAATTCTTAAAACAATGAACATTTTCATTATTAATGATTCGTTTCATCACAAACTTTGGGGTTCTGTCTTTATCGAACAGGGAGGTTTTATTCACAAATAGTTGTGCGTGGTGGTCAGAAAGTGCCGATATCACAACACTGGAATGAAAGTCATTTGATAATAAATCTGTAAATACATTGTCAATAATTGATCTTGACCCATTTGCTTCCCTTGTGTAATTAAAAATAGATTGATTCAGACCAAAACACGACATCGTGTGGAGAAGCTTGCGGGAGTTAGAGTCAACTTTAGCTAGGTCCACATTAAAATCTCCGGCAACAACTATTTGAGAACCGCCGGCAACAATGCTCTGTAAACAATCAAAGAGGGTGTCGGAGAAAACATCATAGTTTGAAGATGGTGGTCTATACACTGAAATGACTTTAAGAAGTCCTGAGGAAAGGTAGATTTTGGAAGCTGCCAACTCAACAGTTCCTTCTATGCAAAAGTTGGAAACATCAATGGACTCACATTTTAGAGTGTCACGAACAAAAATACAAACCCCACCTCTCTCCACGTACTCTCTACAGAATGATGAAGAGTTCTGAAAACCTGGCAAATTAAATACCTTAAACTGATAATATTTCAAATTGTGTTCGGATACACAAACGATATCTGGTTTTATCTCACTTAAAAATATTTGAAATTCACCAAGCTTGTTAGCTAAGCCTCTAATATTCTGATGGACAAGAGTAAATCCCGGAGAATCTCTCTTATTTGCTACCCCACTTTCTGTACTAGTTGGCGCTTGGCTAAAAAAGGTAAAGTACTGTTAGTGAAAGTACGAGACTCCAAAGTTGCAGATGAACAACATCCGTCAAATTTACGAGTTGAATTTAGATTGATTTGATTCAGGGGAGGTCCACACTCAGGATTTTGTTTGTGTGTGTAATTTATAGTGTTGTGATCTCGTGTCGATTGGAAAGATATGACATTTCCATATTTGTATTGTTTACTATGGTAATATCATGTTGTCTGTTGGAAAGAAAAGGGCCTGTTTCCTATTTGGTGACCTGTGGTAAAGCTAGAGAGTAGCAGCTCCTTGCATATAGCATTTACTATAATACGTTTACCCACTAAGTTGAGGTGTAAACCATGGCGAGTATAGTGACGTCTAGCAAGACGACGGCACAAGAAGGTAGCATAACTATACTTAGTACAGACATTACTAAGTTCAAGATTTACAAGGTCAATTTGACTGTTTAGTTCAGGGGTGTCATACCTATACGGTAGGCCGATAACAAGTACTTTAGCTAGGGACTGAACTTTTAAGACCTCATCTAGCTCTTGTGACAGGTGATAAGAGTTACTCTTACATGAGAGATCATTAGTACCTGCCATAAACACAAAACAGTCATTCTTAGTCGCCCTCTTCAGTGCAGGCCCGGCCATGTCAATTACTTGGCACATCTTTCCATTAGGTAAGACATGCCCACATACATCTAATTTTTTATCCGATTTCTCAAGAAGAATTAAAGACAGTCCTCTGCCTTGGCTGTCTGAGAAAAGCTGAATTGACATGTTTAAATTAGTTTGATACAACATGGCCGGCTCTTCATGAAGAGGATTCACATTACCAGGTTTTTTTATTAGTTAAAGATTCTAATTTTTTACTAGTTTTACATCGGGGCAATGATCCATTAGTCTGGATCTGTTTCTTATTGTTTGAGCTAGTATTAACAGGTTTTGGGCTACTGATAGTATAGCTAGTATTTACATGTTGGGGATACTCTACAGCTAATACAGCAAACTTATTCCTGGATACTCTTCTAGATTGCGCTACAGTTTTGTTTGTAATAGTTTTTTCGTAATTTGAACACTCCACAGGTAACACAGCAAACCTATTCCTGCATACTATGCTAGGTTGGGCTACAGTTTTGTTTGAGGTAGAAAGTGTTTTATAAGTTTTGCCTTTTGCAACTTGCCATTTTTTTGAGGATCTTACTACTACAGTTTTAGAGTTTTTGTCAATTTTATCAGGCAAGCGTAAAGACGGTTAGCCGTTTGTTCAGGACGGTCCATATACCAGTTCTTAAAGAGGGTTTGAACCAAAGACATACAGTAGTAGCGGGATATAAACTTAGCATTTAATATAACATTGAATCCGCACTCAAAACCATTTTTTTTGTTGATAACAGGGTATCTAAAAAAATCTTTCCTCTGAAATACCAAGCTTAAGTGCTACCTGACGTGCTGATTTACTATTAACAACTGATAAGGAATCCAGGTGTACGCTTCAGCGCGATTCCTATCGATAAACAAATGAGACCAATGGGTCCCCGTGTCTGCACGTTTAGCATCATCACTATTACTTACACTAAGAAAAGCAAATTTACTGGAGTAGTAAGTAGACTTTGACAACATTTCAGTTACTTCCTCCTTACATGTCAATTTTATACATTGGGTAGTGGCGGGACCAAGAAAATTTATGCTATTGTCACCACACGCTGACATATCTTCAAAATATGAATTGATAATATTGTCATCTACCCACTTATCAATAGTGTTACATGTGCTGCTGCTTAAACTACGGATTTCAGTCTTTAGAAAGTCTAAATTAAAATTAAGATTGTTTATAGAAGAAGTTAATTTAATATTCTTCTCCACTGCTTCACAACAAGATTGTTTGACTGTCCTCAAGTTGTTGGAAAGAGAGCAGTTAGCTTCATTTAGGGAAACAATTTGTTGGTCACGTTCCCGGAGAGTAGACTCCAATGACTTTAATTTATCTTCCAACGAACGCTCTTTTTCGTCAGCTACGTCATGAAATTTGAAAGAGTTGTCCATTTCAGCCCTTTGCCGATCTTTCTCGACCTCTAGTTTAGATGTTAAGAGTACAACGTCTTGTTTGTAGTTCCTTACACATTTGTTACATCTGTCATATACACCGTTAATTCTGTCAACAATACTCATTAGATCTGAGATTTTTGAAAACACAGGTTCCAAATCAATTTCAGGGTGATTTACAGTTAAAGCATTTAACTCAAGTGTTAAATGAGAGATAACGTCACTGGTGTTATTTACAAAAGTTTCAGGTGTTTCATACACCGTTTCATGGTTGTTAAAAGTCATGATAATAATGCAAATAATACATAAAACCTAGAACATACCTTATAAATACTAAAATGACCTGAAATTTTAACCTAAAATGCCTTAAATGTAAATTATAAAATAAACTACAAAATTACTGATTTTGATCCACATCCGGCAAACTTCACTACTTATATCTACTCCAAAATCCCAAAATTTTATGAAAAAATAATTAGGACAATATATATATATTTTCTAAAACTAGAGAATTTTCTAAGAACAATGAGCCGACTCTTATCAAAATCTGACAACTTTTACGAACACGTGGTTTTCCGGAAGTGCCACGCCCTAAATTTCAAATTGTCTTAAAATATTCCTAACTTACTCTAAAATTATGAAACTAATATACAAAATACTCCTTAATTTTCTACGTTTTTTAAGCTAAATCACAACTTCCAGTCTTTATTTATTCCACCCCTATAGGGGGTTGAAATCTAAAATTTTAAAAATTTCTACTACCTTAAAAAAAATTTTTTTTGACAAATCGCTTTCGCTTAAATTTCTTACTAAACACTTCCCTTAACTATAGAAAAAAGAAACCTTACAGTTTTTCAACCCTTATACTATAAATCTATAATTCTAAAAACACCCTTAGTTCTAAAAACACATAAACCCTTGCCTTAATTCTATTTATGAACAAAAAAGTCTGAAATTTTGGATTACTGTTCCCTTAATGTGAGCGCCAAAGACTGTAGTTGCGAAATTTCGCTAAAAATTTCCCCTTTCAGTTGAACAAATTTCAAATTTTCAATTTTAACCTATCTGAAAAAAAATTTAAAAATGGTCGGAATGGGCCCAAATTTTTTGTGTAGCTTCCCTTAAGTGTCTAATAACTAATGCCGTAGCAAAAAACCAGAAAAACTTATTGGGATAGTTTCAGCGCTGATCCAAAATGTTTATTTTATTTTATTTTATTTTATTTTATTGCCTTCCAACGGCTAAGCCATTTTTTTTTTTTACAAATTTACAGAGACATAACAATTTATTCAAAACTTAAGGTACTTAATAGCTACATAAACTATACTAGGCGTCAAGTAAATTATTGCTTTAAACCATTTGCTACGTGAAATCGACAGATAACAATATAAAGAATGTATATAACTTAGTAGTAGATAGATTCGATAAATAAATAAATAGTTCAATAGTTACAAATACAATAAATAGATCAACGAATAAGTAACTAACAATTAATATGTACAGTAACCAGGCACAAATAACACAAAAGGTACAATAACTAGGTATAAATAGACTTATCAGACACAACAGATCAATGTAGGGTCACCAAATTGAGTATATTGCCTTACACAGTGGAAAGTTCAAGGTTCAACAGTTTTCTTTTTATAGATCCAGCGCTGTCGAAGAAAAAGTCGACTTGGCTGCAAACAGAGTTTCCTCCACGCAGCCAAAATGTTATCCAAAATGAGCCCTGGAGCCCTTTCCCTGGCCCCAAATCACTTGACACTTCACAAACACCTTCCGTTCACACCCCTACACCACTTTGCCAACATTCACAATTATAACTAGAAAAATCGAATGACAAACGCAAAATTAACCGGAGCTCCAAATACACGCGTCCGACACCGACGGCCACCCGCCGTGCCTAAAAAAAATAAGAACGTTTTAGTTTGTTTTGACGCCAGAAACAACCTCCAGAAGTTTGTCCAAGTATTTCAGTTACACCCTGTATATAAAACAAAAGTAAATATAATAAATTAAAGACGAGTGAGTAAAGGAATTTTTCAACAAGTAAGTTGGTGTGGGACTGAAAAATGTATCTTCACAAAATTTTTTTTGATATTGAAAGCTACCAACAAGCCACTGCTAGTAAGCAACACACCAAGCCCATTTGATCAGATAGATGGAAAAGGTCTCATCATATCTTATTTTTTTTATAAATCAATAAAACATTGCACTCAGTCAAAATTTAATTGTGTAAGATTGATAAATTAAATTTACAGAATAACAATTATGTTGAAGCAATCTGTAATTAATAGATTGCTTCAACATAATTGTTATTCTGTAAATTTAATTTATCAATCTTACACAATTAAATTTTGACTGAGTGCAATGTTTTATTGATTTATAAAAAAAATAAGATATGATGAGACCTTCTCCAACTATCTGATCAAATGGGCTTGGTGTGTTGCTTACTAGCAGTGGCTTGTTGGTAGCTTTCAATATCAAAAAAAATTTCATGAAGATACATTTTTCAGTACCACACCAAATTACTTGTTGAAAAATTCCTTTCATAACAATATTACTGTAACAAATCAATGAGATATAATAAATAATAAAACTCAATAAATAACAAAATCTAACATGTAATAATAAGAATAACAATGAATATAAATACAACAGATAAATGAATTCAGTAACAATATAAACTATGTAAAACTTGACAGTATAATATATTTATTTAAAAAGAATGTACCATGTAAAATGTAACCGTGCAAATTAAGATAAACAATCTAGGAACAATGCACAGCAATGGAATGCAGTTTCGGAATTGCAAGGAATCTTTATCAAGGAATGACATCAACCTGTGTTTAACTGTTAGTTCTGCCTCTATCTGCACGACACTTGCTCTAGCAAGCAACCAATCCTCCCCATACGTTCAATTACTTTATAATTGTTCTGTGCTTATTCTGGAATTCTACTTAACGGTAACAAAAATTTTATCCAAGAGTTTTTAATATCACACTCACAATACTGTATTAAAAATATCTTTATTTGAAAGCTATGTAAATAGGTACTGTATGAAATCATAAATAATGCCTACAACCCTCCTTTCAGGAATGAGGCCTATGATTCCACATTTAAATAATTGGGTCTAGGTGCCCACTTTTCATAAATAAGGCTTGCAACCCACCTTTCAGGAAATATACCTGAGAGCCCACATTTGAGGAAGCGGGTTTGAGTGCACTCTTTTCAGAAATAGGGCAAGCAGCGTACATTTTAGTAATTTTGTCTGAATGCCAACATTTCAGAAATGGCACCTTAGTTTTCACCATTCAGTAATGAGGTTTGAGAGTGACTGCCTTTCATGAATAAATCCTGAAAGCCCACATTTTAGTAATTCGTTCTGAGAGTCCTACTTTCATAAATTTGGTCTGGGGCCCACCTTTTTTAAATAAGGCCTGGAGTTCACCTTTCAGAAATAGGGCTTGAGAGTGCCCAGCTTTCATAAATAGGGCCTGACAGCCTACTGTAATGGAACCTTGAAGTACATCCTGTAACCCTTCATACAGTTTGCAAAACCACGTATAGTGTAAAAAAATTTGTATTACACTTATGTAGAGGAAAACAAATCTCACTTATGTAGAGAATTTTTATTTCCCCCCCTCTTGTTCGAAAAAACAGTTATGATTATTTTTGTACAATATAATATGTGTAAAATGAATAATGTTGGAATTATGTGGATAACCGATTTGTGTGTAGGCATATATTCTGTTACAACACTTCAAAATTACTAATTTAATGTATTAGGCATATTTTAAGGTACAGTAAATAAAAAAATATATAAAACAAATTAATCAGAATTAAAACAACAATTTTTAATTTTGATTAAATTAGATACACCATATATAAACAAAAGCAAAGAAATTCTAACATAAGAACGCTTATAAGAATTATTTACCTTCTTCTACAACACACAAATAACAAACTACAGTATAAAATAGCAGTAATAATTTGTAAATAAATCACTTACAATTATTAAAATGTTTGATTTTAGGAGAAAGGCGGAATTGTAAAACTACATAAATTTCCCATATGCACTACTAAATAACCAAACATATCCTCAATTCACAGTGTGGTGTCGTAGTTACGACCAGTCTGTATGCAGCTGCTATTCGATGCATTGCGGGCTGACGTTGTTACTATCAGCTGTATGGTTAAATGGAATGATAAACATCCCTTTATCGTCTTCAGCCTTTGATAGTGGATTGGTTTAGAGAGGACTCATTTTGGAGTGTCAATCCCTTATCACGAAAATAAAAACAAAGCCATAGCACTGATTAATATTATACTTTATCTTCATATAATGAAAGACCTGTGAAGAGCGCGCTTAGTGGCATTTGATTGTAGCTCTGACGCGCGATATTGCCAAGAGTACTGCATTTGACAAACTATAATAACATATTGAGGTAGGATTCCATTTGAAGAGGCACTTATAGTTTGTTCAAATAAGTTTACAATAGAACATTTATAAATAATGGGATAAGAACAATCTCTCAACAATGGGAAACGATAGTGTTATATCTAAAATGTTTTTACTCACTTTCAGATTCAAAATATCAAACCACTAGATTATAAAACAGGTGTATTCAAATAACTGAAACGTGGCAACAATGCAAGATGTAAACACGTTGCTATGATTGCAGCTGGCTTACATCGTCACGCCATTGGTCCCTGCATTGTAGAACTCTTCGTAGTTTCTGAATTAACTGTAAGAGCGTTCTGATATCAAGTCAAAACATTAATTAAATAATGAATCATGAATACTATTGATTGAATGAATATTGATTGAATGAATATTGATTGAGTTTTATTTAATTATAAAATTTAAAAAGTACTATTTTGTGTACTTCGTTCTCACAAAATTGTAGATGAATTCTTTTTCAACAATATTGAACAATTGAGGAGTTGGTCTTTATACTTTCTTAAATATACTAAACTAAATGGTTCACCTTAAAATTGTTTGACGTTTTGGGCAACGTAGTAGGCCAGATAGTAAATACAATTTATATCATATAATTAAACGATTATGATTTTTTTTAAAGTCTGGGAAGATGCTTGAATTTTAATTTGGATTACCAAAAAAGAACATATACAATTAGCAAGAATTTTTGACACAGGTTTAGATTAAATTACGTTTTCTATTCTAAATGATAATAAAGTAATAAATTATGGTTTACAGTGTATTTCGTAATGTTAGAAGGTAAACTTGACTGTCCTCAGAAATTCCATTCTTTTATCTTCATCATTTATCATTTGGCATGATTTAGTAGCGTTTGTTAAGTCATTATACCAAGCGTCCTCCTTTTCTGCTTAGTAGTTAAAATATACCTATTATGCGCTATTCGTGGATAATTACATGAAGATATTTAAAATAGTGCAGGGTAAAAGCACCAAAGGATGACAAAAGGATGGACCTGGTATTTACAGAAGATGCTCAATGCCTGAGAAAGCTAAATGTGACCAAACTGTGTGACTGCAAAATAAAATAATTCATATTGTCGAGCCTAAATTTGGAATATTAAAATAAATTCAACAGCAGGAAAACTACAGATTAAAATTCTTTTAGTAAACGAGCCATGTAAATAAAGTTTCAAAATGTATATTTATTCTTATATAACTGCTAAATTATGAAAGCAAATCCTAAAAATACCCATGGCTAATATACATATATAACAACATATACCCTATATTATCTCATATGTATATTTTTTCAGGAATATATTTCAGGGTGCTTAACACATTTGTATTTTAACCATATTATGAGCATGACTAGGTGGGTTTTCACCCACCATACGTCTATGGGTGGGCTGGTGGTAAAGTATGTATTATATAGAACATTTTTCAAGATAGTTGACTTTGGTATTTAATGTGTATGATTTATCAATCATGCCCCCACACATGTAACGAGAGTGTTAAATATTTCGTTAATTGTTAACTTAAAAGTAAGTAAACATAATTTTAATTCTATGAGAAGGTAAAACTGGAGATTGTTCTACAGCCTCTTTACACAGTTTAGACTTAAGGGAGTGTTTGTTGTGCTTTTCGATTTATTGCAGCTTCCCCTTGTTTGCGTTGTGGAGTAGTGTTTATCCTCCTTGACTGCAGACCAAGTAGGAATTCCCACGGGGCTTATATTACGGAATGTGTTCTATGATGTATTATTATTACTTATTTCCCCAACATGCCCTGGGATAGTCCTTTTCACTATTCAACTGGGCTGCATGGCGACAAAAGATGCCTTTCAATTTAATACTTGATGACGCTATGGTGGACTTGGTCGGAGTGATGAATAATGAAATGACGAGCAAGTTGTATGCTGTAATATATAGAATAATTATATCAAATACGAGTAAAAGAAAAATAACGTAAAGATATACAAGTTAAGAAAACAGATGATAAAAAACGTAATTACGTTCTTAACGTTTAAAATAAGTTGTAAGAGAGTAAAGTAATCAGTTTTGCTTATTTTTTAGTTATTAAATGGAATTATAATATTATACAAAATTGCAATTTTGCTGTTGAACTTCTTGGAGTTTTGTTTTTGAAATTTGTTAATGATGGAGTATCACATGAGGGAGACAAAGTTAGTTGGACAATCAATCAATCAATCAATTTTTTTATTGCAGTATTAACAATTATTACATCGTATTGCAAAAGTCAATATGTGTTTTAAAAATATATAATAAATAATATTTTAATAAAAATATATAATAAATAATATTTTAATAAAATTCAAAATTGTTATAATGGCCTACTCTATTCTACCACTCTATCAACCGTACGTACATAAATTACAGGCATTCTACATTCATACTTTACACCAGTGCCATTGGGGCCAAATTTTGAATTTTTATTCCCAGCGGCTTTCCATGAACTCGCCAACCGAGTAAAAGACTCTTGACATCAAGAGGTTTTTTAAACGATATTTAAAAGTATTGAAACTATGGCTTGTTTTGATATCTTCAGGGAGCTGATTAAGCAATCCAACCCCAACCTGCGCAGGAAGGCGGTCAGATGCCATTGTTCTACACCGGACTCTACGGAAATTCTCCCTGCCACGAGTTTAATACTGATGGAAGTCCCTGCCCTGGACCAATTCAGTTTTAAATTGACAGTACAGGAGCGCCTCCAGCATGTACAGGCAGGGCAAAGTTAGTATTCCCAACTCCCTGAAGGCGTCTCTACACGACTCTCTGTTTTGTAATTTTGAAATGATTCTAATAGCTCTTTTTTGGAGCCGAAAAACCCTTTCGAATTTGGTTGCAGTGCAGCTACCCCAGAGTCTTATCCCGTACGATATGAGGCCATAGTAGGCCATTTTTAAGACATCGAGGGAGCAACATTTTGTGAGGTTACGTAAGACGTAAATGCCTGAGTAACCTTTGTACAGACATTATCAATGTGGTCATCCCAGGTCAGCCCTCGATCAAGGTACATTCCCAAGAACTTAGTAGAATCTGCATTCTCTATAAGAGCATCACCTACTACTACAATTTGGAAGAACTTCGTCCTCCCTCTGAGTGAGACAATATTTGATGAAATTTGATTTTGCGTTGTTTATGTGTAGATTAATACCGGAAAAATGCTGAATGCAAGAACTTAGCATCATATAAGAATCAATCTCTAAGCCGTCAATTGTTTTAGATTTAATGCAGAGAGTCGTATCGTCAGCCATCATGGACATTTGCCATCATTACGTGAAAATTACCAATCACGACGTTTCGATTTGCTAAAACCCAAACCTTTTTCAACCTTTTTCAAGTGCTAAAAACTAAATTACATCTACACAAACATGATATAAAACTACGTTCTTAAACTAATAAACTTATATACTTTAATAATTATCTACATTTTTACCTAGATCCTAGAATGGGGTAAAACAAAATCAACTTATACTAAATATAAAATATTAACAGGGTTAAATTAATATAACCAATTAGGCGCTGTCAAAGTCACGATATCAACGAAAAAATTTTGAAACACAATTAAAGTTAATGTTCAAATCAGACTGAAATAAGATTACACTAACCAATCATAAATATATGGTACCTGAAAAACACTATTAATTTAAAATAACATTCAACATGCACAAAAATGATATATATGACTCGGAAGGGCTGAGATTACTATTACAATTACATTTTAACCTGAAAAGACAACAATTATTAGGAATAAAACAATACAGTAATCAAATACTACAAAAATGACGAAGTCTTACGACCCGCAGTGACGATGGCGTCTAGAACCAAACGTCATGATTGTTAATTTTCACGTAATGATGGCAAATGTCCAACTACCTTTGTCTCCCTCTTCTTGGAGTTAATGCAACTAACATTAGGAATAGGCTGATCATCCGTTGGGAAACATACTTTATCTATGTATGTAGTAAAGTCATTTATTTTGTACTGTGCAGAGATTTGCAATGTTCCAACTTACCAAGATTACAATTGGAAGAGTTTTACGATGTTCAGTTGCATATTATTTTTAATTAGCATTTACCTAAAACAAGCTCGTCAACAATTGTATCGTCTCTATTGACATCCTGACCTAATATCTCATTGCCCTTTTTCTAAAAAGAATTGAAAAAGGCCGTAAATATATCGTTCAAAAGAAACCCTCTAGCAGAGGTAGTAGTGTGAAAAAGAGACATCCGGTCACCTGTGACGCACGTGAAGGTCAAAGAATCTTGGTGAAATGAATGGATTTTCAGATTTAATATTACCTCTTATGAGGATTTATATTTCCTATGGTTATGATGAAGCTTTGACAAACTGAATTTTGTTTTAGCCAGGACAATACGATCACACCTTTTTCACCTGTGGAGGAGGGAGAACCATCAGTATAAACATTTGGTGGGATTTGGAAGCGAGCGCAATGCTGAAAATATAATGGAGTTATACTGTAAAAGGGAGGAAACATCAATATGACACATTACACTCTGATGGTGAAGAAATATCATGGCGAAGAAGATATATCTCGATCATAAAGGCTTGATGGAAGATCTTCTTTCAAGACCGAAGAGGTCAGGTTAGTGTTGTGTTCAAGTAACGGGGTAATGGGGTGATGAGAATTATGTTAAAATGGCGTAACTGCCAATAATGGTCTGCGAAAAACTTTCTATCTTTACTATCTAAATGGCTTAGAGAGACCAATTATTGAGTTTTTTTTTATTTACAGTAAATATACAGTACTTTCATATATCTAATATTCAATCTTTCATTGTATTAGTATATTTTTTACTTTTGTTCATAAAAATTAGTTTTATTATAGTTTAAATCTCATACCATAAACTGAAAATGTGCAAAACAGCGAAAGTTCACCAGAGATGCAAGATGTAGTCTCTTCAGTAGCAAGACTATCTCACAGTAATTTAAGCCACCTAACGACTCGTAGCATCTCAACCTTATTTCACGTCTCGTTATCTCTCTTGTTATCTTTGATTTTCTTTTACAGATTCCAGCCTTAGGAATATGAAATCATCCAAGGTTTACCAAAGACGCAATATGTACACTTATCAATAGAGATATCTCACAGTACATTAAATCAGGTAACGACTCGTAGTACCTCAACCTCAACTCACGTCTCGTTATCTCTCTTGTTATCTTCTCTCACTACACTGACTTTCTTTGACGGACTTTTTGTTACTATCCTCATACAATACGTTTCGATGATTTTATCAACTACCTACTACACACATCTAATAGAATTAATTTATATATTACTTACAATCTCTTACAACCTACTATTCTAGGTATTTCAATCATTATATCTGTTCAGGACACATTGATACCAAATATATACTTGAGCACAGGAAAATTTAGGGAAGAAAATTATTGAATTAATTATAAGAGAAGGTTTTTTACACTGCACATAGAGTAAACAATAAAGCTTTAACTATACATTTAGAAATATATGTTTCTTTGAAATTCGTTATTATTCTATAGATTTTTCATCTTAATAAGAAATAACTTCCTCAACCTAGCACAAAAAGGTTTTTGCCCTTTTAATTAGTAATGATTTGGTTGGGTTATGTGCTCCATGTAAAATCGATTCTAATACTTCAGTAATATTGAACGTGGTCATTTTTAGATAGGATTAACATTATAGCTGGAATTCCCTAAATTATATATTTGTAATAGAAACCTTGGCAGTGAGTTCTAATGATTCATAAGTTTATTCATTATTATAAGCAAAATAAACATACATAATACCTTCCAAGACAAATTATGTTTACTACAAATTAAGCTCATAATTATAAATAATAATTAGAGATGACTCCCTACCAAAACAGTATACATTTTGTGACAGATTTTTGTTTGAAACACATTGATCTTTGTATATTTGATTCTCAACAATAAAAATGTTTTTTTCAAGAACACTTAAGCAGTTAGGTGAAGGAATATTATATGTACGTTCTATCGTATTTTTTAAATTAAGCAAACAATATTATTATTCAACACTGTTCTATTACACTAAATACAAACTAAAAAGTATAGGATAATTTTACAAAACACTTTTTTAATATTATATTCTTAAAAGTACTAATGTTGACCAATCTGTTCTGCGTTAAGTATAGATATTGACATAATAATAAAAAACAAAATTAATAAGTTTCTATCACATACTTCTGTTATGTGGTTTTAATTACAGCCACTTTCTAGAGGAACACTCGCTACCAAACTAAGCTCTACTCCAAAATCAGGGTCCGACTGCCTAGCCTACTCAGCGCGTTTGTTCTATTGTTCCCAAGTCCTACACGTAGATAGGGGTGTGACACGCCCTCCATGGTGACAAGTGGCCCCTTAAACACTGGCTGAAGGACGGTGCTCTACCAAATATGCGTGCTCAACAGTCTGGCACTCCCTTATTAAGGGGAAGGGGTCTCATTAGGGGTTGTCAAATAATGTCAATTTTACTAGCAAATGTGACACATGGACTATAGACCTGAATTTCTTGTGTTATATATTATATACCTGCTAAATACGAGATAATACAAAACACCATCAAAAAATATTTTGATCAGCAAAAATATATGTATTTTTATAAATAGATTGAACAAATTAATATAAATGAGACATAAACGATTTAACAAATCGTTTGTTTGATTATTCATTAGTATATACTTTACACGATGAACACCATTTTATTATTTAACATACAAAAGGAATAATACAAATATCAAGATCGCCTAATTATATAAACAATATAGTTCTTCGAGTATTAACCAAACATGTCCTATTTATTATATTATAACACAATAGAGCTATAATATAATAATAATATAATATTATATGATTATTACAGAGAAAACTTTCAGGGAACATATCAACACAATGAATTAAATTCAATAATAACAATAAAACATAACAACAACAAAGTTAGGATCAACAAGTGATTAATTAACCAATTTCCTAAACAGTGTAACAAGAAATATAACAACAAGAATTATTTGTCAATTGTATGAAAATAGGAATAACAGTAAATATATAACAACAATATAACAGCTGCATAATAACGTGATAGTTCTCAGATATTTGACCTGAGTATTTGTTACAACAAGACATTTCTTAATAAAACTTAGTATACTATAAGTTACACACCACATTATGGTTTTTAAAGTATGTTATAAATCGGTAAATAAAGTTACAACTAAAATATTGTTTTACAGGATATACAAAGACATCAGCTAAATATGTTCCTGAATTTGTTTTTGTAAAGTTCGAATTAAATACATTTTCGAAGCGAAGTTTTCCTTTGTTAATATTTTATAAATACCATTGATTTACCATTTAGTTCTCTTTTATACCATCTTAAGAGTATAATATAATATAAGAGCCCTTTGGGCTCATCTTATAACACGTTCAAAAAGTGTTTTACATTGTATATTACATCACTGATAATTGTCAAATACGCTTTTTCTTTCTTATGAAATGTTTAATTCTTTTAATAAAAGAACCAAAACAATATTATGAGGAATTAGCAATCGAGAAATTCACCTCACTTCTCTGTATTAGCCACATTATGATGTTATTGTATTCAACCTTCTATTGTAATGCATAGTTACGTCATATTATAAGGTGTATTTTTTTTTTATAAGCGCTTGTCCTAAACCACCCAATAATTACTAAAGAATAATATAAATTAATATATATTAGGACCTTGCCGAAAAGTTTTGCATAACTTGGTGAGGTCTATATTTTCTACACTTCATGATAATAAAAAAATACAGAATTTATTATATTAGTAGAGAGATTATCATTAGAAAATTACTTGTTTTCCATCAGACAGGGGCGGCCGTAAATAAGGGGCTAAGGCAAACGCATCCAATTGGGGTTTGCCTTAGCAAGCAAACGGTCCTGGTTCGATTCCCAATATGACCATATACAGTTTTTTCCCCACCACTCCCGTGGTTCGGAAGTCACGTCAAGCCGTTGGTCCCCAGGTTAAGTGTTGGAGATGGCTTCTTAGCCCTAACTTCACCCAGTAAAATAAGACAAACTTTAACTTTTTTACTTTTAATCAGTCATAATACAAGTAAATGTTTCTTGTGTACATGTGTTTGTGTACATGTGTTTGTTTACATGTGTTTATGATTTTTCAAAACAACGAATACCTCCTTCTTCCCACAGGAATTCCCTTGAGGTGAAGGTTTTTCGAACAGTATAATCCAGCATTAAAGGCCCATACGTCTCCATCAGCGAGTGATCGATCAGTTTTGACGCAAGTCTGGCACGTATTTACCTTAAGTAGAACAAAGAGGGAAGACAACCTCATGAAAATATTCATATTCCATACAATTCCATACAACATTTTGCTCCATTCCCATTTGCTTTAGTAAATAGCAAAATATTGATTGTTTCAAAAATACCACGGAGAAATATCAGATTTGTAAAAAAAAATATAATATAGATCTACCATTATATATCTAAAAATACATATTTATTAGTTATTTAGCTTATTTTATTGTTACTTATTTTATATCTTAAACTATAAACAGTTGTTAAGCTAGAACCTGAATTATTTAAATAACTCTATTTCATATTTATATAAATTAATACGTAACGTGCATATAAGGCTGTATCTACCCAAGGTTCATATTGGGTTGCTCTGATTTACTACCACTTCTAGCTTAAAATATATTCTTAACTCTTATACACAGTTAAGAAAAGAACATTTAAAAAGCATTTTCTCTTGTTGAATTTATAAGTCTTTGCTGAAAAGCCTCTTGAGCGAGCCGTTGGTCGAGTGTTCTAAGGTGTCAGGACTTTAATACTAGTTTAGAGATAATGGAGGTTCAAAACCAGCCTAGACTAGAAGTATCAATCAGTAACGGTCACATTTCTCTGTACTGGTGCTTCCCCCTACCCTGGATAAGTAATTGTCTGTGGGGAAAGGACAGAGTATGGCTAAAGAAAGAGAACAGCCTCATATTTAAAAAGATTGTAATAATAATAATAATAATATCACATTTTGTGTTACTAATAGGGTTTATAGTATTTCTTTCCCAAATGTAATAAAGGTTTATCGTAGAATTTAAATCGAATAAAAATATATGTTCTATATTCCTAAATCCATGTTATATTATACTATATGTCATTATATATTCTAAGTAATATTCTTTCGTAGATTTGAGTTTAGCATATCCTTCTCAGCATCTAAAAATATGGTCATGTTTGGGGACAAAAAGTATGTTTTAAAAATGGGGTTTTACCAGCTTTTATTCGACTAAAAGATTACACAATAAGGTATAAACATGGAGAATCAAAGTCATGCAATTATCAGAGAATTACTTAATAACAGCAAGTATATGTAGGAAATTAATGTTAAATAGTTTACAATATATGGAATAAAATGTACTCTATGTTAATAGTTGTAGGATAATTTGTTCAAAGTTTTAGGCCTAGCAAACAATAAGGTCTGAGAAAAAGCGTTGCAGAAGTTTTTGAATTAACGTAGATGCCTTTGAATCTTGTTTCTCTGGTGACCAATAGCAAAGTTAATTTCATTCGTCAAGATAACAATGTCGTTAATGAAGGTGTATTGTTGCCAGACGAAGAGCCTTCCACATGTCCAGTGCTTCATTAGAGGTCAAAGAGTCTTTTTATGACAGGTTGGTGCTTGGCTCTCATCTAACTTTGCACTAATTAAGGACACCTTTGTAATTAATATACATTTCTAACAACTTTTACATTTTTAACAATGGCGTTATTTACTTCGGTGTCATATAGAATATTCAAAATAAACATGAACCTAAGAATAATTTCTAACAGAATAAAATCAAAGATTATATTTTACACCATTACATGTATAGTTAAACTTAATTACGTAATTAGTAAATGTATTACATTTCTTCATTAAAAAATCCACTAGTATGGAATGTTAAAAATAATTAAATTACTTTATTAAATTATAGTGCACATCATAAATATATGATGTAAAATATATCAATAGGTTTGATGGTGTAAGTAATTTATACTCAAATATTATAAACTAAAGAAAATGTCAACTAAATCAAAGACAAATGAGGGTTAACGGATGTGGGAGGAGTAAACATTTACCATTATAGTCTGACGAGTGAGGTCCCCCTTACAAATTGCAGGCTGCCTTCTACCCTGTTGTAAATAACCCCCCTTCCCTGGAGGGGTGACTAATTGTGAGTCT
The DNA here is from genome assembly GCA_035578905.1 of Stictocephala bisonia. Lineage (NCBI taxonomy): Eukaryota > Metazoa > Arthropoda > Insecta > Hemiptera > Membracidae > Stictocephala > Stictocephala bisonia. The sequence continues at coordinate 930,765 of JAQJVL010000069.1, forward strand.
CACGTGGTATTAGTCTCACTGTTACACAAGTTACTATATATGTATCGTAAGGCTTTCAATGGCAGCCATAAAAATAAAAAAAAAATTAAACTAACCATTAACCATTCAAGCATTCGACACCTACTTATCCGATTGCATGAAAACAATTAACCCAACGCAATAGGCACTCATTAACTATGTGATACATAGTTTGAACTCCGAAATCCCAAGACTGTTATGTTCCATTCCCTACTTAACTGTTCGATAGTTGCATCTTCACAGCCCCATGTAAAAATGACTGATCACAGTTTAGTCCACCGACGACGTTTATAGCGAACGATACCAGAAACTTGATTCGACCGTCAAATAAATCATAAGTTAACACCCAGCTGGTTTTAGTGAAAATTAGTTTTATATTAACTGGGAAGGTAGTTAAAGAGATAGTTTTATAGATTTAAGTTGAACTGCACGATGTCAAACATCTTCATAAATGGGAAGATTGACAGTAGATAGGATATTTTTGAACTCTGTGAGAAGTACCTCTTTATTTCTGACATCTGGAGGAGCTATGTTGCACAGCTCTAGAAGCAATGGTAGAGCGTTTGTATTGACGGAATCGCTGTTTGCCCTCTTCGTCCTATTTAGATGTATAACATCATCTCGTAAATGTGTACTCTTAAGCCACACGTAAGCACAATATTCCAGTAGTAGGCATAACGTGTGCGTTGATCCTCTATGATGATCCAGCAACGTTGCTGCACAACCTTAGTTCTGGTTTACACTTTAGCTGCTGTTTTCTATAGGAAACTTTTAAAACTGAGTCATCCATCAAAACTATATCCCAAGTACTGTGGATGTTCATTGTGTTTCAGCCTAACACCATTGAAAAAGATGTTCAGCTTTTGATAGGCTAGTCTATTACTCAGATGTAAGCAGATCTATAACTCAGTTTTTGTTAGATTGGGCTTTAGCTTCCAGGTTCTAAATTAATTATAAGTGTAAGTGTCTTCTAGATCAAGTGTAAGTGTTTTTTTTTCTTTTGATATGCCCTCGAGCTGAACTGTGAGATCAATATCATATGTATATATATATATATATATATATATATATATATATATATATATATATATATATATATATATGAATTTTGTCTGGACTGTAAGGTGGGAATTTAGGCAGTGTATACGTTGAACAAAAAAGTAGCAAGAACAGAGACACGTGGTAGTCCATCATTCAGATATCTAAAAGAACTTTCTCTGCAACTTACACAAACATTAAAAACCCTGTGGCTTAGGGTGGGATTTAAAAATGACAAAAATCGAGGACACGTTATTAAGTTATACAATTTAAGTAACAGGCCTTTTATCCAGACTCTGTCATAGGCTGTTGTAATATATAAAAATAGTGTTGAGGTGTTATTTTTATTTTCATGCCCACCCCCAATGAAATATATCAAAGAAATATACCTCAATGAAAGTTAAGTGATGCAAGTTTCAACCTCGCTAGTTACTTGAGCTCTAGTTTAAAACAATACGCTGATTGGTTCATCAATGGCTAAAGGCTAAGCAGCCTAAGCTAAAGCCAATGACCATATTAACGTGTGAGCGGTTCGTGTAGGGATGTGTGGGAGTTAGAACTGTACGTTTATGGGTAGGTGAGTGAATACCACCGAACGTGTATGGGAGGGGCATTACCACTATATGGTACATGTGGGAGGATCAATAATCACTGTAAATGTATAGGTGAGTCTTATTATTATATTGATGGCCTATTACTACAATACGTATAGATGTAGGTGGGTAGTCCAATAACACCGTACATGTATGGGAGGGTGGGTCTTGTGTGGGTGAGGAAGTAATTGCTATCAAATGTGTATGGGTGTGTGGGTGGGTAGCAGGTGTATGTTACTTGTCCTCAATAACAACGAAAGTATATGAGTTGAAGGTAGGTCAATATCACTCTAGATGAATGGGCGGTTGGGTTGGTCTATAGTTCCAACTCACATCTGAGTTAACAGTTGGTACCTACCCTTTGAGTAGAGTTCACACACAGGCCTGATTCCACATAAACTGGGAATGATGAAAAAAATACAAGGATTGGTTCAATATAATAATAATATGATCTACATTCGTTTAAAATGATAGGTAATTTTTGATTTCCAAATGAAAGTCATAAACTCAACAACACAGTTCACAGAGATGTAAAATATTTAAACTTACCAAAAACTAGAGATATGATATTGGTCAGAGGTAAATACTTAAATCAAACTTATAAACGGAGAAAATAAGTAAAAGGTTAAGGCCAAAATGTATATAAAAATGGAAAATGGTGTTCACTAAGAGAATGAGATCAAATTTGAAAAATTAGTAAGAACAACAAGTAAAATTTTAACCAATTTACTGTCGTTTTCCTTTAAGGTGAAATATATCTAAAACTAATCATGTAAACATATATATTTCAATTTTGGTAAATATATGTAATGGTTTCAAGCTCTTTTAAATTTAAGTAAATATATTTATAGCCATAAATAAAAATTGTATTATTAATATATCATCTCATTTTCTCGGTTACCAAGTACACCAAATGAGGAAGGATTCTCTCCGACGTAACACAATTAAGGCGCTGTTAAGGCTCATGCTGTGGGAAATTAACCTGTTGGGGTGGTTATAAATGTTAATTAGTCAGCTGTCTTCGTAAAACAACACAAGTCTGTACTTCGTACAGTCTTAGAGACAGTAACTTGTCTGGGGTCCATAAAGTACGTAAAAGGTCTATAGATATTGCACTAAGGCAATATTTTCTTTAATTAAATTTGTTTAGTTATTTTATTGAAAACACCCTTACATTTATATAATCATAAAATATAAATTAATTAGTTCAAAATATCAATGTTAACCTTATGACAGTAAATATTTTATAAAACTAGTGAGTAAAATTCCTCAAACATGTGTTCCTATTACCCGGTATTTACTTATTAAATCATAAATAAGATAATTATTTCAATGGTTAGTCTAACATGGTTAGTCTAACATGGCTAGTCTTTTTGTATTTCCAAATAAATGAAACCATATCATATTATTGGCAATTCATTTATTTCTTAAAAAGCAGGAATAATGTTCTTCTTAAAAGACGATGCAAAATTAAATTGAAGCAAGCAAATAAAAACATATAATTGGTAAAGGGCTTTTACTTTAGTCCCCTGTCACTAGGTTCGAATTACAGAGTTTACGGTTAGTACTTCTTCTTTTTTAATTTTTCCTTGCTCAGGCATGATTCCATTATTATTTTGTAAGGGAAATTGTTTTTTATAATATTGGCATGTTAAATAAATAAAATATTATACTTTAAGTAAAATGTTTTAAATTGTCAAAGCAATTTTAGTTTTCGTTCCCTCTTCTACAATATAAAAATACAACCATTAATGCATATTTTGATTTGTTTTATTTAACACTTAAAATATTACCAAAAACGATGATTATAAAGAAATAAATAAAAGTAATCATTTAGATTAACATTTAATTTGTATGGCCAATGGATGGGACCATACAGTCGATGTGATTAAAAATAACCTAAAAACATTATATAAGAATAAATACAACTTCCTAACATTTCGTGACTAATAAATATTCAGTACAATTAAACATCACACAACACAAATTTATTACAATAAAAGTAAAAAATGCACAAATATATTACAATACAAGTACAAAATGCACAAATATTGTGGTGATCGATTTCGGTGAACCACGCTCACCATCCTCAGACCAGAGGGATTCACAAAAGAATGGAAAATGGTGTTCAACAACTCAATTTATAGGCCTATGATCACGTGACCCCATTGGCTGGAATCGTCAAAATGGTGGCTGCTGTGATATTATTGGTTAATCCCTATTGGCTGTTACTTCTGTTCTTTTTAGTTGCTTATGCTAATTAAAAAACTATTAATAAATACTGTATAATGAACAATCCAGACAGACAGTTATACATTAATGTGATATATTATAACTCACAGATCAACATAACAATGCTCTTGTAAAATTATGTATATCTAATAATATATTAACCCTTAAAAACAATACAACATCATGGTTACATCTAATAAAAAAATATAATTTTATGTACGTACATTAATAATGCTATTAGTTTTTATTGCTAGTTTTCAACATGTATAGTTGGATTTTATAATAGTTTAATATTGATATTTCATTTAATACTCTTAAAGTGAAAGAAAATATTAAACATTTGCTCAGAGCGTAATATTGCATTATCAAATTCCCCAGAGTGTTTGGCTTTATTATTGGATTTCCTTCAGGTTTTCTTCCATTGTCTGTCACGGGAAATGCAGAAAGACAAGAATGAATTGACAGGTTGTCTGCAATTCTCTTGGAACTGTTGAAGTAAGGCAGAATATATTGGCAGGCATGTGACCTGATATTATTGTGTGAAGTTATAAAAAAACTGTCTTTTCCTGAGAGGGAACGAAATGAGCTTCGTATATCTAAGAACAAACCCAGCAGACGAACTGTTTGTGTCGGTGTTTGAAGAGCTGAACTCTGAGACACACGACTTGCAAACCTGGAGACATAATCAGGGCACAAAACTGGGGATGGGATGTTCATAGTTCCTATGCATATGTTGCCTTATCTCTCACTATATGAGTGTATGTGTGTTTAAAAGTATTTGGTCCTAATATGAAAATGTTTCCTCTTTCAGAACTAGTGGTGAAGTGCTGTAACCCAACTACTGAGGAACAAAGTGTTATAGATAGGATTGCCGGCTAACGCCTGTGCCCGTGTTAGTTGGTAGTCAGAGTGCTGTGTAGTTGAGAGAAGTGAGTATCCGATCTACTAGTTAGCTGAAAATCAGACCAGTACTACGTGGTTCGGATTCCCATTAAGGCGTTATGTCTCTCAGTTTAACTAGGTATTGGCCCATTAATAAATTACTTTTTATAAACACAGTATAACTTAGTTGGTGATAATAACTACACTCGTTATTCTACATTCATTCGCCTTTCATATTCGCTCATACCTCTACGATCGGCGTCTTTAATAATGCATGATTAAAAAATAATAATAATTTAATTTTTAATTAAGTAATATAATTTTTTTTAATACAGTTCTGCTTATATGTTAAAAATTACATTAAAGTATTTCTCTAAAATAAAAACAGTCCAACTAATCAATATATATTGCTGTTCTTACAACAGGAAATGTTGCTGAAAGTATTACACAAGTTATCCTAAGGTAAATCGGGCTGTACAGCGATACACATGTTATGATGAATCGATGTTTTGAAGGGCGTTGGATAACATATGTAAACTTATTATTAATGTTATATGTTTTTAAAATCATGCTCTACTTATAGAGGATCACATTTCCATGATGAAAATTGGAAATGTGTCCTTGGGGCGTAGAGATCAGGTGAGTATCATTTGGTGTCCCCTTCCACCCATCCATGGACGTACTGTAGTGATGACCCTCTCACCCACTCATTCACGTACATTGGCGATGACTCTCCCATCCACTAATTCACGTACGGTGGTAATGACCCTCCCACTCACTCATCACGTAAAGCGGTGATGAGTACTAATATAAATACTAATATTTTAAACCTTCTAGGTAAATCAATTTTTGTTAAGATGAAACTGTGGGCCTAGTTGTCTTACAGTCAATCAACTCTGGCCACCAGTGGGAGAGGTGACAGGAAAATCCCATTTATCACAACCACAGCAGTGACATTTTGTCTTTAGGAACAATCCCTTTTCTTCTCCCCCTGGAAATAGCAATGTCAGGAATTCGGAATGAAGACATGTACATTTATTGCATGATCTTGTTACTTTGTTATTCCCATGTATGAAATGGTTTGCTCTCACGTATTGAATATCTACAGTTTTGACTTTCACTCAAGAAATGAAAAACGTTTTTCCGTTTCTATAGCAAGATAAAAATGTAAGAAAGTCTATTACACCTGGCCAACTTAGGTACCTACGGTTTTACGTAGATTCCCAACCACGTTGTATATCAACTAACTGACAAGCCTGTCACTACTTAACATCTGAACCTTGAATACCACCCAACACGGACACCCCAAACCTCTTTAGCATTTGTTTAGCTCCACTTACGATGGAACAAATGCTCCATAAAAAAAAGTAAAAATAAACAAGTTTTTGTTAATTTTTACTTTATCATCACCTACATGGTCGCAATCAACAAATTACCGAAAGAGAGAGAGAGAGAGAGAGAGAGAGAGAGAGAGAGAGAGAGAGAGAGAGAGAGAGAGAGAGAGAGAGAGAGAGAGAGAGAGAGAGAGAGGGAGAGAGAGAGAGAGAGAGAGAGAGAGAGAGAGAGAGAGAGAGAGAGAGAGAGAGAGAGAGAGAGAGAGAGAGAGAGAGAGAGAGAGAGAGAGAGAGAGAGAGAGAGAGAGAGAGAGAGAGAGAGAGAGAGAGAGAGAGAGAGAGAGAGAGAGAGAGAGAGAGAGAGAGAGAGAGAGAGAGAGAAAGGAAAGAAGGTATATTATTTACGAAATGATGAGTTAGCTGGTCTTATTCTGGCGTGAATTGGCATCGCTTCAGTTTGACGGCTGATTGCATTACGACTTCAAAGAGTGTGTCTGTAGCCAGTACAGGGCTGTGGGGAGGGGGAGGGGTAGGACCTGTTGAGGCTACTCCATGTTCGTTCCTATCGATTCACTTTGTTCTTTTACCTCTACATTTCGCAATCTTTTATCTTAGCCCTTTGTAGCAGCAAATTACTACATGAAATTGTTTTTATCTCTACAAACTAATGAACAGGAAAATTTCTGGCATGGCCTAGTCAAAATCATATCAGTATTTTTGTTAGTAATACTACTACCGTAGTTATTCTATTTTCTTTGAACATATAAAATAAATATCTACAATATATTACGTATTATATGTTTTTTTAATAAATCACATATTTATATAATCTTTGTTATTATACATAAACTTTTACAAAGAGTTAAGCAGCCTTATTTAAATCAGGATTAATAACGTTAGGGTATTAATAAAATGTCGAAAATAACAACATAACAATAATGTTTTCTCTGTTTACATATAGATATTAAAAGTATTGTATAAAAGTAGAGTTATTTATTCAACGATCGATCTAATATTAAAATACGATGCATACAGTTGATCGTTAAAATAATAATTTATTTTAATTTTACATCAATTTTATGTTCAGAAGTTACAATTTATTTAAATATTTAAATTTAATTACGATTCAATTGAATATTATAAGTTTTACAGATAGTTAAGGACAATATAAAGCATATAAGAAATACCTCTTAGAAGTATTATTCCTACAATAATTACTGAGTAGTGATAGGACGCTTAGAAAGCGAACTAGTGAATGCACTCGTGATAGATTAGTGAATGCACTCTTGATACATTAGTTGATACACTCGTGATAGATTAGTTAATCTACTCGTAATAAATTAGTTAATCCACTCGTGATAGGATAGTTAATCCACTCGTGATAGATTAGTTAATCCACTAGTGATACATTAGTTAATCCACTCGTGATAGATTAGTTAATGCCTTCATGATAGATTAGTTAATGCACTCGTGATAGATTAGTGAATGCACTCATGATAGATTAGTGAATGCACTCTTGATAGATTAGTTAATGTACTCTCGATAGATTAGTGAATGCACTCTTGATAGATTAGTTAATGCACTCGTGATACATTGGTTAATGCCCTCGTGATAGTTTAGTTAATGTATTCGTTATAGGTTAGTGAATGCACTCTTGATAGATTAGTGAATGCACTCTTAATAGATTAGTTAATGCACTCGTGATACATTGGTTAATGCCCTCGTGATAGATTAGTTAATGTATTCGTTATAGATTAGTAAATGCACTCGTGATAGATTAGTAAATGCCCTCGTGATAGATTAGTTAATGTATTCGTTATAGATTAGTGAATGCACTCTTGATAGATTAGTTAATGCACTCGTGATAGATTGGTTAATGGCCTCGTGATAGATTAGTTAATGTATTCGTTATAGATTAGTGAATGCACTCTTGATAGATTAGTTAATGCACTCTTGATAGATTAGTTAATGCACTCGTGATAGATTAGTTAATGTACTCTAATTATATTAACGTAACTAATAAAAATGGACTAATTTTGTAAACAATAAGTTCACTATTGTTCCGTTCAATTACTTTTAGTCGTTCAAATGATGAATTTTAGAACGATTTACAATCAATTTCTGACATTTAGGACTAACATGAAATATGGATGTATACTTTATTGATCATGTTTACTGATATGTTTTATAACAAATCAAGTTTACGAGTCTGCAGAGGTAGTCACCGTATCGTATTTATATACCATAATAGCACTATTAAATGCGGTACAGCACTGTAACTATTTACCGGAAAATTATAATTTATACCTCGTTTGAAAGATCGTAAACGTGACGTGATCTTTACAGTTTAAAATTATAATTGTTGAATTTTTTCTCGTTATTATATGTCATTCTTATATATCTTTCTAACTTATTCAATAGTCTTTAAGCTTCTTTAAACGATGTAAAAATAAAACCCGCTAAGAAAAGATTTCCAAACTTTCCATTCCTAATGTGTATAAACAGTCCTAAAACTCCCCCCCCCCCCCAAGACTATCATTTCCATTGGTTTGATTTAGTGGTTTATTTAATCTCAAACAAAAACCATAAACATAGTACAGGGGATTGGCTAATCTGGTTTTCATTATGAAACATTTAAGGTAATTTCTATTAACTCTGACTTGATTGCACTACTTTTCATACCCCTAAAGTAGACTTATTAGGGTTTTTAGACTTTTATATTGACGTTATGGTTTATGACAACTATCCCGTCGGCTAGTGGTATATAAATCCAATATTGTAACGACCTCTTCAGACTCTTAGGGTATTAGATTTGACTTTAATTAAACATTTAATTAACAATGTATGTTTTATAGACTCACTAACCCTTAATTCAGTCTACAGTGAACAAGTACTTTTACAATAGAGGCTGCTACAAGTGTAGGATATTGCTAAGGATAAACAAAACAGAGCAGACATAAAGCTTGTAGCTCTGTTTGAAGATCTCTCAGTCTGCGACACTTAACATGCAAATGTGGAGCCATAATCAAATACAGGATTGAGGCTTGGCTGTTGTGAACTCCCTTGTTCTCTCTGTCTTATACGTCAATTGATATATGCATGTCTCTTTTGAACCTAATTTACTCTGAGATTCATAGTATTCAATCAATTTTCTTTTTGTAAAAAATACAATATTATCGATAAAATTAAAACTCAGAATACGTTGACAATAATAATTTAGGCTATAAAACTTGCTACAATTATTATTTATAAGCACTGGATGCGTACAATGAAACAATGTTACTACTTTTCTTCTCAAATGGCTAAAGTAAGGTAGGCCTAGATAGTAAATATCCTGATTCCAGCCTATCATTGCCTTTGTTACCTTCACCTTAGGAATGAGAGAGCTTCAGACATAAGGTTGCTTTGGAATCATAAAATAAGTTCAGTCATTTTTATAATACGTATATACAAATTGTTTTGTTCCACCAAAGAATGACTATGATTTGAAGCTTGGAAAAGAAATGAATAATTCTCAGATATCTGACAGGAGCATGCCTAAAAACAGGACATAATGTCTTAATACAATGTAAAATATTATAAACTCCACATCATGCTTAGTTATAATAGAACACTGTAAAGCTAGAACTATAATTTTTAGGATATCCAATCGCATGAGCTAAAAATATTTCTGGGCTTGCATTTAAATGTTCAAATTTTAAACATAGTTCAATCTATTATATTTTATATGTACTATTCTGTTACTGCTTAGAACTCTCTTGTATTAGTTTATAATGGTTACGAAGTTTAAATCTATGTCACACATTCCAAAAGTGTTTTACACTGTCAATTAAATCGCTTAAATTTTCAAATGAGCTTTTGGAAAGATCACGTTTTTTTATTTTGTCACAGCTAACAATAAAAGTTTGAGAGATCACCAAGCAATTCCAAATTGGTAAGTCAATAGCACACCTATCTATATTAATAAAGCAGTTTAATTTACATCTATAAATACACAATATAGAAAATTATTCATACAAATTAATGTTGATTATTTATTGACAATGAACATTAGCACCTCATCACAAAAAAGCCTTGGGAGAAAGGCTTGTTGAAAAGTGTAATATGGCATTAAAGGCCCATACGTCTCCATCAGCGAGAGATCGATCAGTTTTGACGAAGTCTGGCACGTATTTACCTTAAGTGGAACAAAGAGGGAAGAAAGCTTCCTGAATTAACTGAAGGCAAAATGTCCTACAAGAATGTATTTTTATACTCTCAGAAAAAATTACTTCAGCGATAATAAATGAACAAATATTAACATAGTTACTTAAATGGAGCAGATATAAAATGTTACATCTTCTAATCAATGAGATGACAGAATATTATTTACAAACCTTATCAATTGCTTTTTATTGCAGCTAATATAATATTTGACTCGTTGTTCAAACATAAACATAAATGTTGCAACATTTACTATTATACAGTCTTATTTTCTTTCAGAAACACAATTTTCAAAAAAAATTACTCACAATTCAACACTATTCACTTAAAAAACAGATATTTGGTACTGTTAATACCGGTACTGATCAGACACCATGTCATATTGGGACTTCAAATAACTCTTCAATATGTTCAAATACCAATAAATTTAAACTCACATTATTTACTTAGAGATTTATGAGTAACGTATCATGGGTATTTATTGTATAGAAATTACAAAGTTTCCAAGTATTAAACTGTTCAATCCCTAGACGTCAAGAAAAAGTTGTTTCGAGAAATTGCTAAGGAACTTTTTTCGACTAATAAAAAATGTAGAATTTATGCACACTTAAAACTAGTAAAAATTCCTGTTCTCGTTTTATCCAACCAGGTTAAAAATTTTTAAAACCTAAAGTAAAATTGTTCAATATGTATTTCTTAACGTACGATTAAACTAAGAAAACAATGACTGAATTGTTCGAAGTTCTCTTAGTTTCTTAATCAAAACATCAAACTTTGGTACTCATAATTTTTGCACAGATTGGTTGGTAAGTAACCTACTGTCCATAAGTCAGTGTACAATATCATTGAAATAATAAAAAAGAATAATCCAGACTGAAAAAGATTACTTTCGCTACTAGTTGTGAAATGTACTAAAGTTGAATATATCGTAATTTTATTTCTTAAAAATAATCTTTTTGAAAGATAGGAGTGGCTTTCTTGTTTTCGTATTAACATTGATTCCCTTGAAACTTGTTTCAGTGGTGACATTTAGTCAAGTTAATTTCATTCACCAAGATAACAATGTCCTTAATTTAGGAGCACTATTGCCAAATGAAGAGCCCTTCCACTGGCGTGTTCGGTGCTTCATTAGATGTCAAAGAATGTTTTTATGACAGGTGGAACTTGTCTCTCGCCAAATTTGGTGCTAATTAGGGAAACCCCTGTGATTGTGTTGGTACTACTTTTACATATTTAGCAAGAACATGTGACGTTATTATAAATATAAATTATTTTAAAGAGATAATATTTGGGTGAAGTTATCTTGTACACTAAATTGAAGCAGGAGGAACATAATCAAGTTTTCTAGGTTGTAGCAAAGATGTTAATGCGTAATGGATAAGTTGTAATGTCTTTTGACGACCTGAAAGCCTGATGGTTACGGGTAGTTTGGCACTCACCAATGATACCATCAGACATCAACTGTGTCTGAACCATTAGTGGTCCATTAGAGAGCAGCAGCAGTATCCTTCTTGTAATGTGTTGCCCTTTATTTGAGATAAGTGGTCTCGTGGGGAAATACATCATGTGTGACTGCTTGGTGGAAGGGAACTTATAATACAATTGTCAAAGAACTTAAGTGTACAATCTCAAGTCTTATTAAGAACATGTATTGTACTTGCGTAAGAACATTTTGGCTTCAGAGATAACAATGTCCTTAATTAAAGATTCTTCTTGCCATATAAAGAGCCTTTCCACATGTCCAGTACTTCATTAGAGGTCAAAGAGTCTTTTTATGACAAGTGATGCTTGTCTCTCGCCTAATTTGGTCCTAATTAAGGAAACTCCTATAATTTTTAAAGTGCCACTTTGACATTTTTAACAAGAATGTATGAATTTTTTACTTTAGTGTGATCTTTACAGAATTTTCAAAATAAACTTGAACGAAACAAAATTGTAAACAGAAAAAGTCAAATTATAAGTGTACTCCTTTACATTTTTAATCAATCGTAATTAATAATAATTTTTTTAATAATTTACTAATAAAAATTATAGTACCTGTGATGATCTAAAATAAAGTTTATAATACAAATAACACTATATCATAAATGTTTAGTGGTATTAAGTTAGATTTCAACTATTGAATACATATTTATTCAGTTCTCAAAGTCCATCCTTGCAAAGCGATCTTAAATAAGATCTACCATCCGCTTTAAAGGAAATAACATCCTCAGGTGAGATGATGTCAGTAATTGATTTTCAAATACTTTAAATTAATGGAAAATGTTAATTATATCGAACACAGATGAGGATCAGTGGAAGAAAGGGACGTGAACTAGTATAGTCTGATGATCGAGGCCTTCCCTTAAAAATTTCAAGCTGCTTTCTACCCTGCTGTAAAAAACCCCCACCCTGGAGTGGTGACTAATTGTGAGTCTCACGTGGTGTTTGTCTCATTGTTATGCAAGTGAAGGCATCAATAGTATCTTCAATTGTAGATTAAAAGAAAATACTTCTGAGGTGGTTAAATGACTAAAGGCATTGGACCCTGTGTACAAGTTAGCCAAGCGTGTAAGCGCAGGTTGTTGGGTCAATGCTGGGTGCGTGGTTCGTGTAAGAGCGGGTGGTTAGGTCAATGCTGAACGAGTGATTGGGTCAATGCTGGGCGGGTGATTGGGTCAATGCTGGGAGGGTGGTTCGTGTAAGGGTGGGTGGTTAGGTCAATGCTGGGCAGGTGATTGGGTCAAAGATGGGAGAGTGGTTCGTGTAAGGGTGAGTGGTTGGGTCAATGCTGGGCGCGTGGTTCGTGTAAAGGTGGGTGGTTGGGTCAATACTGGGTGGGTGGTTCGTGTAAGAGCGGGTGGTTAGGTCAATGCTGGGTGGGTGATTGGGTCAATGCTGGGTGGGTGGTTCGTGTAAGGGTGAGTGGTTGGGTCAATGCCACTGTTCATGTATGTGTGGGTGATTCAATGCCACTAAACGTAGCCTATAGGCCTATGGGTTGTTTATTCAATACCATCGTACGTGTATTGGGGGGGAGGGTTCGGGGTCTAGACTACCGTATGTGTATGGTTGGTTGGGTGAATCGCGCTGAACGTGTATAGTATGTGCCCTTAATACCACCACGAATTGATGGGTCCAACATTCTAATCCCCATTTGAGTTTTAAGTGAATTTTAGATAATCCTTTAAGTATGGTCTTAGTATAGGAATGTGACTCACATGAACTAGTGAACAGTGTCAACATTGGGAGGCTTATTTAAATATAATAATGTGAACTTAACTCATTTAACATAACATTAACATCCGTATTGAGAATGACAAAGTCCCATATCTTTGCTTAATTTGTTTAACATGGGAAGTTAAACCCAGAAATCGTAAAGGAACAATATTCTTTTTTTTTTCTAGTCATGACGTATTGACTTATATGAGTTGTACTATATTAGTACTATAAAAACAATACTAAAAGAAACTAACAAATTACCTGTATTGAAAGTGCAAATGATCATTGAGATACTATCCCTGTATCATCGCAGAAAACCCGTAACAACAAGCGTAGATTAGATTTATTTCGTTGATTTTAAAATTGTATTTTAAAGTGTGTCTTTTTTTAGCAAAACACGAATTAAACTGATGTGAAATCTATCATTATCTAGTTCGATATTATTTGTTTAGCTACTAATCCACTTAAACGTCGGAAAGAAAATGGATATACTGATCGTAGAGATATGCTTGAATAAAAGGGTAAATGAGTTTGATGAGGGTAAATGAGTTCATGCTTTAGTTCTTTGACAATTGTATTATAAGTTCCCTTCCACCAAGCAGTCACACATGATGTATTTCCCCACGAGACCACTTATCTCAAATAAAGGGCAACACATTACAAGAAGGATGCTGTTGCTGCTCTCTAATGGACCACTAATGGTTCAGACACAGTTGATGTCTGATGGTATCATTGGTGAGTGCCAAACTACCCGTGACCATCAGGCTTTTATCTCGTCAAAAGACATTACAACTTTTCCATTACGCATTAACATCTTTGAGACCACCTAGGCAAACTTAACTACATGCCTCCTGCTTCAATTTAGTGTACAAGATAACTTTACCCAAATATTATCTCTTTAAAACAATTTATATCTATAATAACGTCACATGTTCTTGCTAAATATGTAAAAGTAGTACCAACACAATCACAGGGGTTTCCCTAATTAGCACCAAAATTGGCGAGAGACAAGATCCACCTGTCATAAAAACACTCTTTGACCTATAATGAAGCCCTGGACACATGGAAAGGCTCTTCATTTGGCAACAATGCTCCTTAATTAATGTCATTGTTATTAACCAAGGTCAACAGTTCCTTAAAAACAGCCATTTATAAATAATGTATTTCAATAGCCAGGAAACCTAAATTCTTGAAGAAAAAAATACTCTAGTGTGTATATAACGCTTTTAGTCTATCACAAATATAAGTAAAAATATATAATCGCAAATCGCAAGTTTATTACTAATAATGGCTCTTTATATTTTGGTTACCTAATACACCAAAACGGGATGATTTCTCTCCGACATAACACAATTAAGGCGCTGTTAAGGCTCATGCTGTGGGTAATTAACCTGTTGGGGTGGTTATAAATGTTAATTATTCGTCTGTCTTCGTAAAACAACACAATTCTGTACTTCGTACAGTCTTAGAGGCAGAATATAATGAGAGATAACACATGTAATGTTAAATATAGTTAAAGGAAATATACTTACATTAGTGTGATTATGATATGTACAAATACATATTGTAATTTGTTGCCACCAACAAGCCTAGTTTAGTTCAATCATAAACAAATCTAAAACATAGGGTCATGTTATTGGTAATACATTTATCATTCGAAAAGTACATCATTTATTTGCTTTCTCAAAGACAAATGAAAACTAAACTGTAGCCAGAAAAAACTATTAAGGCCTTGTAAATCCCATGTTCCAAGGATCGAATCCCAACTGAGGTGACGGTCAGAACTTCACTCGTTGAAAATTGTCCCGCTCCCTCAGGCTTCCAATATCAAATGATTGTTGATGTTTATATATATATATATATATATATATATATATATATATATATATATATATAAACATCAACAATTAATTTACAATTTCAATTTCAATCAATATATTTACAATCAATTTCAACTATCACTGTTTTATATATATATATATATATATATATATATATATATATATATATATATATATAACAGAATATCAAGAAATTGATTGTAAATACAATATGATATTCAAGTAAAATGTTTATATCTATTAATCACTAGTTTTTTTTTAACTGTCCTTTGTTGCAAAATAAACATATAAAGAGTAATATTTAATTTCTTATGGTTTTACTTGACGGCTAATGATGAAAAATAAAACAAATTAAAATCTTTACATTAATTTTACAATATAAAGGTCGGTGAGAAGGAGCCTCACAGTCATTGCTAATAAAACCACTCTCAAAATATTTCCTGACAAAAATTAAACTTCCCAACATTTTATAGCTATTAGATGAAAGTTTTTAATATTCATAAAGTATAAACAGGACTATGTACATATACACATATATACTGTACTACTTACTATACGTGTACAGTATAGTCTGAGGACAACGCAAAGCGATCACTTGTAGTGATATTTTATGACGCCCCATTTTTCTGCAATATTTTCACTGTGTGCCTTCTTTCTTACTTCTGACCATGCTCTTCCAGTATATTTTCTTACTTCGGCCCTTGCTGGTCCAGTCTTCTTTCTCTACTTTAGACCATGCTGATCCATTCTTTTTTCTTACTTCAGACCATGCTGGTCCAGTCTTCTTTCTTACCTCAGACCATGCTGATACGGTCTTCTTTCTTACTTCAGACCATTCTGGTCCAGTATTCTTTCTTACTTCAGACCGTGCTGGTCCAGTCTTCTTTCTTCAGACCATGCTAATATGGTCTTCTTTCTTACTTCGGCCCATTCTGGTCCAGTCTTCTTTGTTACTTCAGACCATGATGTTCAAGTATTATTTCTTACTTCGGCACATGCTGGTCCAGTATTCTTTCTTACTAAAGATCATACTGGCCCAGTATTGTTTTTTTTACACCTGCGCTCACCACCGATCTATCTACGTTTAGTATAAATATGTTTCTATTTTTAATGTCTGCTTCTTTTATTTTTATTTTTTCGTTCAGATACTTCCATACTTCTATTATATAAGTCATAAGTTTTATGACTCCTGTGTAAGGAAAAGTTTTTTTTAATCAGGTGCTTATAATTTGTTCTTTTGATCCATCTATGTAACTTAATTTTTTGTGTGTCGTTATATAAATTTGACACTTTCAGTCTCTTTCCTTCCTCTTAAAATGTAATATTTATACATTATTGTATTTATACAAAATAAATTAGTTTGTCAAAAACTATCAAAACCATCAACAATAATCTTTGTATAAAATTGCATTGTCGAATTTCCCAGAGAGTTTACCCTTGTTATTGAATTTCCTACAATCTTTCTTCCATTGTCTGTCACGGGAAATGCAGGAGGACAAGGATGAATTGACAGGTTGTCTGCAATTCTCTTGGAACTGTTGATGTAAGGCAGAATATATTGGCAGCCAAGTCACCTGATATTATTGTGTGATTGAAAAATGTTTGTGACAGGCACCTCATCCGATGCTATTCTCTTATTTAAATAATTCTTCATTTATGTCATATACATATTGTGAGAGAAAAACAATTGTGTGACTAATTAAAATATAGATTTATAATTCATTTTAATATGTTCATTAAGTGTTCATTTATACAATGTTATAGAAATAAGTATAAAACAACATTGTAGTAAGTTGAAAGTTGATGAAATATAATTTGAATTATAAAAATAAAATATCTCCTAAGAAACGTTTTTTATCAATCTAACAAACTAGAATACATGTATACGTAATATCCATTCCAAATATACATACATATATATGTGTGTGTGTGTGTGTGTGTGTGTGTGTGTGTGTGTGTGTGTGTGTGTGTGTGTGTGTGTGTGTGTGTGTGTGTGTGTGTGTGTGTGTGTGTGTGTGTGTGTGTGTGTGTGTGTGTGTGTGTGTGTGTGTGTGTGTGTGTGTGTGTGTGTGTGTGTGTGTGTGTGTGTGTGTGTGTGTGTGTCACGAAACCAATTCATAAAATATTTAAAACATTCTATCTACACAATGAAAGAATACGAAGCCTTCAACGCTGGATTTAGAGATTATCTTAAACAGGTGATCCGTCAAACGGATCTACTGAGACCTCCTTTTTAATGAGTCAAATGGAGTCTTTATACTCAAATAAAAAACTTTCTTTTACACAAGGTAAATTCGTATGAATCTATAAATCTTTTAAAAAATTCAAAAAATGTATTTTTCTTCAATTCCTCACAAGTAGAATACTGTTTAGTAAAAAAAGGGGAAGCAATTACAAAATTTAAAAAGGGCTTTATTTATTGTAATATATTTATTTTTGAGTCAGTTATTACAACTTAAGGCTTATTAAAACTAGTGTATATTTTCACTCGTCATCATGATTCTAGTAATAATCAAAGATATATTACAAGCTTGTAATAATTAAAAAAGCAAGTAAATAAAAATTATATCTTTCGATAATAAACTTTACGGGACAGACAACTTAGAAATAAAACAAAATTTTAGATTTTTACTATTCAAATAACTAATCAAAAGACATTATATGCATGCGAGATCAATTTGAATTACTTTTTTAACTGTTGTATTGTGATATGAAAGTAGATCAAACTTAAATAATTATTACTGAACAGTAACATAAGCACTCAATAAATACAAAGTAATTTTTCTCAGATATTTAACTATACACATTGCAACTGATATAAACTTCAAATAAAACTCAATTTAAATTAATTTAATATTTATACCAATTATATTAGAAAATATTAAAAAACAAATGCGATGCTGTTAAAGTACTAACATGTTTTCTTTAGTAAATATTTTGAAAATGGTTTACTATACATATACATTAAAAATAACACCAGGGCCAAGCTAATTATTAATCACTCCCTTAAAACTGCATGGTTAAAATATAAAAGGTGTAGTAAATTGCCTTTTACTTTGAGAGAGAACGATATGAGCTTCGTATATTTAAGAACAAACAAACCCAGCAGACGAACTGTTTGTGTCTGTATTTGAAGAGCTGAACTCTGAGACACTCGGCTTGCAAACCTGGAGACATAGTCAGGGCACAACACTGGGGATGGGATATTCCTATTTTGTCTTTTTGTCACTTCATATGACACTTTGTAGTGAACGTTTCAATTAAGTATAGCATTTTTCACTATTGGCACTAGTAACACAGTGTTGTAACGACTCAAGCTAGTCGGGGACTAAGTGTTGTGGATACGAATAATAATAATAATATAACTATATCCAATTGAAATTGAAACTTAAGTTAAAATATATATGGATATAATAGTTAATATTGAAAACCTATTTATTTAACATATGTTTTCAAAGCAATCAGTTTGTTTAATGTACATATATTTATTAAAATAAAATGTATCGATCTACAAATAACATTTACAAGTGCTTATTAGTATAATCCGAAAAATAATATAATTTTTTTTTCTAATTGATTGCGAAAACTAGTAAGACGCTGACAATATTGGTTAAGTATCTTAGAAATGAGCTTTCAATTAACGATTAACTTATAATGTGAATTATATATTTTTACATTATTAGTTCTGTGATACTTTATTCTATTTATTCTATTGGAGTTAAATTGCACGTCAAATCTAAAATATACATTAAGAAAACTATAAATATAAAAGCCAAGTACATTACAGAATACAACTGATTATAGTAAGTTTTTATGCATTTATATATATATATATACCATTAAACTTGAGACAAACATTCTGTATATACTCTAAAATACTACTAATAAAATATATAAAATTACCTCAAAAATCTAGAATTTAGGTAAAATAATATTTTGATACAGGCCAATCAAGAATTAAGGTTAGGTGCAGCTCCATAAGGCATAGGGAGTATATAATAAATCTATTTTATTATTTTCATAAGCTTAATAACAGCAAAATTACCAAGCTATCTTTCACTTATTACAGGGTCAAACATTAAAATGTATTGTCTTTACGCACACATATGTCTTAAGATGTAGAACAGATGTTCTATTTTTGTTTTGGTAAATAATTGACGACGTGTTCACAATCAACAAATTACTGAGAGAGAGAGTGAAAGAATCAAAGGAAAGAAGATGTACAATTTACGAAAGGGTGAGTCAGCTGGTCTGATTCTGGCGTGAATTGGCATCGCTTCAGTTTGACGGCTGATTGCATTACGACTTCAAAGAGTGTGTCTGTAGCCAGTACAGGGGCTGTGGGGAGGGGTAGGACCTGTTGAGGCTACTCCATGTTCGTTCCTATCGATTCACTTTGTTTTTTACCCCTACACTTCGCAATCTTTTATCTTAGCTCTTTGTAGCAGCAAATTACAACATGAAAATGTTTTATCTCTACACAAACTGATTGGAACGTATTTTTAGTGTAGTCTAATGAAGGTTAGACTAACAATGGTCTGTTATTGTAATAGTTAAAATAATTTATTTTTACTATTATTTCACAAATAACATGAATGTTGACAGCCTATTGATAAAGGTCCCTGTGTGGTGGCTAGTGCTTCGGACTAATTATTGCATTTTTAAACTTTCAAAGCCCCCTACAAAACAGAACATTCATAACTGTATTAACAAACAAACAAAAAAAAAAAAAAAAACAAACAAACAAGCATAAAAATATTTGCTATATAAACTTGCCAGTGCTGCTATATAACGGTGAGTGGTCTCAAACAGCGGTAAGGTGTTTGGCGTACTACTAGCTCACCTATTAGTCACTTCAGCATTCGTATAGGAGATACAGAGATAGGAGAGATAGAGGTTGGGGACCACTGGTGCTTCCTGTTTAGGAATTATAGCCAATTTTATGTAAATCAATATTGATAAACAGATATACATAACTGAGTTACTAAAAATATGATATTTACAATTATTTCTCTTTATTTGAAACAGGGAAGAGATAGTTATTTTTTAATGTAGATTGTTTTAATCCATGATCAGCCCAACTTGTAATGTGATTTATGGTGCTGATTCTTAACACTTAATATACATCCATTGTAATTTTACATACAATTTATTCTCGAATACGCAAAGTTGTTAAATGCTTTCATTTTACAATGTAATGGTTGAATTAGTAAAATAATATTAATTATTATTCAAAACACTAATACTTCAGTATTATTTATATAACTGTTTAATATGATTATTTCTTTTACTTAAGTTACAGCTTCTAATGCGTTGTACCATTGGCCTTGACTGGAGTTTTCTGGCGTTATCTCAAGATAACGGAGTCAAGCAGCGTCAAGCGTGGCTGTTTCTGGGATGGGTGACAGTCTGAGCGATCCCTTACATGCATGCAGTCCACCTGCCCGGTCAGTAGTGGTGGTTCGGAAGTCAAATTGAGCGTGGCTGTTCCTGGGATGGGTGACCGTCTGACCGATCCCTTACATGCATGCAGTCCACCTGCCCGGTCAGTGATGGTGGTTCGGAAGTCGAATCAAACGATATCGAGCGTGGTTGTTCCTGGGATGGGTGACCGTCTGAGCGATCCCTTACATGAATGCAGTCCACCTGCCCGCTCAGTGGTAGTGGTTCGGAAGTCGAGTCAAGTGACACCGAGCGTTGCTGTACCTGGGATGGGTATTGGGTGACCGTCTGAGCGACCCCTTACATGCATGCAGTCCACCTTCCCGGTCAGTGATGGTGGTTCGGCTGTCGATCAAGTGACATCAAGCGTGGCTGTTACTGGGAAGGGTGACCGTCTGAGCGATCCCTTACATGCATAAAGTCGATCTGCCCGGTCAGTGATGGTGCTTCGGAATTCGAGTCGAATGACATCGAGCGTGGCTGTTCCTAGGATGGGTGATCGTCTGAACGATCCTTTACATACATGCAGTCCACCTGCCTGGTCAGTGATAGTGGTTCGGAAGTCGAGTCAAGCGTTAGAGATGCCTCTTCTCCTGGTAAAATAAAACCTCGTTTATAGTTTTAAATTTAACATTTAACTGAAGTAAAATGTTATCAGTAGCCATATGCAATAGAATTTTTTCATAAAATTTTATTAAAATCGATATAAAACAGGTGGATGCAAATAAATATAATGAGAGTTAGTAGTAAAACAAACGACAACTTTGGTGGTTATTCTCCCGTTATAATCGTTTAATTTTCACAAAACTTTGACAAGAAACATTTAAAAACAATGTCATTGTAAGGGTACACGTCTTTTAAGATATACATTATGGCTATGTTTATTTGGTAAAAATAGAGTTTTTAGGATCATTTTGGAAAGGAATATGGTGATTAATACGAATTGAATGTTAAATTGCACAGAATTATTAAATGACTGCTAGGTAACTATCTACTACTAGCTAACTAATTAATACTAACTAACTAAGTACTATTAAGTAAATAATTACTACTATGTAACTAATTAATAGTAGCTAACTAATTACTATAGATAACTAATAACTACTAGGTAAGTAATTACTACTAGGTAACTAATAACTAGTAAGTAACTAATTAATAGTAGCTAACTAATTACTATAGATAACTAATTAATATTAGCTAACTAATTACTATAGATAACTAATAACTACTAGGTAAGTAATTACTACTAGGTAACTAATAACTAGTAAGTAACTAATTAATACTACTAGCCTATTACTATTAGGTAACTAATTACTACTAGGTAACTAATTACTACTAGGTAACTAATTACTACTAGGTAACTAATTACTACTAGGTAACTAATTACTACAAGCTAACTAATTACTACTAGGTAATTAATTACTACAAGGTAACTAATTACTACAAGGTAACTAATTACTACTAGGTAACTAATTACTACTAGGTAACTAATTACTACTAGGTAACTAATTACTACTAGGTAACTAATTACTACTAGGTAACTAATTACTACTAGATAACTAATTACTACTAGGTAACTAATTACTACTAGGTAACTAATTACTACTAGGTAACTAATTACTACTAGGTAACTAATTACTACTAGGTAACTAATTACTACAAGGTAACTAATTACTACTAGGTAACTAATTACTACAAGCTAACTAATTACTACTAGGTAATTAATTACTACTAGGTAACTAATTACTACTAGGTAACTAATTACT
The DNA here is from genome assembly GCA_035578905.1 of Stictocephala bisonia. Classification (NCBI taxonomy): domain Eukaryota; kingdom Metazoa; phylum Arthropoda; class Insecta; order Hemiptera; family Membracidae; genus Stictocephala; species Stictocephala bisonia. Next base: position 953,315 of record JAQJVL010000069.1, read on the forward strand.
ACTAGGTAACTAATTACTACTAGGTAACTAATTACTACAAGGTAACTAATTACTACTAGGTAACTAATTACTACAAGGTAACTAATTACTACTAGGTAACTAATTACTACTAGGTAACTAATTACTACAAGGTAACTAATTACTACTAGGTAACTAATTACAACTAGGTAACTAATTACTACTAGGTAACTAATTACTACTAGGTAACTAATTACTACTAGGTAACTAATTACTACTAGGTAACTAATTACTACTAGGTAACTAATTACTACAAGCTAACTAATTACTACTAGGTAACTAATTACTACAAGCTAACTAATTACTACTAGGTAATTAATTACTACTAGGTAACTAATTACTACTAGGTAATTAATTACTACTAGGTAACTAATTACTACTAGGTAACTAATTACTACTAGGTAACTAATTACTACTAGGTAACTAATTACTACAAGGTAACTAATTACTACTAGGTAACTAATTACTACTAGGTAACTAATTACTATAAGGTAACTAATTACTACTAGGTAACTAATTACTACAAGGTAACTAATTACTACTAGGTAACTAATTACTACTAGGTAACTAATTACTACAAGGTAACTAATTACTACTAGGTAACTAATTACTACTAGGTAACTAATTACTACTAGGTAACTAATTACTACTAGGTAACTAATTACTACTAGGTAACTAATTACTACTAGGTAACTAATTACTACTAGGTAACTAATTACTACAAGCTAACTAATTACTACTAGGTAATTAATTACTACAAGGTAACTAATTACTACAAGGTAACTAATTACTACTAGGTAACTAATTACTACAAGCTAACTAATTACTACTAGGTAATTAATTACTACTAGGTAACTAATTACTACAAGGTAACTAATTACTACTAGGTAAGTAATTACTACTAGGTAACTAATAACTAGTAAGTAACTAATTAATAGTAGCTAACTAATTACTATAGATAACTAATTAATATTAGCTAACTAATTACTATAGATAACTAATAACTACTAGGTAAGTAATTACTACTAGGTAACTAATAACTAGTAAGTAACTAATTAATACTACTAGCCTATTACTATTAGGTAACTAATTACTACTAGGTAACTAATTACTACAAGGTAACTAATTACTACTAGGTAACTAATTACTACAAGCTAACTAATTACTACTAGGTAATTAATTACTACTAGGTAACTAATTACTACAAGCTAACTAATTACTACTAGGTAATTAATTACTACAAGGTAACTAATTACTACTAGGTAACCTATTACTACAAGGTAACTAATTACTACTAGGTAACTAATTACTACAAGGTAACTAATTACTACAAGGTAACTAATTACTACTAGGTAACTAATTACTACTAGGTAACCTATTACTATTAGGTAACTAATTACTACTAGGTAACTAATTACTACAAGGTAACTAATTACTACTAGGTAACTAATTACTACTAGGTAACCTATTACTATTAGGTAACTAATTACTACTAGGTAACTAATTACTAGTAGGTAACCTATTACTATTAGGTAACTAATTACTACTAGGTAACTAATTACTACTAGGTAACTAATTACTACTAGGTAAATAATAACTACTAGGTAAATAATAACTACTAGGTAACTAATTACTACTAAGTAACTATCAATTAATTTTACTTTTAATTAATATTTTATTAAACTTTTAACCTTTTATATATTTTGTTTACCTTATTACTAGTATCATACAAACTATGGTTTCAAAAACAGTCCTTTAATTAAATTTATATGTGCAAATAATTAATTTTAAAAGGATACTACCTATTAAAAATTTATTTGTGTATAGGATTGGTTCGGGCGAGCGATTTTAAATGTGGGACTGAACTGTGAGTTAACGATTGGTTGCATAATTATAATTTTAATAACTTTTAAAATATTGTAAACTTTACTAGAGGATCCAAACTTAAATAGTGTGGTTATTAATTGTTATTTACATTAAAACTAAAAACGCAAAGTCGCTTATACATATATAATACGTGGATCAACTATTAACTTTTACGTTCATTCAAACTTTCAAAAATGATAATTTTCCAACAGATCGGTAAGTCAGAATGCTTATTCACATTTAACCTGCTCTTATGGGATATAAGTACAATAATGTGACTGACTACCTTTACAGAATCTTAGGGTTATTAGGTTTGTATTAAGTAAACCATTGCCTTAACACTGTGTTCTATCCGTACGTTAATCCATAATGCAGATTATACAGAGAACAAGTACTTTTCCGATAAAAAGAGACAAAAGGGTAGGATTTGTCTAAGTACAAACAAAACAGAGCAGACATAAAGCTTGTAGCTCTGTTTGAAGATCTCTCAGTCTGCGACACTCAACATGCAAATGTGGAGTCATAATCAAACAGAATTGAGGCTTGGCTGTTGAGAGCTCCCTTGTTCCCCCTGACTTATTTGTCAATTGTTATATGCGTTTCTCTTTTGAAATGTAGTCCTTTGACTTATTTTAATGTTCATTATTAAAACAAAATAATAAAATAATAATAATAGTATTAAAAACAAAAAAATTATATCAATTAATATAAATGTCTAAATACTGATGGTTTACAGTAAAAAAAACAAAAAAAAATAGTTATTTGGATCTAAGATATTGGCAAAACATTTTCTGTAAACTATAGATATTCATTACGAAAAGATTTTAAAAAAATTTCGCTCAAAGACCTAAAATTACGCCAATCAAATATTGTTTACTTATTTTTATGTTAACATAAATTTTATAATGCTAGAAGTATTCTCATATGCAGGATTAAGATAGTTCAACAACAATATGACTACTATTTATGCTCCAGCCATATATATACTGAATAGTCATGCAATCAGCAGTTTTTATAAGTAATTAGGAATCATAAAAGCACAGAATAGTAAGATAAATATATTTATTTGTGCTCAATGGATCAATTTTTCCTTTACAACCACAATTTACAAAAATGTCGGCGATGCTTGTCTGCTCCTGGCATGAATTAGCATCCCTCCAGTTACATGATTGCATTACTACTTCAAAGGGTTGATGTGTCTAATGCCGTCAGGGTGAGGGGGGTTGTGGGGGTGATGGGAGGGACCTGTTGAACCAACTTTCATCTACACTCGTATTGATTCGGCTTGTAATTTTTACCTATAAATATCTCAATTTTGTATTTAATACTGTTTACTTATCGATCACTAATATTGTTAGTACTATCCGAAAATGAGAATATAAATATCGGTGTGATATCAATAACTATTTAGTCTGTGCTCACAGGGGCTCTTTTATGAAAATATCAGCCTAATTAAAAAATGTGTCTTGAACAAGTATTAAATCTTAATTATTATTGTTATCAGCTGAAATTTACTACTGAAATATTCGTTTGCAATAAGGCTAGTAGCAACTCTGCCACGCACTCAGACTGATTTTTCAATTTAGTATGTACATTATACTGTTTTCCCAGCCTAAAGTTGTCCGTTATTTTGGGGAGAGGCTGATAGAAGCGGGACAGGGGGGGTACTTATTAAAACACGTTAGTCTGATCAGCTGATCGAAAAAATTTAAATAGAAACAACCGGTAACCAATCATTTTTTATTAATTCCATGTTTAAATATAACCCGTCTTTCTAATTCATTGCAACTAATATTTGTTACTATCTCTGTTTGTCTAACATATTTCTAATTACCATTGTAGATTGTTTATTAACTGGCTGACTGTCATGAGTATTATACAGGGTGAATGGTACGTGGTGTTTAAAAATTTAAGGGCTTAAACTACATGCTTGGGGCTACTTAAAAACGCAAATTTCAGTTTTATATGCCAAATGGTTAGAGTGGTATGTTCAAATTAAGATTTTTTTTAAATCGTGGACCTAACCATAAAAAAGCGCTATTACTTACACAAAAAATCATATTTTTTAACTGTGACACCATTTTTGAAATCTACACTAAATTTTCAACAAGAATAATGAGCTAGTAAGATGCGTAAAGTAAGGTTGTTATTTAAAAGTATGCGTTAAAGTAAAAAAATCATATTTTTGTAAAATTTTAAACAATGTTTTACGCGTGGTTACAAAATTATGGTAATGGACATAATGTGTCAAACCGTACAGACAACTGCGTAATTTAATGTTCTATTCAATTGTATAATTGTGATTTTAATTATTTTGTTTCGTCATCGAAAGCGTTAGGTGAAACTGAATTAAAACACAGTTTGCAGAAAACTTGAAGCTTTGACTATTTATTACAAGAAATATTACAACACTTTGATTTTACATAATATTAAGACATACTAATTACATTCGTAAAAATAATTGGAAAAAAGGTTAACTTAAAAGAATAAGATTTACAAATGTTGTTCAAACTGCCTTCCTCCATTTATGAGCAGGCCCGTGCGCTCTTGTGCATTTGTTGAACTGTCACTTTTGTAGACTTCTTGGTGCACTACTTCAGCAGCCGCAGTTATTCTCTTTCTCAGGTCTTGTTCTGTGTTGATAGGTGCAGAATAGACTTTTTGTTTCATCCATACCCATACACAGAAATCCATAGGACTAAAGTCCGGCGATCTAGCTGGCCACGGTACGGTCCCACCCTGTCCAATCCATGTAGGATAATAGAGCGTCAACCAGTAAAACACTTCTGCGGTGAAATGCGGTGTAGCTCCATCTTGATGGAAAATGAGACTGTCTCTTTTTTCTTTTCTTTTCTTTTTTTTTTTTTTTTTTTTTTTTTTTTTAAAGATTCAATACCACTGTACGTGTATGGGTGGGCGGGTGGGTCAATACTACTGTATCTGTATGGGTGGGCGGGTGGGTCAATACCACTGTACGTGTATGGGTGGGCGGGTGGGTCAATACCACTGTACGTGTATGGGTGGGCGGGTGGTTCAATACCACTGTACGTGTATGGGTGGGCGGGTGTACACAAAGAAAGGTACTGGGTAATAAAAATTACACGGAGACGTGTATGGGTATGCCGAAAATCTAAGAAAAAGTTTTGGTATTTTGTAATGCCTAGTTGTAATTTTATAAGGGCTATTAATAAGAATGTAGTTGTCTTTACGGTAAATGTGAATGACTAATGTAGTCTAGTTTATATTATTAAACATCAATACCTAATCAATTCAATCATCCTTTATTAAATCTAACAAAAACCTAGCTTGAAATGATGGTTGTTATGCTAGAAAGGTATGACTGTAACGGTGGTTGAGATGGTCTAGCAGCAAAGGGAGACCTTGCTGTAAAAAGTCCAAAAAGCGTTCCCCGTTAAGGTTTCCCTGAAAAAATGTGGGCCAATAAGCGTTTCACCTACTACCCCAACCCATACCATAATGTGAAATCTACTTTGAAAATATCGTTCTTTGGTTGCTATTGGGTTATCTTCCGCCCACATGTGCATATTATGTGTATTAAAGATTCCTTGTCTTGTAAATATGGCCTCATCTGTCCAAAGGATCTTTTTAAAGAAATGGTACTGCTCAATATCGCTATTGAGCAACCATCTACAGAACTGAACACGAGGAGTGAAGTCTTGAGCTTCAAGTGCTTGTACAGGCGTGAAGTGGTACGGATGAAACTTGTAGAAATGAAGAATATCCAACACTTTCCACTGTGAAACATTTAGTTGAGACGCAATTGCCCTACTACTACTCTTTGGGTTTTCTTGAAAGGTATTTAGAATCAATTCTTCAACACCTACATCATAATTAACTGGACCTATCTCAGAAGACTTTCTTTGAATTTTTCCACTTTCCAATAACCTCTGGTGAAGTATAGTGAACACCTGTGGGCTGGGAGCTTTTCGATCTGGGTACCTTAAATTGTACTCTCTTTGCACAGCAAGTGCATTGCCGTTACAAAATCCATAAACAAAGTGCATTTCTGCATATTCTCTTGTAGTGAACCCCATGATGCTACAGAACTCAATAGCTTGTACACAGACCCGGTCTAAAGAGTAAACAGATAATGGATTCCAGTTTTCCTCGTGATAAGGTTGCTTTAAAAGAAACTAAGTTTTGTTAAACTAAGCAGGTAGTGGAATTTCCCAGTCATTAAGGACAACAGACAAAACTATTGCTAAGATTGGGGTGTATGCCGGGTCTAAGAATTGTGATAAAACCCCATTCGTCCCTGATTTACATGTGTTTTTAATCACATAACGTTATTTGAATGTCCAGTCCTAGTTGCTGGCTAGTAAGATAGTCTTACAATTTTTTAACCACTCTGTGTTTCTTTCTATTCAAATAATAATAAAAAATGGAACATTGTACGATAATACAAACAAAAGCATATCACTGGAACGAACATTAAATTGTGCAGTTTTCTGTATAGCTTGACACATTATATCCGTTACCACAATTTAGTAACTACGCGTAAAACATTGTTTAAAATTTTACAAAAATATGATTTTTTTACTTTAACGCATAATTTTAAATACCAACCTTAATTTACGCATCTTACTAGCTCATTATTCTTGTTCAAAATTTAATGTAGATTTCAAAAATGGTGTTACAGTTTAAAAAAATATTATCTTTTGAGTAATTAATAAAGCTTTTTTTATGGTTAGGTCCACGATTTAAAAAGAACTTTAATTTGAGCATACCACACTAACCATTTGGCATGTAAAACTGAAATTTGCGTTCTTAAGTAGCCCCAAGCATGTAGTTTAAGCCCTTAAATTTTTAAACATCACGTACCATTCACCCTGTATATTGCTATTAGAGGCCATCAGTATCAGTATTTTAATCAGGGAATTAGGTCCATTGTTAAATTAAAAAAAAAAACATGCATAAGCTTCATACATTTTTTAAAATTATTAACCGTAGTTCATAATATTTACCAGTTACACAGGTTTACTCTTCTCTTTTATATAATTTTTTCTAATGGGATTAGAGAAATATCAGTAAAAAAATAATTCAAAAAGAGCTTCATAAAAAATTAATTAATTGGAAAGATATGGAAATTGTTTAGTTTTAATAATTTAGCTGAAAACAATCGTCGTTAGAATTGTATAATGCTACCAATACATTAAACTATAGTGATAAATTTTTATTGTTTGTTTAGTGATGTAATATGTAGCATATAACGTTCCTTGTGTGTCACATATAACGTTCCATGTGTGTCACATATAATTAGATAACGTTAAAAAATAATCATTCGATATTATAAATCGTGCTTTGAAAAATAAGAATAGTCCATTACGAGATTTCGTTTTTTATTTTGAATTAAAAATTTATATATTAAGCCATAGTCGTTTGGTTATTAATTTTTGGTATGTTAAAAATATAATTCAAAGTATAAATAAAAATATAATTTTTGTTAAAAGTATAATTTTAGCAGTCTCATTTTTTTTAGTTGTATAATTTAAGTAAATGATTAAATTTGAAAATATAATATTTTAAAGATTAAATGTACCCGTAATTAATTACTAAAGAACAACAAGCGTAGTTTTTAAAATAAAAACGTGTTGCGTATTTTTGCCAAGTTATAAGAGAATGTCGTGTACAGTAAAGACTGGGGAATGTCCCAGGGTGAAGCCTAAAGGATGATCCTGCTTTCACAGGATTGCTTTGATTGACTCTTTTGAGCATCAAAATGATACAATCAGCTTTCATTAAGTGCAATAATGGATATCCTGTATAAAACAACTTTTAAAGACTTGATATTAGTTATATTTGAAAGATATAATTAAATTATTTGAAGATAAACTGTGTACAAAATAAGACTGCTATAGGTTTGAGTATTCCGTGTAAGTAAAATCTTATATATACTAAATATTCAAAATTAACATTGTTCGTTGTAATAAAACGTGTAATTTAAATTAATTTTTACAATAATTAAGGAGTCTTTAAATTTTCCCTACAGCTAAACATTTTTGGATAACACTCTAAAATATAAATAGATAAATATACTAATATATTATTAATAATAACATTAATACTAAAAATAAGATGATTTGTACTAAGGAGGATATGAATAATACATTTAACGTTTAAGGAAAAAAACATTTTCATAACGCACGACAAAATATAAATTGTGTATTTAAAAAAAATTCAGCTTTGAAAAAAATTATTTTCAAAGAATTTACCATTGTACGTGTGTGGGTGGGCAGGTGGGTTATTCACCACTGTATGTGTTTGTACGTGTATAATCAATACATTTCATTTATAAACAAATATTAGTATCTTCTGTTCCATAAACTATTTGTACAGAAATTAGTAATAAAAATACTACTTTAAAGCTTGAGATCTGTATATTGATTTCCTTATTCCTTCAGTTTTTTAAATTTACTATACCCACTCCCATACACTTAATCTTATTGACCTACTCACCTACCTTATAGGGGCCTCAACACATTGGTTCAACATGAGCCAATACCAGCCAATGACGATGTAAGACAAACGGTTAACGGAGCGAGATTTTTACAAGTGTTATTTTTTGTATGTTTTAACCCAAGGAATCACCCCAGAAGTTTGGCAGGATACTTAAGCGACACACTGTATATTTTCAGTCTCAACATCCATTTCAAAATCCATCAGATAACTGGCACGGCGTAGTGTGAGCAATTTAAGTACGCCCGTGTAGTCAGATTGCCTATCCAGCGCCTGCCCATTTCTGCTGGCTATAGAGATCACAGCGCCCTTTCCTCAGTACTAAATGGCGCTTGTATAACATAAAGACAAATAATCAAGTATGATAATATCATGTAGGTTTGCAACTAGGACATTCAGTTTTGTTAATAGCCCTCCATCAAGGTTTTCCAGAAGACTTGTGAACGTTTTTTGAATTGTAGGATAATGAGACTGTTTAACGAAACATGTTTTACCAGATTACTTTGTTGTACTTTACTGTTTTTATATACAGAATATTTTATCATAGGCATATATTGACTATAAACGTTCAAAACAACTATTTACTGTTTCGTGTTCTATTTAGTATACATAGATAAATTTCTGATAACTTAGACCGGTATTACTTTGAACAGACTGTATATTGTTTTATATATCTCATATTTAATTGTTACTTCATATTTGATATATTCTTAACATAAAGAACAGAAGGAGATATGTATTTAGATAAAATAGTGTTTACTGGCAAATTAACAGATTAATGTTGGCTTGATTCTTCTCTATGGTAGTTGGATATGTATAATTTAAACACAAAATGAGGTGGATAAGTCTGTTCGATTAGGGAGAGTGGATGTTTCTTTAATACATTATTGTATTATATTACCATCTATAAACTTTCGGAAATTTTCTTTTAAAACTCCGTGACTTATAATGGGAGTTTTTTATATTATTATTAATTTTTGGTGGTCAAATAAATTTCATAAGAGCCATAGAGCCTATCGTTTTTAAATTTTAAACGGTTTGGAGGTTTTTTTGAAAGCACATAAGCTATAAAAATCAATTTTTTAAAATAGTAATCATTTAAATAACGATTGTTATATTGGAAATAGCAATTGTAGGAACACCAATAAGAATACAATTGTAAGATTAAAATGTGTTTGTATTACGTCCTAAAACATAGTTTATAAATAAGATATAGAGTATAAAATAAGAAGATGGATTTAAGAGGTCTCACCCAAGGATGTAAAGAGTATTTGGAGGATTAGAACTGTTGAGGGTCAAATCGTCGACCCAAAAAATTAAGCAGTGTTGAGCTTTGACCTTCTGCTACGGACATGACACCATATCGATTGTATGGGAAACTCTCTCTGAGATAGCCATTATAAATGAAGATTTTGGCAGATAAGAATTGGATCCTGATGGGGGTTCGATAATTAATTCATTTTATTTATTTATATTAGTCTATTGTTGTAAGTCAATTTTTGGAATAAGAAGCAAGGAACCATGAGTTTATTTTAAAGTTTTTTTTATTTTATCCTGTAATTAAGTATATAAGATATTCTATCCTCAACCTACAATGAACAATAATTATTTATCTCTGAGACAACATACAACGACTGCAAATCATATTCGGCATGGCTTAACGTTGATTTCTTTAATTTTTTATTTTTTTCATGTCAGGAAGTAATTAATTACTAAAAACTCCAGGTTCAAGTAAAAAAATATTTATTCCTGTTACACATTTAGTGTTTGAGATACATGAAACAATTCCTCATATTTGAAATCAATATTTGTTATTTCATTTGTTCAATTTGTATTTTTTAAATAATTTCTTTGTTCATATACGTTTTTATCTTGTAATAATTTATTTATTTATTTACGGTATAAACCATTTTACAAAAGTGTCAAAGAATATATAACAGCTCAAGACAAATTAAAGATGAAATCATCATTACAATACGTCAAAGGCTGTATCATGCTAATAAATATAAATTAGGATAATTTATCACATATAAGTTACATGCCAATAAATAGATTTCAAATACATTAACTTACATACAAGAATATGACACTATCTATAATACAAGCAAGACCATAATACACATACAGATATATATTTGAAAAAAGGGAAAAAAAACTAGTACAATAAGTATCAAGCAGGAATATGACAAGCAGTAAACACAACTTAACCAGAATAATATTAGAGTATAAGTGACGCAAAAGAAAACGATATTATGTAAAGCTAAACATGACAAAGGTACAGAATTTGACTTAACTAATTAACAAATTTCCCTTACTATACGCTTAATCCTAGCCTCACAAGTAGCAAAAAAATCTACATGCGGTGATAAGACATTGCCAAGCAGCTGGATGCGAGTGATGGTGGAAAACTGTGCATAGCTTGTTGAGAACTTTCTCCGCACGAACAAGTCCTTTGATCTTGTAGCAGATGATAGGCGAAATGAAATCCTTTCCAGCAAGTCGGGACAGTCAACCAAGCCATTCACAAGTTTGAAGAGGAAGACCACATCCTAGACATTTCTCCTCGTCTGAAGACTGTGCATATCCAGCATCTCCGCAACACTTCCAAGAGGTACCTCCAGGTAACGATATCCAAGTCGTAAGCCCACCAGTCTGACAAACTTATTTTGAATCCTCTGAAGGCGGTTACGAAGAGTCAATTGATGTGTAGTCCACACAACAGCACAATATTGCAACAGTGGCCTCACATTGTAGCAGTAGAGAGTTCTTAAAGTCTGCAGCTTAGAAAGATCCTTGGAGGTACGTGCAAGAAGTCCCAATGCTCTACCAGCCTGCAGGCAGATATTTTCGACATGCACTTCAGCACTCAGGGAAGCCATGAAGGTTACACCAAGATCCTTGACATTTGCAGGCCTGGCGAAAACATAGTTGTCCAAGTTATATTCATAGCATAGTGGGTTATTATTCCTGCAGAAGGTAAAGGCAAGACACTTTTTCAAATTAAGGTTCATGCGGTTTTCAACACACCACCTTTGTATGGCACAAAGATCTTCCTGGAGAACTAAACAGTCCTGCCGTAAACGTATGGCATTGTAGACTTTGAGATCGTCTGCAAAAAGGAGACAGTTGGATGAGATGAATTGCACAATGTCGTTGACAAAAACATTGAACAACAGAGGCCCAAGGATAGACCCTTGTGGTACTCCTGATGTTCCAATGAAAACTCGTGAGGTAGCAGAAGCAAATTTCACTGACAGCTGTCGGTCTTTGTTTTTAATAACGTTTTTGAGACTTTAGATTAAAAACTGTCTATGAAATCTATAGTAAGAAGTGTAATTTTATAAGTACTAATTTTTATAGTATCTTCGTAAGAAATAATTAGTTATAAAAATTGTCACAGATAAAAAAATACTATGCCATTACCAAAACTAAATTCCAACATTTGATCTCATAGTAAGATAAATAATTGAAAGTTAATAAACTAAAACGTAGTTTACATCATACGTTTACACCATACATTTACACCATCAGCTTACACCATACTTTTACAACATAAGTCCTAACAATTAAATAAAAAGTAGACGTCTGCGTAAGCAAACAAAAAGGTTTCATGCAAATATTAAATGTAAAACATTAAATTGTTTTCGTGTATCTATGTACTGCAATACATTTAATGGCATCAATGAGCCCAAAATAATTATTTAAATATTGCGTTAATCTTGATTTTATCATAAAAGAACGGGAATTCCTACTTATTAAGTGTTATACTTTATTTGTTTGGTTGAAAGGGGTTCTCCTACGTTTGGAGGCTTTTAATTGATGTTGATTTTCAGAATTCCTCAAAAGTATTCTTTATAGAATACAATGTGTTCACGTAGCTTCAAAAACAATCTATTACCACTCCATACGTTACTTTTACTAAACATTTTTATAAATATGAAAAAAAACTTGTTACTTTTTGTCAGGATATTTTATTATTAGACTATAGAATTATTTCCAAAAACTAACTACGTATAGGGTCAGTCACGGAATAATATTGGCTGCAACTTAAATATTCATTAATCATACTTTGGGTTAAAAATAGTACAAAAATCCTGTTAGAATATCGTTTAATCCTTGACACTTTACATAACACCATAAAAATATCCTTAAAGCACGGCACATAAATATGGTCGAAATTTCATTAATTGCTGATCATTAAAACTCACAATTTTTATGAATCCTTATTTGATTTAAATCTATAGCCAAGGCAACTTTAACATAATTATACCAATATACCAGCTATACCAAAATATAATATTTAATGCCAGGTAACTTAGGTTTCTTTAGTTATTTAGGTAAGGCAATTAGTGTAAAGAAATATTTTACCAAGTGTAAAAATGCGAAATAATTTGTTGTTAGCAAAACTATTGGTTTGTAGCAAAAAGCATAACAGTTAATTTTGAGAGTTATTAGAAAAACCATATAGTAAAAACATTTACTAAATACCTTGTTAATGCAGAAAAATGGGTACTGAATAATAAACGAGATATTAAATTTGCCAAAATTAACAAAGAACAAACTTAAAGAATAAACAGTTTTAGAATGAAACTTATAGAATGGGAGGACAGAAGAGACCAGGGTCAAACATTCAGAGAGCTGAAACAAAACAGAGTGGAGAAAGAAAAGCTTAATTTTTGCAACAAATAAATATAATAAGATGTTCCAAAAATTAACTGCAGTTTTACTTACTTTTGGAACTTTATAACTAGTAATGACCTTAATAAACAAATAGTTTTCAACATTACGTGATCTATGAGAACCCTGTTACTATGATTAAGGAAGTAATTGTAAAATGTATGTGTAACAAAATTAAAATCCAGAAGAGAAAATAAACTTCAATTAAGATCATAATTGTCATAAAATAAATACAAGATAGATTAGTATTGAATATTTTTTACATTTTTAAATCCATTCAGCAATTACAATACTTGGACTGACTTCATGAAGGCACCAACTGCAAGTGGCAGATTCATTACCAGCGAGAGAATCTGTTCGGTAAATCCGTCACTTCTGACGTCACTGAACCATGTGATTCCAATTTGCCAGAGGGTTACGATCGATTTTAATTCCATCACAATTTCGGTTTACAGCCTCAAATACTTCCTCATTTATGGTATTTTCATAACTATAAACTCCTTAATTTTATAAATGCCAAAGATATAACTGTTTAATGTTTTATGATATCAAATTACTGATTATTGAGTTCAATTATTCATTATCAATGATAACGATGGTGTAACAATGATGATGATAATATGATCAACCGTCTCTAGACCGTGATCATAGAGATAGATGAATGAGTGTAGTCAATGTTACCTATTAAGGTCAACTAATCCTTCGAAAGAGTCATTTATCAATAGCCAAGTAGCCAGGGTAACTACATCTTTACGTGGAATCTGAACCACATTGCCAGACTGATACTCACTTATTTTCCCTACATAACATCCAGACCAAGGCTAACGCCCAAAATGGAACTGCAGAAGACTTCTCTAATATTCTGTACATCAGTGGTTTTTCATGTTTTTTATTAAGTTACTGATTTTTTTACAGGATCACAAACTAAGTTACCTTTATTAAACTTTGTTTAGTTTTATGAAAACCCAGTCACTTCCAACACTGTAACATTAACTAATATGGGTTGATAGATAGCAGAAAATCCAAATAATATATATATATATATATATATATATATATATATATATATAAATCATCAATATATATATATATATATATATTTCGATGATAAACAATATCCCAAACACTCACGGAAGAAGTGTGCCTCTAGAGGTTCCCATTAATATTTATTTTTCCTTTTATAAAAAGTGATTCAAGTGTTTACCTTATTAGAAGGTATATTGATTTTATACTTAGTCAAACCTTGGTCATTTATACCTAAAGTATAAATAATAATTTTAAAATCTATCATGTAGTCACCATTGAGTTACTATTACAAAATTAAAATGTTATACAATAATAACATATTATTCAACAATAATCACTAACACAATTCCAGAAATGTCGTGAGTGTTTTCAAAATAATTGACTCCCCATTTAATTAATTTAATTTCTCACACTATGCTTGTTCCTAACTTTCAATGTAAAATCTAAATTAATCTCGTATTTTTATTTGATTTATATTTTTGAATTTAAATTTTTCGATTTCTTAATCAGACCAAAATACACCTAAACATAATCCTTATATTTATTTTTATGTTTGTATGTACCATTACAAGGCATTTTCCATTCTTATATTTTTATGTAATATTTTTATGGTAAGATTAAGGTGTTTTGTAAAATTTGATTATGTATAAAAATTACTTAAATTTTGTTTCAATTTCTTTCCAATATAAGTTAAATTCAAGAAATTCTTAAAATTTATCTCTATTATCCTACTTTAAACCTACTTTAAATAAATATAAAATAAGGCCTTTGTATCATTTTACAAACTTATACCATACATATACTTTTAAGAACATGGATTAAAATAATTCTAACCATCAAATTAAAAGATTGGTTAAATAAATAGGAAAATTGGGTTAACCAATATTTTATTGTTAATTTAGTGAAATCTATGTATATATAAAACTATTTTTTTTTTTTTTTTAAATAATAAATTATAATATTGACAAATAGTTAATTGTAAACTGTTTGATTGTTGTAACTGAAAATTCCAATGAATAATTTAACCTAAAATAATTAAATTTAAATCGTTTGTTGTAACTAAAATGGTTTTAAAACAGTGCAAAAGGTCTTAAATTTTAAATTAAATGTGTACATTTAACACAAGGTTATCAATTTTAATGATACTCTCTGTATATTATAAAAAATAATTTTCTGTTTATATATTTTTTCTATTTATTTTCTATTATTTAGCACGTTTTTAACCTTACAGTTTTTTTATTTATTTTATTTTTAGTACATACTATCAAAATTGTACCGACATTAATTTAGACTCCAATAAATATTGTTGGTTTTGTTGATAGTTTTATATACTATATATATAAATAAAATTTAAAAAATAATATATATATATATATTTTATTCACTTATTAGTTTGTGCCATTTGCAGCAATTCAGGAATACAGTATATTGCAGTTTAGTGAAAGAGGATGTCAGCAAATAAATTAGAACTGTTACACAAAAATATAAAAAATAAATCAACGGACTTTGTTATTTGATTGAATCAGGTGATAAATTATTTAGTCAGCTGATAGTCACCTTTGTATCCGACATTGTTGATTGGCTGTCAAAGGAATAAGACAAAACCGTGAGAGATGTAAAGGTGGAAAGAACAACGGGATCAATACGAATAAACATGAGACCCCCACGACCCTCCCCTACCTACCGGAATTAGATACCTCAACCCTTTGAAGTAATAACCCAATCATCAAACTTTATTGATGCAAATTCTTACAGGAATCATGCCACAAAGTTTCTTTTATGTTTTCTACTGTTTTGTGTATATCTAACTTGTAAATCTTTAGGAAGTTTTAGAACATTTAAAAAAAATGGAAACTTTCATTGGTTTAAGTGGATCAATTTAAATGCCAGGAATTATTAAAATGTGTAATTTGAATTAGTTATCTAAGAGTAATTTGAAACATAAAATATTAAGCTAGTTCAATTTGTTAAATATTTACAGCACAAATATAATTTTATATATGTTGTAGCTACATAGGGAACTAATATACAATAACAATAATTACGATATATTAAAAGTATTGAGAACTAGATTTTTCAAATTTAATAACCATTTAAGTGTATAGAATAAATCAATTATATTTATCGATGGAATAAATTTTTCTTAAATGAAAATTCCAAATCTTTCATTCCAACAACTGTCAGTATAGAATGTCTAAGAATCTGCAAAATTTAAATATTGTTAAAGTTGAACTTTAAGAAATGGTTTCACTCCTTTTATATGACCAGAATTCTTTTTTTTTTAACTGTATATTGCACTAATCACATCGTTAATTACGTTTACATAATGAAAATTATATCCCTTTTGTTCAGTTATGTTGGTAATGGTGGGAAATATCTTGTTTTAATATAGATATATAAAAAAAAAAAAAAATACTCACAAAGTCATGTTGATGATATTACAAAATATTTAACAGATAAAGAGCATATTGTTAATTGTTTTATAGATTACCATAGTGTTAAAAAACAACTTTAACACAATCAGTTCAACTTTCAACAATCAGGCGTGTTTGTAAAATGTGTCAACAAATAATGATAGCTCCTTGAGAATTTGGATAATATTGTGGTTTTATAAGATGTTTAAAAAATGTAAGTATATCTATGATAGTACAAAATAAACGTACTTACAAATAGAACGTACACAACCTTATATGTATGCTGAAGGTAACGACACATTTAAATAATTAAACTGTCTTATATATTCTTAATGATTCAGTCTGTGTAAGTTAAAAAGTATACAGTATATGGTGAATTTTGTAAAATAATATTCGACAATCTTGCCATTAGTTTATCTGTAAAGAAGCAATAAATATTAGGTTTTCATGCACTCTTAAGATGCTTGATCAATATTGATATTCTATCAACAGTGGGCAGAATGTGGTCTATAATTTTGGGGGGAAATGTTTTATTCCTAGAAAACTCGTGCTGTGGGAAGAAAATTTTAGTTTACACAGTTGACATTTTTAATTATTTCACACCTTACCTTGTTTAAAGTATATTAGAGTGATTTTCAAATTATTATTTTATGTTTTTTATAGTGAACACGAATTTATACTATTTTTGTCTAATACAATTGCTCGATAAACTATTTTCATGACAAATTTGATTTAATAGCCATATGCAAGACGATCATAATAGCAATGGCTAACCACATTAAATGAATTTGAATATAGTTCGGCCTTATAAATGGCCAAAAGGCTAACCTGGTGGCCAGGCACTTGATTTCAACGCAAAATTCGAATTATTGTTCAGTCATTATAGGATTAGGCAAAAGAATGTATTATTTGCAAAACCAATTACATATTCACGTTATCAAAAATTAAAAATGATAAAAAATTAAACTTATATAATCATATGTTTTCTTTTTGTTTTGTTTATTTTTTTCCATTCTTAGCCAACAACAGAGTTTTCTGATGTTTCGGTAAAATATGGATTTTTCATGGTTGAAGACTACCTCCTTTCCCCCACTTTTTTATGCTAAATATCATATACTAAAAGCGTCAAGAAAGTGAATAAAAACATAATATTTCATGGTCATATTTTGAGAATGTCCTTCTTTACATCTTAAAACTAATTATAAATTACACATACATTTATCATTTTTAATTGTGTTTTGCATTTCAAGCTCATACTAACATTTATTTCCAGCGTTTTGTGAGCGAGTGAAAGTTAGTGAATGGAAAAGAGGATGTACAGAATGGAGGCTCAGCCAAAGGGTACATTGACGTGTTTAGAGGATTACAGTTGTTAGGGTCAGAGCAGCCACCCGAGAAATTGAGTTGTGTTGAGCCTAACGCACTGGACGTTGGACGATTTCTGTTTCTTGAAGAACATTTACTTTAGTGATCTTTGTTATGAACGCTAAAAAGTAAAAAGATCTTTGTTAAAAAGTAAAATTTTTTTATGGTTTATGTATGTAAAGTTGTTTCGTTAGTTTTTCATATCGAATTTACTTAAAATATATTTGAAAATCATAGAACAATATTTATTGTGTCTTTAACGTTACCTAGTCTTCTTTGTAGTTTTCCGTGATCTAATACCTGTAAAAATTAAATTATAAAAAATTGCATATTGCTTCATAGTGATAATTCTAAGAAATTTGAGGTTTAGTATAAATTAAACTTCATAACTGAGTAACCAAAACTGATGAAATAAATTAAAAATTTACAACTTTTTATGTATTTATTCATATTTACACAACAAAAAATATTTTGAAATTATTCATTGCTAAAGCCTCCTGAGCTGATATATATACAACAAATAAGAAGATTAACGTACCTTTGTCGTCTTCAGCTAGAAATCCTATTTATTGGATTATTGGTATTTATTGTAGTTTTTGTATAATATTTGTAATGTGACTGTTTTGATAACATACAATGGATGTGAACATGGAGTTCTTACTCTGAAACCTGTAATCCAATAAATAGGATTTGTAGCTGAAGACGACAAAGGTACGTTAACCTTCTTATTTGTTATTTTGAAATTGTTTTGAGTTTATTGTGCTGTGGATGACACTACTAAAATTCATTGGCCAGAGCTAATATTACTTTTTAAAACACCATTTAGTTATCTTCAAAGAAATTCATATTTCACAATCTACACTTATCACACCACACATTCACCCCTCATATTCGCGCATATATCTACGATCGGTGTCTTAGAAATAAACAATGAATAAATTAATGATGTTTTTGTCATTAATTTGATTACATTGCACACCTTTTGAGGTTTTAAATAGAAAGTCATTTTTTAGTAAATTCCAAGAATTTTAATATCTATCAAGAGCGCTTTCGCCAGTTAAGGCATCTTCAGTTGTAAATACAGTATAAACAGAAAACATATGTGAATATATGTGAATAAAAATAACAAAATAATCATATGTAAAACATTAAATAGTAGTTAATTTAAATTTAAGTGGCTAAGTTTGATAAGATTTTTTATGAATTAAAATATGGTTTAGAGTTTTCAATGTTCGATAATATTTCATCTTTAATCAAAGGTAAAAATATATTAATAACATTTGGTATTTTATTTTGTAAATGTATACAAAACTTACAAGATTTTTTAAAATTATTTTGAATGTACATCGAAACAAATATACAAATAACCAATTGACATGGACTGGGAGCTAATGGCCAAATTTAATTGTTTTATTGTTTGCAATAAAAATTAAGTTTGTGGGCATTTTTTAAAGTAATTTTTATTTCAAGGAAGAAATCGGTTTAAATATGCAAAATTATTTTCACAACACTACCATGAGTTCAGCTGTTTTCGTTAAGTGTTTATAACCAGCGAAACGTCATATTTCCCACAGCTGCATATTGTTGACAGCCAAACATTATGTGTTTACGTTCAAAAATGTTCCACTATCAACAACTTAATAAGCTTCATAAGCTTTTAAAAACATTCTTGTTATCGTTTCGCCAACTGAAATGGAAGTGCCTGTGCGATGAATTTTTCAAGATTGATGATATTTTTGAGGAAACAGATGAGGAAAGTGGTCATCAAACAGAGAACAACATTTTTAATGTATTGAATAAAATTCCTAATAAAGGAATATCTGTTTCCAACAATCATAACTGTACAATCAATTTAAATGTGCATTTAAAAAAGTAGAGCTGATTTTATAAAATATTCCTAAAATGTTCCTAATTAAATAAAAAGTTAATATTCCAACATTTGTTATTCAGTAGTGTTGTGAAAAATATCGTAAAAAACTCGACAAGTCTCGCACTTCAAACATATGGTCTCGAACATGCAAAATCCCATTTTCCACTCTTGTTATGAAATATGCTATTTCACTACACTACTATGAGTTTAGCTGTTTTCGTTATGTGTTTACAACCTGCGAAACATCATATTTTCAACAGCTGTCTATTGTTTACTACCGAAAGTAACATTGTTTACAACCAAAAAAAATTTGCCACAGTCAACAACACCTGTTTTCATTCCGTAGTGTAGTGAAAAGTATCGTTCAAAACTCGAGTGAAAGTGTTTTGTATGTTCTCGACCAATTAAAGTGCTCGACAAGTCTCGCACTTCAAACATATGGTCTCGAACATGCAAAACCCCACTTTCCACTCTTGTTATGAAATATACTATTTCAATATTCCTAACTGGTCATATATGACGAAATATCAATGAGGTATATAATTTGCCAATATTACTCTGTTCCAGAAGGCAGATTCATTACCATTGAGGGAATACGTTGAGTAAATCCGTTACTCGGTGTCACTGAGCCATGTGATTCCAATTATTTGCCAGAGGGTTCAAATGCGATTGTAATTCCATCAAAATTAAGTTTAGCATCCTTATGTTAAATATATCCGCATTTATTTCATTTGCTACAACAATGTTAATACTATACAGGGTGGAAAAAGTATGGAAATGCTTTCACAACAATGTTATTTTTTCTCATTGATAATTTGATAGTTTAATTTTTTGTAATAATTGTGTCCCATAAAGTATAATTTTTTGTCAGAATAACTTAATTTAAACCATTAAATAGTGGAGAAATAATGTTGTTCAAATTAGTTACTTTGACATTCAAATTCCACTACTCTAGAAAGGATAAACCTCTCAAAGTCCGGTTTTCGGCGACTAATTTCTCTTGAATAGATCAAACTTAACTTAGGCTTTTGCTGAAGATTTTCGTTCAACTCCTCGAGGGCCGTCCTTCTGAAAAGATGAAATGCCAATAATGGCGTCAAAAAATATGTTCTTTGTTAAAATAAAGATGTACAAGATTTCATTTTTACGTGTAAAGTCATACAAAAGTTGTAAAAGAGTTTCCATATTTTTTCCACCCTGATATCTTCTAGACAGGTGTATAAATATCTTTCTTTTTTAGTGCACAACATTAATATTTTTGCAAAATAAATTTAAATATTAGTCATAGTGACAATTATCCTGGAGAACAATCTTACTTAATATCACTTTCCTTTTCAAACTGAAACTGATTTCTTTATGACTCTTTATGATACGAATTTTCTTTATACGACGTTGTGAACATTATAATATATTGAGAAATATTTTTAAGAAAATATATCTTTACGGGGAACAGCTATTAAATTAGGTTTTGATTAATTAATACGTTAAAATAAGTTTAGAATTTCTGAAAATTTGTGCCCTTGAATAAGAAGACCCAATTAACTCCACAATACACATAGTACAATGATCTGGCAATTTCTGTTTAAGTAAAAAAAGTGTGTGAAATGGATAAAAAAACGAACATAAACAATTCAGCTTGTATAAAATAAATCAACGTACAGACAGAAAATAATACAACTATAATAATTTTCAAAAGTAAAACTGACACTGTTAATTTTATATTGGAAACATTTTCTAAATAAAACTATTTTTTAAGTGGTATGTGTGAACTGACTAGGATTAATAACATAGCTCTCAAAAGTAACTAAAATATAGCTAAGGTACATGATTGTGTTTTGTTGATATACAGTATATCGAATATAAAAAATTTTTTAATATTTGTATTTAGGTGTTAAGGGTGGAAAGTAATTTTGGGTTTTGGATTATTTTACCAGCATAGGTTGTTAAACAAGTTACATTGAAATAATGTAAACTATTCGTAAAAGTTTAAACCGTATGTAAAATAAAAATAATTTTAAAAGTACACTTTTACACTTAGTTTGTATGCTTTTTCATAAACATTTTATTAATTTTATGTTCATCATAAATTGTATAAAAATAACATTTTAACGGTGTTCACAGATCCATCCCCATTAATATTGTTGAAATATTTTTTTTATTTTTATTCATTCATAAGACGCCGATCGTCAAGATATGGGCGAATATGGATTTCGAATGAGTGTGATGAGTGTAGATGAGCGAATGTAGTCATTGTTACAAACTAAGGCCGACTATTCCTTAGAAAGTGTCATTAATTAATAGCACAATGACAAATGAACAGCCGGTGATTATCAGCTGATCCTTCTCAAAATGTATTGACTCTGATTGGGATCGAACTGAGAACCTTTAGCACATGAAGCTGGGATTGAACCAACTACGCTACCGACAAATAACCACTACAAATGTATATTATCATTTGTTCAAGATACAATTCCACATTATTCCTAAAATTCTTAAAAAAATATATCTCACAATAATTATTGGCTCCAATTTATTTTGAATATACAACAATTAAACGTTTTTTTAAGTTAAAATTGATTACTATTAATTGACCTGGATTATATTTTTCCTGACAAATTTAAAAATGTAGTCTAAGTAAATTTAAGAAACACAATTATAATGAATACTGAATATGTTTTAGAATATTCTTTATTAAAGAAGTGGTTTATTTGATATAGAATATTTCACTATCCCAAGTCCTACTCTACCTGATGTTTCTTGTCCTTGAGAATTAGTGACAATTTGGTTAATTTTAAACTATGGGTTTTTTTCACTAAAAAAATGTTCAAGTTCAACTAAAAAAAGTCTGCAAATTGTTACGGTTGTTTTGTTATTTTCTTTATTATTAAATTAACTGCTATATTATTTAAACTGAATGTATACCATGTTGTGTTAGAATCGTTAACAGCGTTGAATTCCTACGGTATACAGAAGTGTCAAGGACACCTCCACCTTGCTTTGACTAATTACAACGGTTAACTGACTTTTGTGATTAATTGAGGGCTTTAATTACTTCAGGACATCCTCCCACCTGTTTGTTTACTGGTTGGTAGAGAGTAAGATGTCTGGTATACATTGTTTATGAAACAATATTTTAAGTCCTAAGAAATTAGGAAAACAATGAAGTAATATTTCTATATACACTCATTATTAACATTTCTTAATATATACTACTTTCTGCATTATAATTTATTTCTTTAATCTTCATCCTACCTACGTTTTAATTAAGTATGAGAAAAAAAGTAAAAACGAATAAAAAAACCTGGTATAGTACACTATTATCAAAGCAAACTGTTAAATTTTGTTTACAAACTTTTTTATGTTTGGTAAGAAGACGTAATTGTTTTTCCGTTTATATAGTTTTTTCCCATTTACTAAGCAATAGTTATATAAACATTAAATCTTTGTTTTATTTTGCTGGAAGGTGCCAAAGAAATTAGGCATAATTTATTTTAATTATAGTTGGACTTAGAACATGAAATTGTTCATCAATTCATTTTTTATACTTTTCACTGCTTACCAACAACTTAAAAATTTCGTAAGCAGTGTTTTTGCTATGTATATTTTATATCGATTCCTGTAATAAATCATTATTTTCATCATATCTTTTGAATTACACACGACAAACGTATAAAGTATATTAAATGTCACATAATTGGACAACGCTGTGTGTGTTTAGAAAGAACGATTTTTTCGTAATATAACTTGTTTCATTGTTTGTAATATTAATACAATAAAATTAAAGTGACAATAGACATTTAAAGTAAAGTATAAGTTGAAATAAAATAGACGTTGAATTGATTGGTAAAAGTGTTTTTTAAAAGGTAAACCACTTTGGTAAGAAGATAATAAATGAATTGAACGGTAAATAATGTTAAAACAACTATACAAAAATCGATTGTGTTACTATCAATACTAATTTATTGCAAAGTAAATAGCCTAAATATCAAGCTTAAAGCCACCACTGTATTATACAATTTACCTCATATACTCGTTTATTTCATACAAATATTTCATGTACAGCATATAGTTTTACAAAACATGCTAGAAATAATAAAATTATAAGATACGCAATACCAACCTCACCAAGAAAAATAAACAAAATATTTACTAAACATTAACAGGTCTATAATAACATATATATAAAATGGTAAGTTTTTAAAGGAATGCAACTTAATATGAAATCAATAATCCAATGGTCTTTTGGCCAAAAATTAAAGGAGAAAAGTTAAGATTCCAATAATTAAATATTAAAATTAATAATTCAATTTAATTAAGTATATATCAATCAGATATAAAAATAAAAATTCATTGAAAAATAAATAACTATTTCTTTGTATTTTTAAGTGACAGGGGAGCAGGGGAGTAACAGAAATCCACTTTCTCCAAACACTTGTAAATTGTTGATGAATCACTTCCCCACCACTACACAAGTTGTACACTTGGAAACTGTTGTAATTAAACTTGGCTTCGTTCCAACTTACTCCAATCTCTCAGCTCAGTTACGCTAGGGCTCTGCAAACTTTTAATTATTTCATATCCTGAAAATAGTCGTGTACAAGAAGCAGGCAATGATAAATTATTCTTAACATGATAAATTAAGTAGTAATATTTTTAAACGACTTCTTCAGTTTAAATTTGAAAATTCAAAAACAAATGTATGATCATAAATTGACTGGTTACAGGCTAAACGTAAAATCTCAATAATCAATAATTTAATTATATAAAATATTAAGCAAATATATATTTGGCATTTATAAAATTAAGGAATTAATAGCTATAAAAATGCCAAAAACGAGGAAGAATTTGAGGCTGTAAAACGAAATTGTGATGGAATAAAATCGATCGTAACCCTCTGGCAAATTGGAATCACTTGGATCAGTGACGTCAGAAGTGACGGATTTACCGAACAGATTCTCTCGCTGGTAATGAATCTGCCACTTACAGTTGGTGCCTTCATGAAGTCAGTCCAAGTATTGTAATTGCTGAATGGATTAAAAAATGTAAAAAATATTTAATACTAATCTATTTTATATTTGTTTTATGACAATTATGATCTTAATTGAAGTTTAGTCTCTCTTCTGGATTTCAATTTATTTTCAACATTTTACAATTATTTCCTTAATCATAATACCAGGGTTCTCATAGATCACGTAATGTTGAAAACTATTTGTTTATGAAGGTCATTACTAGTTATAAAGCTCCAAAATTAAGTAAAATTGCGGTTCATTTTTGGAACATCTTATCATATTTGTTTTTTGCAAAAATTAAGCTTTTCTTTCTCCACTCTAATTTTATCCGGCTCTCTGAATGTTTGACCCTGGTCTCTAATGACCTCTCATTTTACAACTTTCATTCTAAAATATTTATTCTATAAGTTTCTTCTTTGCTAATTTTGGCAAATTCCATATCTCGTTTATTTTTCAGTACCCATTTTCCTGCGTTAACAAGTTGTTTAGTAAATGTTTTTACTATTATCGTTATTCTAATAACTCTCAAAACTAAATATTGTGCTTTTTGCTAAAAACCAATATATTTGCTAAAAAAAAAAAAAATATTGAATTTTTACACTCGGTAAAGTATCCATTTGCACTTAATAAATTTAAATAACTATAGAAACCTAACTTAGCTGGAATTAAATATTATATTTTTGAATAGCTGGTATATTAGTATATTTATGTTAAAGTTCCTTTGGCCATAGATTTAAATCAAATAAGGATTCATAAAAATTTTTGGTTTAATGATCAGCGATTAATGAAATTTCGACCATATTTGTGTGTCGTGCTTTAAGGATATTTTTATGGTGTTATATAAAGTGTCAATTTAATATAAATGGGGATTTAACGTAATTTTGACAAGATCTTTGTACTATTTTGAAACCAAAGGATGTATTATGAATATTTTATTTGCAGCCAATACTAGTCCATGACTTTCCCTACACGTAGTTAGTTTTGAAAATATTTCTTTTCTCTAATTATGAAATACAAAAACCTAATAAATTATGTTTTATATATATATATATATATATATATATATATATACAATCTTTGGGTAAAAGTAACGTATGGATAGGTTAATAGATGGTTTTTGAAAAAACATGTAAACCTTTCGTTCTATAAAGAAAAGTTTTGTAGAATTTTGAAAATCAATATTCAATTTAGAGCCTCTACTCTTAGGAGAACCCCTTTCAACCAAATACCTATCAATACATACAGTATAACACTTAATAATTAGGAATTCCCGTTCTTTTCTGATAAAATCAAGATTCATACAGTATTTCAATAATTTATTTTAGGCTCATTGATGCCTTTAAATGTATTACAGTACATAGATTTAAAGGCAATTTAATTTATTACATTAATATTTGCATGATAACTTTTTGTTTAGTTACGCACCTACTTTTTATTTACTTGTTAAGACTTATAGTGTAAACATATGGTGTAAACTACGTTTTAGTTTTTTTAACTTTCAATTCTTTTGTACTATTTATTTATTTCACTATTAGATCAAATTTTGAAATTTATTATTGGTAATAGCGTAATATTTTTTATCTGTGGCAATTTTTTTAGCTAATTATTTCTTACGCAGATAGTAATAGTACTTATAAAGTATTAGTAATAGTAATATAAGTAATAGTACTTTTATAAAATCACACTTCTTTTTATTGATTTCATAGACAGTTTTTAATCTAAAGTCTCAAAAACATTATGACATAATAAAAATGTATAGGAACAATGAAATTATTTAAAAAATACAAATTGAAAAATGCAATAACAAATATTGATTTCAAATATGAGGAATTGTTTCATCTATCTCAAACAGTAAATGTGTAACAGCAATTAATATGTTCTTACTTGAACCTGGAGTTTTTAGTAATTAATTACTTTATTAAATGAAAAAAAATTAAAGAAATCAACGTTAAGCCTTGCAAAATATAATTTTCAGTCGTTGTATGTTGTCTGAGAGATTAATAATTATTGTTCATTGTTGGTAGAGGATAGAATATCTTATATACTTAACTACATGATAAAATAAAAAAACTTTAAAATAAATTCATGGTTCCTTGCTACTTATTCTTAATATTGACTTACTACAATATACTAATATAAATAAATAAAATAAATTAATTACAAAACACCCATCAGGATTCGGTTCTTATTTGCCAAAATCTTGATTTGTAATGGCTGTCTCGGAGAGATTTTCCCATACAATCGATATGGTGTCATGTCTGTCGCAGAAAGCAAGAGCTCAACACAACACAATTTTTGGGTCGACGATTTGACCCTCAACAGGTTTAATCCTCCAAATACTCTTTACATCCTTGGGTGAGACCTCTTAAATCCATCCTCTTATTTTATACTCTATATCTTATTTATAAAACATGTTTTGGGACGTAATAAAAACACATTTTAATCTTACAATTGTATTCTTACTGGTGTTCTTATAATTTCTATTTCCAATTTAACAAGTATATATTTAAGTTATTACTATTTGAAAAATTTCTTTTTCCAGCTTATGTGTTTTCATGAAAACACTCCAAACCATTTAAAATTTTAAAAAGACAAACTCTACGAATTTTTTGAAATGTATTTGAACACCACAAATTAATAATCGTATAAAAACACCCATTATAAGACACAGAGTACTTTTAAAAAATGTCCTAAGGTTTATAGATAGTAATCTAATAGAATAATGTATTAAAAATAAACAAAATCAACTTTCCCTAATCGAACGACTTATCCAACTCATTTTGTGTTTAAAATACACATATCCAACTATCATAGTGAAAAATTAAACTAACATTAATCTGTTAATTTGTCAGTAATCACTATTTTATCTAAATATATCTCTCCTATTATTTACGTGAAGAATAGATCAATAATACACATATTTTAAATAAAGGTAAAAATCAAATATGAGGTATGTAAAAAAATATAGTCTCTGCACACTGACAACGGTCTAAGTTAGGAGAAATGTATCTATGTATACTAAATAGGACACGCTACAGTAAATATAATAAACAACAAAGAAAATATCACTTGTTTTGAATATTTATAGTCAATATATGCCTATGATAAAAATATACTGTATATAAAAACAGTAAAGTACAACAAAGTAATCTGGTAAAACATGATTTGTTAAACAGTCTCATTATCCTACAATTCTAAAAAAGTTCAGAAATCTTCCGGAAAACCTTGATAGAGGGCTATTAACAAAACTACATGATATTATCAGACTTGATTATTTGTCTTTATATTATACAAGCGCCATTTAGTACTGTGGAAAGGGCGCTGTGATCACTATAGCCAGCAGAAATGGGCAGGCGCTGGATAGGCAATCTGACTACACGGCCGTACTTAAATTGCTCACACTGCGCCGTGCCAGTTATTTAGTTGATTTGGAATAATGGATGTTGGGACTAACAGTATAAAGTGTGTCGCGTATGTATCTAGCCAAACTGTTGTGGTCATTACTTGGGTTAAACCAAACAAAAAAATATTGCATGTAAAAATCTTGCTCCATTACCCGTTCGTCTTACATTAGCATTGGCCAGTATTGGCCCATGTTGAACCAATGTGTACAAGGCACCATAAGGTAGGTGAGTGTATGGGAGTGGGAATAATACATTTATACAACCGAAGGATTAAGGAAACCAATACACATATCTCAAGCTATAAAGTAGTATTTCTATTACTAATTTCTGTACAAATAAATACTTTATGAAGCAGATGATACTAATATTTTATTATAAATCAAACATATTATATAAATTAATATAAGTAAAAACCTCGCCAAAAGCTGAATTTTGTTTAAAATACACATTTCATATTTAGTCTTGAATGTAAAAACGATTTTTTTCCTGAAACGTTAAATGTATTATATATATCCTCCTAAGTATAAATCATCTTATTTTAAATTTTAACGTTATAATCATTAGTATTTTAGTATATTTTTTTATTATTTAGGGCGTTATCCAAAAATGTTTAGTTGTAGGGGAAATTAAAAGACTCCTTAATTATTGTAAAAATTAATTTAAATTACAGGTCTCATTACAACGAACAAAGTTAATTTTGAATTTTTAGTATATATATAGTTTTATTTACATGGGGATGTCTAAACCTATAATACTCATATTTCTTACACATTTTATCATCAAAACAATTTAAAACCTTTCAAATATTTTAAATTGTTTTGAAGTCTATTAAAGATAATGCACTTAATGAAAGCTGATTGTATCATTTTGATGCTCAGAAGAGAGTCAATCAAAGCAATCCTGTGAAAGCAGGATCATCCTTTAGGCTTCACCCTGGGACAGTCCCCAGTCTTTACTGTACACGAAATTCTCTTTTAACTTGGCAAAAATACGCAACACGTTTTTATTTTTTAAAAAAACTACGCTTGTCGTGCTTTAGTAATTAATTACGGGTACATTTAATCTTTAAAATATTGTATTTTCAACTGATATAACAAAGTAATACAAAATCTCCTTAAACAAATACCAGAGGAAATGTACCCAACACTCACGAAAAAATATAATTTCAAATACATTAAATTAC